>VDFB02353517.1:0-19283 GCA_007258455.2 Sequoia sempervirens
TATCAAAACAAATTTAATACGGTGAGATTTGAACCTTAATAATAATTTTTTTTTTTTTTCATACTATATTTACATATATATATATGTGTATACATATATATATATATCTGATATATATATATACATATATATACATATATATATTGTATTTAAAAATATTTTGAATACAGAGAAATAAAAACTCAATTGTACAAGTTACTGTTTCAATATAAACATTTATACACAGAATATATTTGTAAAATTTATCTACAAATGAGGATTTACACAACCCCGAATTCATAGATAGGACATTATTCTTTTATTGATTTATTATTATTTTTAACACAAACTATAGTAACATTGTTCAATTCCAGAATCCCAACAAAATTTCATTTAAATAAATAACAATCCTGAACCCCAGTAAAAATTTCTTGATTGAAAAACAGTCCAAAACATTTCTAAGGATTCGAGAATTTTCTACATGCATTAAATTTCAAATCCAGGAGAAAATTTCATTCATAACAAACAATTCTTATTTCATTTGATGCTATAGAAGGAAGATAATTTAAAAGAAGAAGGAGAACCTGGTGTCCTGTGCTTGAAGAAAATCTGTAGAAGCTTTATCCCTCTTGCAGAGCTAATTCCTCGCTACCGATTATTTCCAGCAACAGATCCCCAAACCTCCTTCAAACCGAACCTTCTTCTTCAATGATTTCCCAGAAAAACAGAAAAAGAAGCCAAGTTTCTCCAGATTTCTCAAGAAAAGAGAGTGCAACCCATACCAAAGAAAAATACCTAAATAAAAACAACACTCAAAAGTCTCTTCCATTTCCTCTTCCCGTGAATACCAGAAGTCACATCTCAAGAATAAAAATGAAAAATCATTGTTACCCCCAAATATTCATTCTTTTTGTTGCCTTTTACATGCCTTTGCAATTCATTTTCTTTTATTATGCATTTGATTAAAAATTAAATAGATTTAAATCCACAAAATTGAATTTTTATTTGTTTATTTATTTATCATCTTCACAATACTTTATTAATTAATTACTTGCACATTAAAATAATTAAAAATCAACCATTTGCAAGATTCAAAATACATTTAATATTTTTACAACTACTGCTAACATTTATCTAATGCTTTATTTATTTATTATTTATTATTTTTATTTTATTAATTGTTTAATTATTTAAATCACAACATAAAACCATACACCACATTAGATAAATCATAAAATCACAATAACATACAAAGACCAATGCAACAACACAATGACTATGACCAAGACGCACAAACCAAGAAGGTACAAGACTGTTGACACCTTGGAACGGAGTTACTTCCATGTCACCTTTGTTCAACTTCTTGTCGTTGGGTTGGTTCAATGCTAGCCCAGACCTATCAAAATAGGTGGAATCGAGTCTTATTCCTACAAAGCCTGCATCCAAAAAGGTGATACATAGCATATATACATATAATCAATTACAAAGCATCGTGAGAAGAATTTGCAGTGTAGCAGGGTGCTCGCGAACGAGTGATGCTACCTGTCCCCTCACCAATCATATCATCATCTAATGTATTATAAAATTACATTAATTTGCATCACATCATAAATTACTATTCTCTAGTCTATTGTATTCAAAATAACTCCATCAAAACAATCGTAATAAAAATATCATTATAATACCCATGACATCATAAGAGCAATATAATCAGTAACAGTCTAAGCTACCACAACATAATATCAACAGTATCATCAAAACCACAATGTGTCAAACAAAACCATAGAGAAATATCAAGAACAAGCAGTAACATGAGGGGTATTACATCCTCCCCCCCAAGAATTCGGCTTACTCCTGAAAGTCGGTAAAAAGATAAGGATAAGAATCCCTGATGTGAGAGACATCCTCCCATGCAGATGAAGCCTCATCATTCGGGTCCCACTGAACCCGCATTTGATCAATCTCCATACGGGTACGGTGGCAATGAGTAGCCCGCAGGCTCCGGTGCCAGCTGCCATCCTCGCGACTTGGTATTCAATCGAGCATGAGTAACATTGGAAAATATGTGGTCTGAAGCGAGCATGAAATACATCATGGATCACGACAAAGCTGGTGGCAAGCTAGCCTTGGTAGCAATGAGTTCAATCACTCCCAACACCTCAAGGGTCCAGCTTGAAGCAAGCTTTGAACCCTTTAGTATTGAATGGAACTCTTCCATGGTGCACTCTAAGGAACACGTGACCAGCGCAGGTGCCGATCAATCCTATGGCGATGACATATTCTTCTATCTATCACGGGCAGCTACAAGGCCGAGATGAACTTTTGCTTCCTTCCCTTAGGCCCAGAAGCACCCTATCCTCAGCAGGTCAACTCAAAGAAGGGTACAGAGGATGATGTTTTAAGCACAGAAAGAACCATACCAAGCCAGAACTATGTGTCCATTGTGTAATGCAAACTCAGCCAGATGCAGATAAATCTCCCAACATGATTGTGATGCATGACAGCCCCATGCAGAGCATATCCTCCAGCACTGATTAGCTTTCTCCTGAGTTTTACGACATCAGTCTCAGGATGGTAGGCAGAATTAAAATTCAACTTAGTTCCCAAAGACTACTGCAAAGATGTCCACAACGCATACGTGAATACCGAATCTCTATTAGAAATGATCCTCTGTGGTATCCCATGTAGTCTAACTATATAATTCATGAACACCTTAGCAACATAAGATGTCGTATACGAAGATCAAACAGGGGAAAAATGAGCTACCTTAGTCAATCTATCGACAGTGACCATAATAGTGTCATGTCGTCTAGATGACATAGGCAACCCAACAATGAAATCCATGGAAATAACATCCCATTTCCACTCCGGAACAAGGTGAGGCTATAGCAACCTTGTTGGATGATGATGTTCAGCCTTTACTCTCTGACATTCAAGACATCGAGCCACAAAGTTGGCGATATCCTGCTTCATTCCTAACCAAAAATAAAGCAACTGTAGATCCGCATACATCTTCTTAACTCCAGGATGTGCCACGTAAGGTGCCCGATGACCTTCTGTCAAAATCAGGGTACGAAGACCCTCTGAAGAAGGTACATACAACCATCTAGAGAAACGCAAAGCACCATCCAAATCCAATGAATAACTAGAAAATTTCCCCTCCAAAGTTCTACCTAATTCTACCTCAGCTTTCACCTCTGAATACCAACTATCTGAAGGAAGGGCTGCAAGAATCTGACTCTTCAAATCCACCTCAAGAGATATTGCAAAAACTTCATGCCTATGATGACTTAGAGCATCAGCCACCACATTCTCCTTACCCTGAATATACTTAACCTCAAAATCGTACTCACACAAAAATTCCATCCACCTTTTCTGCCTTGCATTCAAATTCGGTTGTGTGAAGATGTATTGCAAACTCCGATGATCTGTATGCAACTCAAACTGGTGCCTTAACAAAAAGTGCCTCCATCTCACAAGAGCATGAACAACTGTGGCCAATTCAAGGTCATGTGTGGGATAATAGAGTTCATGATCCTTTAATTTCTAAGATTCATAGGCAATCACTCTCCCATCCTGCATCAACACAGCTCCAAGACCCTCCAAAGAGGCATCAGTACAAACCATGAAATCACCTGAAGGATCCAACACTGCCAAAATTGGAGCACTAGTCAGTTTTTCCTTAAGGGTTTGGAAAGCTAACTGACACTGCTCTGTCCAAAGAAATTTCTTTCCTTTCCTCTGAAGTGATGTGATAGGATGCACAATCCTCGAAAAGCCCTGCACGAACCACTGATAATACCCATCTAGCCCCATGAAACTGCAAATTTCTGAGACATTAGTGGGCACGGGCCAATCTATGATGGCCTGGATCTTAGCAGGATCCATAGATATTCCCTCACCAGAAATCACATGGCCCAAATACTGAACTTCAGTCTTATAAAAGTCACACTTTGCCAAATTGGCATACAACTAGTTGTCCCTTAAGCACTGCAATACCCGCTTTAGGTGCACCTCATGTTCCTCCATAGACTTAGAATAAATCAAAATATCATCAAGAAACATGAGGACGAACCTATCCAAGTAAGTTTGAAACACCCCATTCATTAGACTCATAAAGAGTGAAGGTGCATTCGTTAACCCAAACGACATCACTGTGAACTTGTAGTGTCCGTACCGAGTGCGAAATGTAGTTTTATGAATGTCAGCCTCTGCTATCCGCAACTGATGATACCCTGATTTGAGGTCGATCTTGGAAAATACCATTGCCCCTTTTATCTGATCAAAGAGATCATCAATCTTGGGAAGGGGATAATGATTCTTTACTGTTACCTTGTTCAATTGTCAGTAATCGATACAAAGACGGAGAGAACCATCCTTCTTTTTGACAAAGATCACTGGTGCTCCCCAAGGAGAAACACTAGGGCAGATAAACCCCTTAGCTAACAATTCTTCCAACTACAAACAAAGTTCTTGGAGCTCCTGCGTGGTCATCCTGTATGGAGCCTGTGAGATAGGCTTAGCTCCCGGCACCAGATCTATCCTGAAATCCACTTCTCGCTTAGGAGGAATACCTGGTATCTCACTAGGGAAAACATCAAAAAACTCAGCAAGGAGAGGGTAATCATTCAATGATGCCTCACGGCTAACTTTTGACTCAAGGTCACTAACCGACACTACAAAAAGCTGACAACCCTAACAAAAACACCTTTTTAACTGCATAGCTGAGATCATTCTCAAAGAAACAGGCCTCTGAACACCCACAATTTCCACCTCTTTACCAAAATCATCCACACACCGCACTGCTTTACGGCGAAAATCTATCAAAGCACGATGTGAGCTTAGCCAATCCATACCCAAGACTACATCATAAGAACCAAGTGGAAGAATTATGAGGTCCACCTTAGTCGACATTGCCCCTAACTCTAACCTACAACCCTACACAAGCTTCTCGACCACAACCTTAGATCCTGAAGCTAACTCAACTTGCCACTTTTTGCTTTGCTTTATTGCCCCCAGTTTACATCGCTCAACAACTAAAGGAGATATAAAAGAATCAGATGCACCAGAATCAAAGAGTACTAAAATATTAGACTTATGCAATAAACCTGTAGTCTCAACGATGATGTTCTGATGATCCGCCTGACAATTATCTACTATTGCAAAGACTCAGTGAGATCTTCTTGCGTCTCCCATTGTCGGCTCAGACACAACTAGTTTCTGACTAAACTCTGAAGCGCTCCTTTGAGGACACATCCTAGCAATATGCCACTGCTACCCACACAAGAACATCCAGAACCTCAACCAAAACCTCTTCCCCCGGATGGAGCAATCGATTGCTGGAAGCTCCCACGACTAGGTGGAGACTGAAAACTCAAAGCAGGCTATTCCGAACGTGTACGGTTCTGGTTCCGATCCTTGCAAAATTGAAAGTGACCACCCTATTAAGAAGTAGTATTCTTGTGCTTTGGTTGAGATTGCTGCTGCTGACCCCCTCTTGAAGGCACAAAACGGCTCTTAGAAGGTCTTGCTACCTGTGTTTGACTCCCTTGAGAACCAGCTCTAGGAGTGGGCATACTACCAATCTAAACTCCTACATGACCACCCAAGGCCATAGCCAAGTTTTCTTCCACTAAACGAGCCTTTTCGACAGCAACTTCCATTGTTTTTGGTTCGAAGACTCGTACGCCACCACTGATGCAAGCGTTCAAGCCTCGAACAAAATGCTGAACCAACATTCCTTCATCATGACTAATCCCTACATACTATTTCAGTTCATAGAAGTGTCACTCATAATGTTCTATTGACATTGCCATTTGCTTAAGATCGTGGAATTCATCTGCCCTATGCTGCCTCCAATGATCTAAGAGGAAGTGAGCCCTAAACCTTTACAAGAAAAATTCCCAAGTGACCATACTGATATCCATATGCAACTTCTATTCCTCAAGCTACCACCAAGTGGACGTGAAACCCCGCAAATGCATAACAACACAACGAGCCTTGGTATTACTACCATAGGGGTGCATTGCGAAGCATCGGCCCAAATCAATTAACCAGGTCTCAGCTTCCAACCCTCCTCCAGAGCCATCGAAGGTAGGTGGATGAACTCTCATTAAATCCCTCATATGGCCTGCTAATAAAGCATCCTGATCAACTGAAGCTCCCCTATGCCTTGGAGACCTTTCTCTTTCTCTCTCAACCGGCTGATCCCCATCAGGTCTAGGACCCAATCTATCAAGAAGCTCACCCAGAAGATGCTGCAACTGACCATCCAACCCCGGCTGTTCTGGGTTCGGTCCACCACCCGACGGATTGTTCTAAGAATTTTGTTGCTCTTCAGTCTCAGGACCGTGAGAACTTGGCGGTGAAGGACTCGGTTGGTTGGCTCCACGTCCACCACCTCAGCCTCTTCCTCGGCCTCTACCTCTACCTCTACCTCTGCCTCTAGGCATGCTTCTGCACAACAAGACAAAGGTACACATGAGCTCAAGAGCCAACATGCAAAGGTTGCCTAGTGGACATAACTACCCAGAGACCCCAGCGTGTGCAACCTTGGCTCTGATACCAAGTTGTAACGCCCGCCGTGCAAGCCCCAAAGAACAATCAAATAAAGAACGCAAATATTTTTTTTTCAGGAAAGATAAATAATCAACATACCAAATATTAAATGATCATAAACATACTCATATACTTCATTCCATTACAATACAAATAACACAATCGACTATGTTCTTTGGGGCACACGAGGTCACATCAAAATAAACATTACAATTCCTCAACTCCTAAGATATCATTCTAAGTACAAAGGAACTATTAAAGACAATAATAGTTATACATGTACATAGATTTCATTACAAGATAAAACCATGAGAAATCACATAACCAAATAAGAATACAAAGTAGAAATTTACCTTACATCATCTTTTAAATATACAACATATCCATAACCATAATTTACATCATGTTTCCCAATCATGTGGGATGAATACAAAATACAAGATTATCAAATTACATAAAGATCAACTGAAACAAATCTTCAACTGGATGAGACTGGCCAACGAACACTGATGGGGAACCCAACGGTGTGCGGAGCACATTCCACCCGACCACCCCCATGCTAAGAGGTGACAGAGAAGTAACTCCGACCAAGAATGTCAACTGACCAAGACTGACGTACAAGTATATAAAAAGTACCAACATAGAGCCATAACACAATACTCTAAATTACAATGAACAAACAATAACATCATATCATAGTACCATAAAATACAAGAACGTAAATCAAATATAAATGAGATCATACAAGACCACAAAGCATACTAAAGATGTATTAAAACAATAATCATAAATCAATTTAACTCAATTCAAAAAGCAATCTAAACCAACTCCCATAACCTACTTCCAGAGGAACACAATAAAGTAAAACACATGGGCAACTAGGGGAGAGTGTCATCGCATAGTCCTACATGGGCTGTCCTATGCTCTTCCTCCCAACTGGAGGCGTCGGTCCCATCTATGGTTGTCCTCATGTTCCTCCCTCCCCAACCGAGGCTCGGGTCCATAGGGTAATTACCTTGAGCCGTGAACCTTCGTGTGGAAGACGAGGTCATGACCTTGCCAACCACGGCCTTCTCAGCCTTCCATTAGTCTGCGAAAGCACTAATGAAGACGAGGCATCCATTTTAAAAAAAAAATCTTATAATGAAATTACTACCCAACCCTCCTAAGTTAATTATTAGGTTTTCACTTGATTAATAAATATATATACAATAGTAAATATATATATATATATACATATATATATATATATATATATATATATATATATATATATATATATATAAATATATATATACATATATATATATTTATAAAAGTGAATCCGCACAGTAAATATAAATAGAATTCGCGTTTTACAAAATTAAACATATACAAATTCGAATGGGAAATTTTAACCCATAAAAATGCACGGGATAAACGCCCGGCCGTGGGCAGTCTACGGACTGTTCACGGCAGTCCGCAGGACTACTGTGGACAGTTCGCAGACTGTCACACGGTACTAGTTGGCGGGGTGGTGGGTACGGCCGAGGCCGAACCACCACACAGACACTAATTTATAATGCCAAAACAAAATACTATGTACATTGCCGACGGGAGAATAACGAAGTTCAACGCATTTAATTTTCATTCAATATTTTTACATATGTATAAATATATATGTGTATATATATATTTATATATATATATATATACAGAAATCTGAATATTTCAAAATTAGGGAAAAATAAACACTGTACTTTGTACAAGAGAAATATTTTACAACATACATGCATAACCAAAATATCACAATCCCAGACATTCATTGAAAGGAAATTGCTCTTTAAACATATATGCATTTTTTTAAAAAACAAAACGAAACAACAGAATTACTGTTCATTTCCAGATTTCAAATAAATTCCCTTTTCAATAAACAACAGCCCAGAACCCCTCAGAAATTCCATTTTAACAAATAACAATCCCAATCCCCGGTTAAATTTTCATTGATTAAACAATAACCCAATAGATTTTCTTTCCACAAACATTTGATTTCCAACCCTAGATGAAAATTTCATACACAGAGAAACAATTTCTATTTTATTTGATGCTACAGAAAATAAATAATTAAAATGAAAAGAACCTGGCATCTTGTATTTGAAGAAGATCTATAGAAGCTTAATCCCTCTCGCAGAACTAATTCCTCATTGCCGATTGTTCCTAGCAACAGATCCCCCAAATTCTCCTTCAAACCCCACCTTCTTCTTTTATGATTTCTCCAGAAAACAGAACAAGAATGTAGTGTTGAAAACAAAATTTCTCCAGAATTCCAACCACTCCCCCCAAACAAAGAAAACCCCTTCTTAAAATCAATACCCAGGAAACCCTTTCAATTTCCTCTTCCTGTGAATACCAGAGGTCACATTTCAAGAAATAAATCAAAATAATTATTAATCCTTTAATTCCTTTTGTTGCCTTTTTCATGCATTTACATTTCATTTTCTTTTATCATCCATTTGATTAAAAAAAAATTAAATAAATTTAAATCCACAAAATTGAACTTTTATTTATATATATATATATATATACATATATTCATCATCTCCACAATACTTTATTAAATAATTACTTTCATATTAAAATAATTAAAATCAACCATTTGTAGGATTCAAAATAAATGTAATATTTTTACCACTACTACTAATATTTATCCATTGCTTTATTTATTTATTATTTTATGTTTTTATTTTATCAATTGCTTAATTATTTAAATCACAACCTAGAACCATACACCACATTAGATAAATCATAAAATCACAATAACATACAAAGACCAATGCAACAACACAATGACTATGACCAAGACGCACAAACCAAGAAGGTACAAGACTGTTGACACCTTGGAACAGAGTTACTTTCATGTCACCTTATTCAACTTCCTGCCGTTGGGTTGGTTCAATGCTCGCCCAGACCTATCGAAATAGGTGGAATCGAGTCTTATTCCTGCAAAGCCTGCATCCAACAAGGTGATATACAATATACATACATATAATCAATTACAAAGCATTGTGAGAAGGATTTGCAGTGTAGCAGGGCACTCACGAACGAGTGATGCTACCTGTCCCCTCACCAATTCATATCATCATCTATTGCATTATAAATTTACATTAATTTGCATCAAAATCATCAATTACTATTCTCTAGTCTACTGCATTCCAAATAACTTCATCAAAACAATCGTAATAAATAATCATCATAATATCCAAGACATCATAAAAGCAATATAATCAGTAACAATCTAAGCTACCACAACATAATATCAACAGTATCATCAAAACCAAAATGTGCCAAACAAAACCACAGAGAATGTCAAGAATCAAGCAGTAACATGAGGGGTATTACAAAAGTTTCGCTGCCCCTAACACTAGTGCTAGAGATTGAACAAAGATGATCACTAGAAAATAATTTGAACACCATCCAAAACTGATCCAAATCACTATAAAACATCATTTCCCACCTTTGGGACCAAAAAGCATCATTGATAAGAGATTCTGAAGAGAAAGAATAAGTATACCAGCTGCCCATGAAATCTGAAGTAAACCATTTAAAGTATGATTTTAGGAAAATCAACATACAAAGAGTAGAACAACTATTCTAACACTGAAAATTAGCGTCCATAATATCACAACTATTCCCGCCCAAGGCTGGAAACATCCCCTCAAGAGACTCCAACCCATCATTAAGCCATCTTTTGTTCGAAGTATCTCTCCAATCCACCAATAGATGAACCAAAGGAATCATCAAATGATTGGTAAACATGGGGGCAACATCAAAGATTCTGAGAATTGAATCCTTATCTCTCCAAAGATCCTTTTTTCTACTTGCAACAATCTCCATCAAGCCATGTTGAGAATTCCAAGCATGAATTCCCAACCGCAAATAATCTCCAACACATTGGGAAGAATTCCCAACATATCTCCAAGAGCCATAGTGAAAGTCTCGAGCACACAAACCCATGTAATCAGCTGCAACCATCAATGCAAAGTTTGAACCTTTCATGACCAGCATTTTAGAATAATCACTCATCAACAATGCACAATCTAGAAACCAAAGGGGCAAGTCTGAAAGTTCTCCCACAATTTGATGCATCTCTCCAAGACCTGACCTCATCAACCATTTTAAGATAGGTGGTACTCTTCCATTGGTTAATGCTGAGTGAAAACCAGCCAGTTCAAGTTTGAACACCATTAAATGCTCATTTACTATCCATCCCAAGAGAGTGTTGCTTGACATATAGAATGGATCCACCAACATTATCTTATGCTTGACTATAAAATTATGCATGTCAAAAACATAAAACTTCTTACCAATGCCATCCACATAGAAATTGTCAATCAACTCATAATTTAACAAATCATGTGAAGATGGTGGATTGTTGTACACAATCATAGAAACAATATTTCCTTCATCCCTTTCGTTGGTGTCTTCATAAAATTCATGCACATCTTCTTCAACTTGAAGATGCCCATCATTAGTTGCTGATCCATAGAATGTAGTGTGATGAATATCACACACATTACCAGTCATCACATCTAGCTCATGGCTGCAAGCTATCCCTTCTTGAGGCAAATTCTCTTCCCAACTCAAGAGTTCACACTCTTGATTTACCTTCCAATCACTATCAACATATTGAATCTCTTTGGCATTTTGCATTGTTTCAACATTATGGAGTTCATTTATTCCTTCAACTATTTGCTTGATCTCCATTAGCCTTGTATTAGCTTCTTGTTCCATAAGTGTGGCTGCCATAGATGATTGATTTTCTGTTTTGCAAAAAGAGTGATGAGCTAAGGTAAGATCAAGGTAAAGACGATCAACCTCTTTCTCCTTCTCTTGGTAGGCATCATAGGTCTCTTCTGCAAACTTAATGGCATTATCCCTATCTGAGAGCAAATGCAAATAATCTATCTTTAATGATTCCAATGCTTCTTTGATAGTTTGCAACTTGGAAAGAGTGACTCCTTTAACTCCATTCTGTCTCTCTTCAAACTGAAACTTCCAGTAGAGTTCTTCAACAAAATTGTGTGTGCTATCAAATCTTGATAAAGCTTTAAAAAATTTCTCTTCTGAAACTATTAAGTTATCCTTCAAAACTTGCAGCTCTTTAGGCCCATGATCAAAATCAGCAAAGAAGCTTTGCTCATCAAACATCAACTTTTCTGATTTATTTTCTTTGACTTGATTCTCAAAATCAGCTTCCTTCCTAACAACAATATCTTCAAACAATGAATCATTATTGATTGATTCACTTAAAGTCTTGGTAGCAACATACTCTACTTTAGTGGCTACAACTACCTCAAATGAATCTTTATGGAGCTTTGCCAAACAAGCTTCTTCATCAAAGACAACGTCTTCTCCAATGACTTCATAGCTTGCAATACAAAATGACTTTTGAACTTTATCAGGATCAAAGGAAAATTTATCCCACTCAAGTTCTTTAACATACCTTGGTGCCATCTCACCAAGATCCCAAATGCAAAAGGGTTGATTGTAATGATCAACAGGAAAAAGATCTTCATGCTCCTCTTGGATTGTTGACTCATTGAATGAGTCACTCCTCATTCCATTCAAACTGAAATCTTCATCAGTAACTTCCTCCAAGAGCTTAGTTTGATGATCAAGCTCAGTACCGCCTTTGCCACTGTCATCATACTAGAAATAAGAGTCATCAAAGCTGGCTGCTTTGATTAATTTATCATTTTTATCTTCAACAAACCCATCATGAATAGATGTGTTGCTGATTTTATCATTAGCATCCACATACATACCAAAGAAATCTTCTTGGTCACTTGTCATAAATTCTTCATATGTATTCAAAATTGATGTTGCCTCCTTGCACTCACCCTCAACATGTGTGAACAATTGCATATCAATAGGCACTTCTTGAGAAACCGCCTTAGAATCATTGAGAAATAACATTTTATTCCCATCCTTTGCACTAATAACTACCTCATTTTTCTGCTCTGTCTTCTTCAAGTGTGGCTTCAATTTTCTCTCACACTGAATGAACAAATCTCTTGATCAACAAACCAGCAGTAGAGGAATTCTTTCCTTCTTGTTCATGAATGTTTAACAAAAAAGTTAGGACGGATTTTGGAATGTCATCCATCTCATTGATAGTCAAAACTAAAATGCTTCTCATTGCTACCACTACAACCTCCTCCTGTTCACTCCAAGTTGAAATGAAGAGGTAATGGATCAAATAATATATTCGATTTTGCATACCTAATTCAACCAGTAACATACTTGTTTTGAGTTCAGAAAATATCTTCAATAAAGCAACTCTTCTTGGAAACAAACTACTTCCAGTTTCATCCAAATCTTGAAAACTCTCCATTATCATATTTAATATGATCTTCATGGTTTCAACATCATAGGGCAAGTGGGGATTTACAATTCTTATTATCTCCATAAAACAAGAAGAAATCAACAACTTGGTTTCTTCATCAAGATGCCCCAACCAATAGGGTTGATTCAAAGAATTCACCGCAGGAGCTAGTGCCAATTCCATTTTCTCTGAAGGTGATGGCTTCACTTGTCTCAAACATTGTTCTAACAAATGAATAATGTTCTCTTCATTTTCTCTTGACTGAAATTCTTTACCAAGACTCTTTCCAGCCATAAAGAGAGTCTCTGCCAACTTCATCTCTTCTTCATTAGCCATGTCTAACTGCCAACTTCTGGATACCACAAGGAGCTGAACTAGAATTTGCTCTGACTTTCGATGTAGTACCGGAGATCTCTGTCACTCATCTGCCTAAACATGAAGCACTGATCCACAGGATGGCAGGATCTTCTGCTATGATACCACTGAAATATGCTAACCAATTTTTTCGTTGAAATTTTCACAAACAATCAACACTTCGCCAATTGAATTAGCGTTAGCATTAAAATTGAAATCCAAGTTTGAAAGATCTCAATGCCAAGAATGCACACTCAATCCCAAGGAAGGATAGGTGTTTTCATATGACGGAGAAACTAAAAACAATAACTTGAAATGAAACAAACTCAATGTCAAGAATGTGCATTCAAGATCCCACTAAGGGCGAGGTGCTAACATATGACATAGTTATTAATTGAAACTAAAACAATTAGGTGGATAACCATCCATGCAGATACAACTATCTAATTCATCCACTGCGGCGGGCATCCACTTAAGAGTGGGGATTCACCACTTGAGATTGGGTAAAAAGAGAGATACAAATTCAATTATCCACACTGGTGGTGGACCATCCAGGGGTACTTAATGTGAGAAGAAAGAAGAATTAATTGCAGCGATTAAGGACTGAAAAAGTACTACTATTAACAGTCTTACAAATAAGGAGTGAGCTACAAATTACATGTAAATTACAATAGCTTCAAAGCACATGAGTAATGGATGATCCCATACAAATAATTATCTCTCTAACTGCTGATAAATAAGCAAAAATCTGAACTTCTAAAGTCGGATAAGAAAAATTAGCAAACTGAAATGAAGAACCAACAACTGTGAACCCACTAAAATATTCATAACTCATTCAAAATACCTCAGAATCAAATGATGTATTTTGCAGAGATCTTCTAGGAGGTAGGCGCCCAAATTCTGACCACAAAACAACATCAAATCTTCACATATAATTTTTGGCACAATCCCAAAGCTCTCAAGAATGGTACGACCTTCCTTGAGGGTGACTTTGACATAAAAAATCAGAAACTCAAAATTAAAATTTGAAACTCTCCAAAGATGGTCACCTTGGGTGTAGGAATGGATTGGAAAAGTACCCACAAGCAAATTAAATTCACTCCAAAAGCTGTATGCAAAAACCACCTTCAGTTGTGACTGTATCAGCAACTTCAAAACTGGAAATTTCATCAAAATCTTCAACTATTGAGCTCAATCTGCTAGTTTGATTTGAGAAGCAACAAATGACCAACTAGGTGTTGTATTTCAAACACGAAATTGGATTGGAACTAGGAGGTAAGCATCCCTCGAAGTATTAAACAAGTTGTCATTTCGACAGCATAACATTAGCATAAAAACATTGGATACCAAATGCTGGAGCCAGGCTTCTCTTTTATAGAAAAGTAGATGTCTCTTCGAATTCCTTCCAAGGCATGCCAAAAGACATAAAGGACTCTTCCAATTTCCAAATATCTTTTAATTACTCAAGATGGCGTCCGACTTCAAGCAACATTAAACTTTTTTTAAAAATATTAACTCATTAAAATGGCGTTCACTTTTCCTCAAGGCATTAAAGACTTTATTAATATTTAATTCTTATGAAGGTGTCCCCCTTCAAGTCCACCTTTTAAGAACAACATAAAGTTATTTCCCTAGGCCAAGGGGTCAACTGCAAATTATAACATTAATGCCTTTATTTATGAAATTCACCAATATAAAGTTTTCAGAAGCCAAAACTTGAACTCATTTAATTGCTCCACCTGAAAATGAAGACCTGAAGACTGAAAACTGCATACTGCCAAAAATAGAATTTACTATAAATAGTAAACTCCCTGAAATATCATAGAACCTCCAAAGAAGGAAACCCTGATTTTACCTCAGACAAGCCTATGGATTTATGGAAATAGGCTAAAACCAAATGAAGAGCTAATGGCCAAAATGGGGACATTACAGTGAATACCAAATATAATTCCTAATATTCTTAGTTTATTTATTAATAGTGAATAAGCTTACTCATGTATTTTTCTTTTAGTTTTTAAGCTTGAATCTATATATAGTTTTAAATATAGGTACTAATTCTTAACATTTTTTCTCTCCCCATAAAAAATATTATAAATTGATCCACATTAGTGATAGTGTTAAAAAATTTGTGATCACCGAAAAAATAAACCTTTTCCTTGCTTGATTTGGGAATAATTAATAATAAATTGGACTTAATATCACCTTGGTCTAGTGTTGTGAGGTGTTTTACACATCCACATTAGGTTGTGGACTAGTTTTAAGCTAAATTAACCTAACTTTGTCCTAATTCAATGTTGTAAAATGTATTTTCACATTAATCTAGAAGGCTTGTAAATTAAACCTGGCCTTAATCTAGTGTTGTAATGTGTTTTACACATTCACATTGGGTCTTGTGCCTTTCTAGGCTAAGTGGACCTCATTTTAATGTTGTAGAGTGTATTTATCCACACTTTTGCATTGAAATTTGTGTCCCTAGCCAAAATCACCCTTTATATCATCATTAATAGGCCCTTAGGCCCCTTATTTTTGCATCTCGAGGCATGGTTTGACTAATATCCTGATAAAAACACTTTAAAACCCTGTAATCTTGAAGACCCGCATCAAAAACCTCAAGGTGGGACTCATTCACCACCTTGGGTGAATGAGTCCCCTTAGGTGGGACCCATTCACCAAGTGTGGCGAATGAGTCCCTTTTTGGGACTTTTTCAAAATTGAGTGGGAAAAGTGCAATTCTAACTTGAATTTTGATGAATGTCGACCTTGAGGATCAAAATAATGGCCATTTGAGTGCCTTGCCTATATGAACAAGCTCTAAAATCATTATTTCATAAGGGTGTTCAAGTTTTCAAGTCAAGCAAGCAATAGTTAGGCATTTCAAGTATTCACAAGATCATCAAGATAGCATTCAAGATCATTTTTAAGGCATTCAAGAGCCAGATTCTTCATCCATTGTTGTAGAAATTCAAGATCCCTCATCATGGAAAGGTTCTAATTACATTACTTCATATTCATGCTTCATTATGTTTTTTGATCATTTTGGTTTAATTACCTAAAAGGGGTTTGACCAAGGCAAACCCCCATTCCCTAGCAATCAACATTTTCTCTCTCTTTCTTTGTGTGATTGCAGATCTAGGTGCTTTGAAGGCTTGGAGATTATTGAAGAATAAGTTACAAACTTGTTGGAGTCTTCTCCCTATTGGAAAGGTCAAAATCCTCACAAAAAGTCACTTATAGTCCCAAAAAATAGGGTTGCAGATTTGGACACTTGGAGGTACAAATTGAGCAGACCGAGGGCTACATATTCAACTTCTGAGTTTTCAGAAATGTCAAAGTGGACTCATTCGCCAAGAGTGGCGAATGAGTCCCACTGTACCTATTTTCATATTTTTTTGTGGATTTGGATACCCATTTGGCTAAAACAAGCTCCGGTGCAATTTTCTAGAATTGGGACTGATTCACCCAGAATGATGAATGAGTCCCACCAGGCTTTACAATCAACATTTTTAGAATTTAAAATTTATTTCTAGTCTCTTCAAGGTTTCTAGGTGCACACCATTCACATCTTTACTTTTTTGTTCTACTTTATTTACATTTCTAGGGCTTTTCTTAGGTGATTTAGCATTTGTTTGCATATCACATTGTATTTTCAAACATTTTATATTTTCCAAGTTTATGCTTGGTGGTGAACCCCCTTTCTTGTCTCAATCTTATCCAAGGATACCTTATAGTCAGATCTCTCACATCCTTCATTGGGTTGAGATCTCTAAGGTGTCCTTGAATGTGAATATTGTGAAATTAGATCCTTCTCCTTGTATCCTTTTTGTGGACAAGGAAGTGAAGCATCCATTTTTGGTCACCACAATTTCTAATATATCTACAAGTTCATTACGTTGACAAGATCCTATCTTAAGAAAACCAAATTAGAAAAAATCTAGAGTGCTTTGTATTTATATCAATTTTTTTTTATCATGTGTGAAATATACTCTTAAATAACATGAATAATTGGGGCTATGACATAGAAAAACCATTTTTTGCATACATGATTTTATCATCCCCTTAAATGAGATTTTAGGTCTTAGAACTAGTAAACCAATACATTGAGGCTTAGTGATAAATTATTAGTATTTAATGCATAGTTTATGATTAAGTTTAAGATTATTTGAGTCTTATAAGTTCTACTTAATTATCCTATGTTAACCTCAGGGAACCTCCTAAGTCTTGTAAAGAACCTGCTAATATCAAAATAAAAGAGGGGGATCATTTTCTCTCTATTTTTATCAAAATATTAGTAACTATAATTTCAAACATCCTTAGGGATGTGAGGATTGATTTATTTATGTGTTTGGAATTTTTATGTGAGGCAATTGAGACTATCTCAAGATTGATTTAAAATGAAATGAAGCATATAAGTGTTCACCAAGATTATGGGTGGGATATCCTTGAGAGTGAGATAAATAGACGATCATATGGAGGGAATGTAACAAGATGCTAATGCTTTTAATGAAGGTGTTGCAAGTATTTTCTCAAGGGAGGTAGATCATATGATGGGATGTATTTACAACTATATTGAGAGTGAGATAAATAAATGGAATTTGTATTCAACCAAAATTATCCTCTAAAAAAGATGATCCATTGATTGTTGAAAAGATGGAGGCACACGAGCGCGAGCACGGGCGGGAAAAAAGGGATTTCAAAAATCCAAGCAACGGAAATGGAAATGGAGCAAGATCAAAGAAATCTCAGCCGAATCAGGAGTTGGAATCGAATAAGAAGCAAGGTAAGGATGATCAGGATGAGGTGGACTCCGGAAACAAAATCCAGGTGGAACCTTGTGGAAAGGATATTCCATCGGTTAATCCTGTAGCTTCCCCTACCGGTCAAAAAAAGAGAAAGCTAAAGATGCAGTGGGGACCACGAGCGGCATTGGATGCAATCGCAAATCCTGGACCTCTCTGTTCGGGGTAAAACCAAATGGAAAATCATCTTTCCCTCCAGTGAAAAATATCTCTTCCCCGGTAAAAGGTAAGTTTGCAATTTCTATACCAGACTTGCTAATTGATCATAATATCGCTTGAATGGAAATAACCCTGGTTGGGAAGTTTATGGGCCCTAGACCAAATATTGAAGTGGTCAGGGAGTTCATTAAAAATAAATGGAGAACGAATGGGAAAGTCTCAGTTGCTGCTCTTCCAAAAGGTTTCTTTGCGTTTGAATTTACTTGCAGAGAGGACATCTTGGCTGTTAGAAGTGGGGGTCCTTGGGTAATAGGGAAATCTTCCCTGGCTCTAAAGAAGTGGTCCTCTAACTTGGACCTTTCAGACTCCATTTTTTAGAATGTCCCAATTTGGGTTAGACTTTCAGGCCTGCCCCTCGAGTATTGGAATGAAGATATCTTTTATGGTATTGCGAGTTCCTTTTGTGAGCTTCTTTCTATTGATACAATGACAGCTGTTAGAAAGAGATTGGTTTTTGCTAGAATATGCATGGGGGTTTCTAAGGAAGCTGACCTTCCTTCTTCAATTGAGATCCAGTCTAAACTTGGGTCTTGGTTGTAGGATATAGAGTTTGAAACCATCACATTTTCCTACTTCAAATGCAGGAAATCTGGGCACTGGGCTAAAAAATGTCCCTTAAACGCCACCAAAGAGAAAGAGAAACCAACTAGTTCTTTAAAATCGGTATGGAAAAAAAATCAGGAGGAGATAGTATGGAAAATAAAGAGTCTAACGTTCAGGGCTTGGAAAATAAAGAGTCTAATGTTCAGAGCACCTCTATTGAGATTGAAGTGGTCATGGAAAATAATGGAGAGATTCCACTGGAACCCCAATATATGAATCTTGTTAAAACTTTACCTTCTAAGGAAAATGGATCCAATGATGATCTGTCGGCTGGGGAAGTAGATCTGAACTAAAAAGCTAGATCCTTTTCCCAAGTGACAATCCCAACAGAGAAAAATGATGATACTCCGGGCTTGGAGGATATTCCTAGTAAGGGTTTGTCCTTGGAACTGAACATCCCTTTCCCTTTC
>VDFB02353518.1:0-14360 GCA_007258455.2 Sequoia sempervirens
TGCCCTTAATCTGACTTGTGTGGTTTGTGGCTTGCCGCGACTTGGTGACTTGTTGCACGGCTTTTTGTTTTTGCACTTGTTGATAGCCTCTTTGGAAAGCAGCTTGCAATGTTGCGTCGAATTGGTTTGATGTGGTGAATGTTGGTGGCGGTGGGGGGGGTGGTGGATTTGGAATGGCGTTTGTGGTGGTGGTGAATGATGATGTTGTGTTGATCATTTGGTTGGTAGATGGTGTTGTCATGTTGATTGCGTGAAAGGTGGATGGTGTTGTCGTGTTGATTGTGTGATTGGTGGATGGTGTTGTCGTGTTGATTGTGTGATTGGTGGATGGTGTTGTTGATGTGGTAAGTGGCATCGTTGATGTGATTGGCCCTTGAGAGACCATGTTTTGCAATGTTGTGGGGGTGTTTGATGATGTTTCCATTGCTTGCGTGTTTGTCGTTTGTTGTTGTGATGTCAACAATAAGTTTTGAGCGTTTGGAAAAATGTTTTGATTCATGGTTGGGATAGCGGTTTGATTGATGCTTGGTAGGGGAGGCAATCCCAAGCCAAGGAGTGATGTGGATGATAATGGTAGTGGTGGGATAGGTGGAAATGTGAGGGGGGTGAATCCTTGCGAGAGCGTTGTGGTGTTAAAAATGCCCCCTGCTCCGAATATGTCTCCCTCCTCTTGTGAATTCGTGAGAAGAGGTGTTTGTGGTGCTCCATGAAATGATGTTGATGATAGGTCATAATGTAAAGTGAGAGGAACATTTTGATGTAATGGATTATGGGGGATGTTATGTTCCAAGGTGGTTTTTGCGTCCAAGTTTTGGTTATTTACAAGGGGATGTGATTGAAGTTCATTGAGAAATGTGTTTCCCTTGTTGACATTTGGTTGAGTTGGAGCAATCGATGTCGTGATTTTTGGAATGTTTTGTGTGACGTTTTGGGATGGAGGTGTAAATGAAATGGGGATGGTGGATGAGATTGGCGGAAAAGATGTCTCTACTATGGTGCTCACATCAAAATCCGAAGGCAACTTGGCCCCTTGCTTTGCTAGTTCAAGCATGTACAACGAAGGGTTAAGTTTCATCATGATGTTGATGATTCTATGGTTGTCCAGATTTTGGAGCATTTCGGCTATTTCTTCGCGAGACATTCCAAAGGTTAGGTCCTCCCCTTGATTTTCTTCTTGTGGGTTTTGTGATGATGAGGGGACCAATGGATTGCTTGATTCTGCAAGATTCATTTCTGCGTTTGTTTGGCTAAGGTCACTTGAAGCGGGAGTTTCTTTGTGGGCTTCCATACTCTTCTTGTATTGAGATCTCGTTTGAACCATAAAACAAGGATCAATCTTCGAGAATATGGGAGATGAATCTCTTGATTCCTTAGATTAATCCCTTATTTTATGTCCCAAAGTGAAAGTTTTTAGGATGCTTTTAGGATCAAATGTGATGATGATAAGATGGTGATGTTTAAAGATGGATGTTATGGATGTTTTTGGCTTTTGATAAATCTTGAATGAAATGCTAGGACTTTGAATTTTTTGATTGGTTTGATGTTTGGATTTTGAGATTTTGTCCTTGATCTTGATTTGGAGTTTGATTTGGATTTTGAACAAAAAGACCCTAAGATGTTTGATAATGATCTAAAGGATAGTTGTGTTCAAAGGATGATGATTTGGATATGTGTGAGGAGAAGGATGCATCTACCCACACCTACCCAAAAAAAATGATTGTTTCACTAAGTATATGGAGAAGGATTCATCTACATACACTAAGCTAGACAAGATGATTTGGATGACTTTGACTAAAGATATGCAAAAGGATGCATTCACACATTCCTAGCCAAAGGTGTTTTGATAAATGTTTTCAAGGACTTGATCTCAATGAGTTTGAATGATTGCTTGATTTTGTCATAAAGCCTAGCATTTCAAGGATGATTTCAAGGTTTTTCAAAAGATGACTTGTGAGATGAATGTTTGGATGTTTTGAAAGATGGATGAAAGAGGTTTGATTTGTTTTGATCCCTAGATGAACCTAAAAAATACCACTTTGTATTTTCCAAGACCTAGGTATTGAAGAGCATGCATATGCTTCCTAAAGACCTTTGTTAACCAAGGAATGATTTGAACATTTTGGATTTCCAATCAATGATTTTTGCTTTTGGGATTTGGAGTCTTCAACACACATGAAAGTTCATTTTGCTTAGTCTTTGCTTAATGGATTTATTTTACCAACAACACTTTCTTTGATTAAAGTTTCAAACTAAGATGTACCAATTCTTAATTTCTTTAAACCACAAGATATTTTATGTAAAATTCAATGAACTTAGGCAAGGGTTTCCTATTGTTCTCAAGAGACAAATTAGAGATATAATCCCAATGCTTAAAAGGAACCTCTGAGGCGGTGAATCATGAGGCTTGATAACACTATGGATTGGAGTCAATGATATTTGTCTTCAAAGAGGTTTGAAATTTTGAGAATCATGTTGAATCATTTGCAAAATGTTTTCTGAATACACACTGTGTTTTCAAACAAAGAATAATTACAAGCCCTATGGATGTGTAAGACTATATTTGTTGGATTCCCACTTGGACAAGTCCAGCTACGCTTATCCCTAGCGGATGGTTAGATGCTTGACCCCACTGGCTCCCCTCCACGGCTCATTAACGTCAATCGGGGCAGCCAAGCATCAACACCCATGAAACTCCCATGGCGTGCTTTCCATCTCTACTAGAAGACAGTAAGAGAATAGGGTGAAAATACGAGCGACGTTCTTATAACAAATAGATTAAGAGGATTTTGGCAATTCTAGCACATGGGTTGAAGTAAGGACTTTCTAGTTCATGGAATTGACCCACTCCCCAGCAGAGTCCCCTTTAGGATCCATCTTAGCCAGACCAACCAAAATGATTATGGTTTAACCAAAACCCTCATTTTATATCGGTAAAATATAACAGCTTTAGAGTGTATTTACCCGGTTGATTAAATAAACAGGTGAGTACTTTTTCCCAAAGGCGAGGCCCTCTAAGATAAACAGCGAGCAAAGACACAATTAAATGGCTCATTCGATCTTTGATGGCACAAAGAAAGAATGTCTGTAATGCCCTACTCACAAGATGTTCAACTTTTAAGCCCAAAATGAAGTGTTTTAAAGCAATAAAATATTTTGATGTTTCTCTCTTGCACCTAGATGTACAGCAAGGGAGAGGATCACGTGCTCAAAAGACAATCCACCTATCAAACACTTGTTCATTTTACACCCTTCAAAGCAATTGTGAATTCGTTTTAAGCACCAAATGAAATGTGAGGATTGCTTGTCCAATTTTTAACCCAAAACGAAATCTAGTAAGTGTGTCCTAAGGTTCGTTTTAAGCCCTTTGCAATGAAAATAAAATTGTTCGTTTTAGCCCCAAATGAAAACTAGTGTTCTAAAACGAAAAGGAAAACAATTTCGTGAAGTAGTGTTGATCAAACACTAAAGTGTTTAAAAACACATTGTGTTTTCAAAAAAAAAGAATTTCCCCTCCTTGGTTTTCATTTAATAGTCTTCTCTTTTCCGCTTTGCACCTTTTCGCCTTCACTTTTCCTTCGTTTGTACCTCCTTCGCTTTTCCTTTGTTCGCTTTTGTACCTTTTTGCCTTCGTTTGCTTTAGTACCTATTAAACAAAAGATACTTATGTGATGATTTTTATTAAATTACAATCATTTTAATCATCAATTTCAAATAATGAAATGAAAACATAAATGATTTTAAGCCAATAAAATGAAACCTCTAATTAAAAACCCCATTTGCAATGTAGATAAAGTTTTATGATAGTTTAAGCAAGATTCCAAATCCTCTTGACTTAGCCTAAAAAAATGATCAATGAGTGACCCCAAGATACAAATGCCTTCAATGATTTTACTCTCTTGATGGTGTCTTATCTTCCCCTAGGAAAATGTTAGACATGAGTGGTTATTTGTTTTAAATGAGCTTACTCTCAAATGCAGCTTTAAATATACGTTCACAAGCATGTGTGGGAAATATGTAACTTATATCCTACAAAGATTATGATGTCTCCCAAGATCTTTGCATTTATTACAATGCTTGGATAACGAGTTGAGCACAGATCCACTTTACTGCATAAAAGAGTAGCTTGGTAAGATATCTCGAAAGCCAGTCAGTCATAGTCAGAAAACAATGAATGCATATCAAAAATACTAGATCTGTACGTACTTATCATTAATAAAAGGCTCGAAGTCAATCAAAAGAGCAGGTTTCTTAATACACAATGTGAGAAGGTACGCAGTCTAGCTATACTAGTATGTACAAGGAAATAAATATTCAGATTTAGGCTATGTTAAAATCAAATAAGATCTTAAATTACTGAAAGAGCTCAACGATGTTAATATAATTAGCATAATCAGCAATAGAACATGTAAATCAAAGAGGTTATTATAATCAGCATTAGAAAGCACAGTTTTCCTCGTTATCTATTTGATGAAATTATAACATCCCAACGCCAGCTAATAAATCAGAATATATCTCTTTTCTAAGGAGATATGAGCATCGACTGAGAGAACATCTGCTGGGAGGAGTTAGCGCGTAGGGGAGATCCGCCATCCAATTATTTTAGCAGGCAGGGAACTCCGCCATCTGCTGGGAAATGTTTTGACTTTGCTTCCAGTCTGGCTGAATGTCGTGGATGTCAAGTAGTTCTCGGAGATGTGACCGATGTCTTACTTGACTTCCCTACAAAGGACTTCATAATATGCTCAACTTGCGCAGGTGTAAGGCCAATGACCACAGTCCTTTCCCATGGACACAGAGAGGACATATGGAAATTATCTCAATGCAGCTTCACACTCTTCATTGCGACATCAAAACATTATGACTATTTTTTAGCAACTCAAATCATCCTTTGCCAAATTAATATAATCAAAACTAATGTGCGTGGAAAAGAATAGAATGCTCTTGCATTAGCTAAAATGTTATTCATTGTTAAAGCTAGCTGCGTGCTGGTAGAATACCTTCTGTTGAGCCCAAATCTCTATATGGAAGAAGAAAACATAAACTAAGATATATTATGCCAAATGCCCATAAGAACAAACTAAAAAAGTAAGGTCGCTTCATTGTTTTCTCAGAAAATTAAAAGCTTTAAAGAACTGTGATCTCGGGAAATGCAGTGATGGTGGCCTCATGAAAGGCTGTAAGATGTATATAGCGCATTCAATGACAGAAATCAGTTTCAAACAATGAGAAATCAGGAGTAAATGGTGAATCCAAAGGGATACGGTGCACAATCTCTATTAGCTAGAGAAGGTAGACAAAGTGTGGCAAACAAAGATAGCAATATTAATGAAAGAAACAATGTATTTCCTTGCCTGTGCCAAAATGAAAGCATACAGATCCAAGATAAAAAGATATGCAGATTACTCAAAACTCAGATTCAATAAAGAGTGTTCTTGTTTCCTTGAATGTTTCAACATATATATGCATGTTAAATATATACGAGGTGCCCTCCTTCTAGCGCCACAATGAAGTACCCAAAATCTGCAATGTAAGACCAACCTCAAAAACTCATTAGAAGGGTTAGTATAACACACAAATCTGCAAATACCTCCATGAAATAGAATATCTATGCTAAAGAAATGCCACAAATAACCAAAAACAGCATTAAGAAGACATTTTAAAAGCATGATAATCACCTATTCCATGTTGGATTGGTGTCACATGTGCTAGTGACCCTTTCCCAACCCTTGATCAAAGCTCAAAATGATAAAATGCAAATGGAGATGATGGAGTGATGATGAACAAGATCAAATCTCAAATGAAGAGAGTAACCTTGCATGAAATTGTGAAGGATTTGCTCAAAGATGAAGCACCTATTTAAAGATTTTTCAAAATGCTAAGTGTTGAAGAGGGACCAATGTGGGATCAAAAACAAGCCAATGAGTTGAGGACACTTGTCATCATGTGATAGGCTAATGGTTGTGCAAGATTTGGGAAGAGTGCCCATGAGAGGGAGAATTTGAATTCAAATTTGTAATCAATTTTGAGAGGGGACAAGAAAAAAGAGCAATAAATGCCCGCTTGACTTGTCATGCTGAAAGAAAATGAGGTTTTAATAAATCAATAAAATTGACTTATTGTGCAAGTGGCCAAATCTAGAGAATGCAAGTGGGATGGGATTAGCATTAGATCAGGATTAATTAGCTAAGATGATGATTAGGCCGATTTGACCAATTTGACTTGATTTAGGGATTTAAATCAAATCAAAGGGAGATGAATGATGATATGAGATTTAATTAAATAAATGATTGATTTATTTAATCAAAGAGATGATGATAGGATCAAGTTTGATTTGTTTGACTTAAGTTGATGAATTTACCCTGATGAATGGATGAGTGTGATTTTGATCGAATGCATCGTTAGTTTTGCATGCCCACACCTTGGTCCGTGCATGTGCATCTTTAAACAAGCTTGGCCAATAATAGCCAACTCATAATTTTCCATGTTGTTGTTCTTGGGGAAAAATGACCCCTTGCAGTTCCATCGTGGAACTCATGAAGTACTTTCTCAATTTGATCATCATTAATACATCTTAAAAGAACACCATTTAGATCTTTTCTAAAAAGAACGTTATCAATTAGCACATAAGGTATAGACTGAAGTCTGAAATACCTTCATTTAGCTCTGTCCAAACCTAGTGGACAATTACAAGTCTGTAGAAAATGGATCATATCAGACACCCAACCTGCTACTAATGCAGGTACAACATTCTAATAATTATCAGTATTAACCATAACAACATCTATTTTTGTTGCCTCCTCACTTTTTGGTGTTGGAGCAAGCTGCTCACAGAGTCCTTTACCTCTTACAAGCTTTGTGATCTTGATATCAACATCATACTCCATGACTTTAGTGATCCATCCAACTCTCTTCTCATTGAGATCTTTACTTAGCAGGAACTCCTTTACACTTGGATGTGCAACCATTAAGTGAATCTTATTATTGGAAATTAATGGCTTAAAAAATTTCAGACTCCTTATGACAACAAGAACATGCTTTTCAACAAAGTTGTATCTTAACTCATAATCACCTAAAGCTTGACTGAAAAAGGCTATTTGTTGCTCTAAATCATCATTATTCTTCTGAACCAGCATAGTAGAAATATAATCTATGCTACCAAAAGTGTATAGAATAAATTCTTTTGTAAAATTTGGGTTTACCAATGTGGGAATTGATGCTAAATCCTCCATAATAGCTTCAAAGTTGTTTTTGGCTTCCCTAGTCTAGCTGAAAACTACATTCTTCTTTAACATGGCAGTCAAAGGCTGTAAAAGATTTGCAAAATTAGGAATAAATATTCTCAAGAAGTTAATTCTACCTAAGAAACTTTGCAACCCTTTCTTGTGATTGGGTAAAGGTAGCTCTAATATGGCTTTAACTCTCTCAGGCTCAATAGTAATTCCCTGTTTTGACACTATGTGTCCTAATAGTTTACCTTCATGAACAACAAAGATACTCTTTTTCAGATTGAGAGATATACCATACTCTGCACTTTCCAAAAACTTTCTTGAGATGTGACAAATGTTCATCTGCATTTTTAGAATATATTGTTATATAATCCAAATAAACAAGCAAAAACTTCTGAATTAAACTCTGAAATGCCATATTCATGGCCCTCTGAAATGTGGCACCAGTGTTAGATAAACCAAAAGGCATTCTCTTGTAGGCCATAGTGCCCCACTTTGTTGTAAATGTTGTATTATATTGGTCCTCTTCCTTAACTAAAATCTGGTTATACCCAGAATAACCATCAAGAAGAGAAAATCTCTCTAAACCAACAACAGCTTGAAGAATCTGTTCCATGGAGGGTAATGGGTAATGGTCTTTTAAAGAGGCTTTGTTAAGATCTCTAAAATCTACACATAATCTTATCTCCCCATTTTTCTTTCTAATCGAAACAAGGTTAGAAACCCAAGAGGTGTGTTTGATTGGAAATATAATACCCCCCTCAACTAATTTAGTCAGCTCTTTAATCATTAAAGGCTCAAGCTTTGGGTTCAAAGGTCTCTGCTTCTGCCTAATAGGCTTATCATAAGGTTCTAATTCTATAGTGTGTTGAGCAATCCTAGGATCAAAACCTTTCAAGTCTGAATATTTCCATGCAAAAACGTCATGAAACTCTTGGCATAAAGAAATAAAAGCCTTCCTATCATCTTGTGAGCAATTTTTTCCTATCTTAAGGAGCTTACCTTTAAAGATTTCCAGCTCTTCATAATGCTCTTCTTTGAATCAAATGCTGATTTTACTCTTCTTAAGTTGATCATCAGAATTAAAAATAGACTCCAAGGTAACTAAACCCTTGGGTAACTTGTTTTTTCTCAGTTGTGTGATCTAATATTCATATTGTTGTTTAAGCTTTTCTTGATTCACTACAGAAAATTGATCCTCTTCAAGCAAGAAAGATAAAATATGCTCATCACTGTCAAATACTTGTCAGTGAACATTGTTATCTAGGATTGAAGGTCTGATTACTACTTTGAATGTACCTTCTCCTTTTTGATATCATTGGGAATACCAAATTGTGCACCAATGGCAGCAAGTCTTTCTGCATGTTTGTTTTGATTTTTGGGAATGGAAACTAGATTAAAAGCAATAAACTCTTCAATTAAATTCCACACCCTATTTCTATATGAATTTAAGGCATCATTTTTAGCAACACTCAGACCTCTTACTTGATTGACAATTAACTCACTATCTCCATAGACCTTCAAATAATTTATTCCTCTCTTTCTTTCCTATTCAAGACCTTGAATAAGACCCTCATACTCAACAATATTATTGGAGCATGCAAAAGCAAAATAGAAAGCTGAAAAATACTTATCACCTTGTGGGGACACAAGCATTGCACCCCCACCAGCTCCATTTTTACTTCTAGAACCATCAAAATACATCCCCCAAAGCTCATCTTGTTGCTTTAGAAATTGATTTGTACTCTTTTCAAGGTTTGGTAACTCTGCATCAGGTTCATGTAGTACATAAATACCCATACCAACATCTTGTATATGATCATCAGGGTTGTCCACAACATTTTTTGTTGCCCATTCATGTAACAACACATCAGGTACACTCTCAGCTTGCAGCTCCTGAGTAGCAGCAAGCTCATTATCACTAAAAACAACACAATCTATATCTACAACACTTGGAATGGTATTAATCACACTTGGATTATAAGGCTCTATATGATCCTTGGCCAACTTTGCATACTTTATGGTAACCTTAGTTCCATATCTCATTCTAAATAACATATGTGACCAGTCAACAGATACATAACCTCCTATCTTGGTTGTAAAGTCTCTTGAAAGACACAAGGCAAAGAAAGGTGGTAGATCTATGACACATAGATCTTGGGGAATTGAAAAATTTGGGCAAGCATGAAGTGTAAGGCTTAAACCCTTGATGACACCTAAGGTATTTACTAAGGTTCCATCTAACTGAATGAATCCCTTCTCTAGAGGTTGATATTTCAGTCCTAATTCATCTGCAATTTGCTTTGGCATCACAAAGCTACTAGCCCCACTATCTACCATACAATTAAGGACTAATTTATCACCTATAATCATAGATACATAAAATAGAGGTGGTTTGATATCCTTACTCACTTCTTTGCTTGGTGGGTTGCTATCCCGCAGAGTATTTGTGAAAACAATTCTAACCTGACCTACTAATGCCTCATTAGAAACTTTCAAATTAGACAGAGCTGACTGTAACATGTCTTTTTGACCTGGGATAGCTAATGAATCCCACATTGACATCGTTACATTCATATTTTTCATGTTATCAATAATATTAAAAGGCATGGCTAGATTTACCTTTTGATGGGTCTTTACACTAGCATGATCTGCTTGCAAGTGTGGCTACTCCTTGGAAGCTCCTTGTGGATTCCTCTGAAAAATGCAAGGCACTTGTGATGTAGATGGTTTCAGCTGTTGCTTTTCCTTTATCGGCTATTTGCTCAATCTCAAAATCTCTTTTCTTTGCTCTTGTGTTTGCTACATTTGGAGAATCATCTGCATTAACTCCACAGAATTCTTCTCCTTGCCAATTAAGTAGAGTAGCATCACTTGTAGGATGCTCCTGCTGTTGTGGAGCTCCATCATTAGGTACATTTTGTTGTGAGCTTGAAGCATTCTACACCATTAATGCTTGATTTATAACTCCATTAGAGCATGTGGCTTGATTATGTGGCTGGTTGCACACATACCACCACTCATAATTTGTAGCCAAGTTGTTCTGAATAGGGACAATGTCCCTAGCTACACTAACAAGTGTTGGATTATATGCCTGAAAAGGCCTTGGATTTATGTTCTATCTAGGACCTTGGTAATTACCTTGGTATGGTTTCCTGTTGCTTTGGTACTATTATTGTTGACCTTGATAAGGCTTATTTGGGCCTTGGTTTTGTTGTTGATAGGGTCTGCTATAGGATTGTTGCTTCTCTAAGCTCACTAACTTGTTACCAAAATTCTAAAGTAGACTTTTGATCTCCTATAGCTCTTGAGATGAGCTTGGAACAATAACCTCTTGAGTAACAGCAGTTTGAACAACTGGTAATGTTGGTATAGCTAGAAAAGGTGCAAAAGGTAGAATCTACAAAGGCATATTAGGCTGAATATTTGGAAAAATGGGCATTGGTGGCCTGGGAGCAATCTTACCTACGTGAATTAAATAGTTTTTTGCCCTGATTGCTATCTCATATGCATTTGGTAAAGACACTCCTCCCATTAACTGTATCATGACCGACATTTCACTGTTTAAAGCTCTTAGATAGTATAAGAAGGCATACTCAGGAGAAGGCCTCACCGTAGTTGGAATTTTGTCCCAAGTCCTCTAAAATCTGAAATTGAAGTCTATCATTTGCTCCTGAGGAGCCCTCTTTATGGTTGTTAACTGCTCTACCAGTGATAGGTGATCAGACTTGTCTTGGAAATGCTTATGCAGCTTATCTCCTAACTCATCCCAAGTTGGAATGGTGCCAACTGCTAGTCCTCTAAACCACTGCAAATCTTTGCCTTTAAACGGTGCAGCAAGCAGCCTAACAGCTACGTCCTCCTGAGTTATGTGATGAACTCCACATAATGAAGCTACATATCTTATGTGCTCGATAGGGGTGGTCTGATCCTCCCCAATGAAAATTGGTAGATTTTTCAAGGCGGCTACTAGTATATCATTGTGTTGTGCCAAATTTAATGAACTGTCTCCATTAAATGGCACAAAGGACTGATTTCTTGCCATTGGAGGTGGTTGAGATGGATTAACTTGAGTTTGAACAATAGCTGTAGAACTTGCTGAAGCAACTGAACTTGAAAATGTAAATGCAGCAGAACCTGAAAAAGTAGCAAATGTAACTTTCTTTGGGCTGCTTGAAGGTGAGTTTGTTGTTCTGAAACTTGGTGAAGCAGAAAGAGTCTTACTCTGCCTCCTGGATGGTCTACCTCTCCACCTTAGTGGTGAGAAGAAAAATTCTTTCCTAACACCAGGTGGTGTCAATTGAACTCTCTTCAATGGAGGAATTCTCTTTACTGTCCTGCCTCGTCTTCTGGGTGGTGACAGCTGCAAAAACTCAAAATATTTGGAACTCCTTGTTTGTATTCTTCTCATGTGTTGCAACAAAATTGGATTTGTTGTTCTTCACTTCATGAAGTCACCAAATATGCTTCAATAACCTTTGAAAAGACCGAAAACTGTTGGTTGCATACCAAACCAGTAAAATACGTTGATGAGCGTGTCCCACCGGGCGTACCAAAACTGTTATCTCTGTAACTTGCACCCAAACTGAGTTATGAAACTCAGTTAGCTAGAGAAACATGGGAGCATTCTAGAGTTGTGGGTCACCTAAAATGAGAATGAACCTCTGGATAGGTCAGCTTCCTAGCTGGTTATATCACCTAGACTACTAATTTTGAAAGGAAAAGGGAGAAGGAATGCTTTGAAAAGGAAATGTTGAAAATGAAATTACTAGGTGATACACAAAACTAACTAGGACTATGAAAGTTAAAACTTTCATACACTTGAACACTAATTATAGAATTTAGATTGCACAACTTATTTCTATAGGATCATGCAAAAACATTTCACAAGAAAGTTTGATTGCACTATTTTCTAAAAAAAAAAAATTCACATTCTAAAAGACATAATGCAACTTTAAACATAACCTGCAACCTGCATGAATATAGTTTTGCAGAAATGGCATGAAAATGTGAGACAAAACTATAAGGAGATTAAAGTACCTGGCTAATAACTTGATCAATCATTTGGTAATGCACAATACTGCAAGAATAAGAAGGTAAAAATTGAGTCTATAATATCCAAGGTGCTATATGTATTTTATATCCAGAAATGAGTTACAAAATGTGCTAAAAAACTATTCATAGGACTCCAAAGTCACTAAGTACAAAATCTGCATCAAGAAGAACTCAAGAATGAGTTACGAAAGCAACTAAGTAGCAAAGGTCCAAACAATTGCACTAAACAAGGAGTTTCCAACCTCCTTGGGTTGGAGGCAACAATAAGGCCTAAAATCTAGCATGTTGATTTTCTCCACAACAGCTCTAGAATGTTGAAATGGTCAAATTTGACCATGTCAGACATGAAGGCGCAATAAATTGATGCCTATATGCTCTCAAATCATTTAAAAGGTCAAAAAAACCACTATATTTTCTCCATGTGTTTGCAAACCAAACTCAACCTCCCCATATTCTTGGCATGTCATAAATAAAAGCATGTCTTCAACTTCTCCCCCTTTTCATGTGTGGCTCTTATATCTTAATTTTGCTTTTAAAGAACATCAATACTTTAGGTGATTTATAAATATCACTAAATTAAGTGTTTCACATCTAAAAGAAATCAAAACTAAGAAAGACCCATGATGCAGCCACAAGAAGTCAATGCAAGGACTTACAAAGTCACAAAGATTAGTGGCATGGCACATACAAAGGAAAGAACACTTAGAAGATTATAAAAACTTCTAAGGCATTGAGTAATAAGGCATAAAAAAGCCACAACTTATGTTGATATTTCATTTTGGAAAAATAAAAGATAAAAATCTCCCATTGGCATCCACGTAGGATTTTAACCCTAAGTAAAAGAAAAATCCAAAAACAAATAAAACATTATTTCATTTTTTATCGAAGCTTCATGAAGAAGCTGAGCTGCCATTCTAGGGTTTTTGGGAGTTCTGCTATAGGCTTTCTCATTTTCATTCTTCACTTGTTCATGAACCACCAGCAAAGGGTTTCCACTGGGTCTTCACCAGAAATTTTTTTTAAGGAAGAAATCACTGTTACAGAGATACAAGACACTCATAGGTAAGCCATTATTTAATATTATCCACTATTTTGTGACTTTTTCAAAGAAAAAAGAGCTCAACCCCTAGCCAAAACTCTATATTATGTCTTCAATACTCAAATTCTTATGTTTCTGGCTGCGGGCATACATTTTCTCTAATGATTTTAATATTCTTTCCTCCTTACTTGTTTAGAATTCTGGGTATATATAAACCCGTGCCACCATCATGAAGGAAAAATCTGCACATTTCCCTATATGGACATGGTGCTTGTAGTCTCACACATAGAGAATTCATTTTTTCCCCTTTGCAAGGGTAACTCTATTTTTTGTCCCTTTCTCGTGTTTTTTTGTGCATCCCTTGCCATGGCTGCACATTACTTTATAAGAAATGGAGTTTATTTTACCCATTTGTTGGGCGCCACCATGATTAGCACAGGTTGAGGGCCTGAGAAAACCTTTAGAACTCCACCTTTATTTTTATGTTGATATTTAAACATGGATACCTCTGTTTTCTATCTGGGATACCATATAATTGTGGCCAACATTTATCATAATCACCTTTTCTATGATAATATCGTGTAAAATTATAATTATGAATGAGATTTAATGAGAGGCTGAGTTGTTGAAACTAGAGCTACCTCAGTTACTGTGCCACATGACAATGATGCCCCGTAAAATGGTCTGCAAGATGATTTAATATCATTGTACAGTACGGCATAACTCAAAGACTCTACAGATCCTTTTTCATTCCTTCATGAACACTACCCTTCACTAATTAAGGATCATCCCAGCCTCACAAACCGTGGTCATATCTTGCAGGAACTTATGGAGTAATCGAGGGTTTACATTTATTTGCTCCATTTTGAAAACAGAAGAAAATTCCACTATTTCATGACTACGGATTTGTACTCTATTTTATATTTTCTAAAAATTTCTTCCACCCCCCACCACAAAATTTCACTTTTTCTTAGCTTTTGATGCATTTCCAATTTTTCCCTGCAATATTTTAATGATCAAATTGTCCTTCTTTGATAATT
>VDFB02353519.1:0-10125 GCA_007258455.2 Sequoia sempervirens
CTTAATGCTCCTTGTAGAATTAGGCCATTTTAAGTAAAATTGAAACAAAATTTTTGTTTCATCCAAGCATTTTTATGCATCTCTAAGATTATCTTGTAGTTTACCATGTGCAATACTGCATTTATTAGATCCTTTGATCAATTTCCTATCATTGAACTTATTTTCTATGTATTTTTCTAATCTCTCTTCCAGTTTGACAGAGTAATCCTTGAAGGAACCCAATTTTTTTTTTAACTTTTGTACATCAGTCAAAGAATCATCAATGGTTGTATCGGGAATACCTTCTTGTAACACTTTGATTGCTTCCTCAATTAGCTTTGTGCTCTTTTGGTGAGTTTGAAATATCTCCTTTCTAGTGGAGGCATGAAAGGCATCACCGAGTTGTAGTTTGTGCAGGGGAGATATTTTGCTCATGCCCACGTACCCTTATTGCATGGGTATCTACAAGAGTTGTGTAGACACTACCAATTAAAACTACAGTTGCATATCTAATAAATCCTTTAATGTATCTCCAGAAATGCTAGAGGATTCACCAAAAACTTTTGTATGTTCTTCCTTCTTATCTTTCTCCTTCTCACCACTATTATATGCAATCTTCTCTTCCTCAACAACCTTTTCACCATCAAAGGAGGAAACTTTTCATCCTTTTGTGCCTCAGACTTCTCTAGGTTTTCTTTGTTATCTTATTCCTTATGCTCTACATTTTCTTCCAAAATTGGAGGGGGCAAGCCTTGCTTACTTTGAGTTTCATTCTTCTCTAGGATGTCATGCATATCATCATTCTTTTCTCCACCAAAAACATTTTTTGTAGCCGAAGGGGTATCATCTATAACCATGCCCACATACACATTCTCCTATATAGGCACATGCCTATGTTGTGCACTTTCAAGCTCATTGGTCTCCAGGAAATATACATCATTTTGTATTTCATCTTCATCATTAGGAGACATCCTTAGTTCCTTTGCTAGATTTGCAACCTTTTGCAGTGTCTCATTCTTCAACCTTTCTATTTCTTCCTTCTCTATACTCATTAGAGTGTTGACTCTCTGCTTTGTCTTGAATTGTCTGTTATGCACTTGAGCCAATTTAGCTCTATCTTCATTTATGAGAGAAGAACCAATCATTTCCAAGGAAAATGTTCTCATCAAGTAGTTGATTCTCATTTTTTCAAAGGATACTATCAAATGTTACCATATATTTTAAAATAACCTCTTCTATTGTATCCTTATTCACATCACTCTCTTTTGGATGGATTTTTGCAATCTCTTATAGGAGACCGAAGTTTGCAATGCCATTAAATAAAGCATCTAGCTTCAAGGGACTATGCTCCCTTATGGGAGGGATCTTATTCTTCTTTTCTTTACCTTTTCCCTCACTTTTAATTGATTCTCCTCTTGAATTATTTTCTCTCTTCTGAATAAAAAAAGCTTTCTTTTGCTTTTCTACTTATTCCTCACTTTTTGTATCAATCACATCAACCTTTGCTCTTTTAGCACTTGTCTCTTCCATGGAGGCTCGAGACATCTTCTTTTTTTGGATTAGTTGTGGTTTTTATTCTTTATATCCTCTTCTTCCTCGCAACTAATATATTTCTCCCTTGTGACCTTTTCCTTTCTTCTCCCTTTAGGAGCTTTTTGTTGCTCATGGACACTGGGTGCAACCTTCTTTGAACTCTCTACAAGATTTTTTTTAAATTAATTTAGAACAATAGGAGAGGGGGTAGAGGTCTTGATGGACCTTCTAGTGCTAGGAGTACCTCGTGGAGCCATAGATAGGGCCTTGATTTTCTCTGTAGAACCCTCTGAAGAACCAATAATCTCCTCCAACTGTGCCTTCATATTTTCCACATTTTTCTTATTCTCCTTTTCCTTTTGTTGCAGGTGCACTTCACTATATTTCTCCTCATAGGTTCCAAACCTATCTATTGTAGGATCTCTTGGTTTTCTCAACATAAGGTCTACAAGTTTGGTGGCTACATCCTTTGCCACTTCGCATCCCATTTCTAGAATCTAGACTATTCTAGGTTCCACTGCTTCCATATAGCAATAATATCTGCTAACCATGAATGTAATTTCGTATTTATCTATCGTACTTGTTAGAATCCTCTCTCTGATTTGCATTTTTCTTGAAATGACTTGAAATATCCCCACAAGGATTGTTTCCAGGACTCAAAATTCAGAAACCTTCTCAAATGATCTCTAATTTGTCTAGCAACAAGTACATTATCCAACCAAACACCATTCTTTGCTCTAGGAATTTCTCTAAGAAAGTAAAACATCAAACAAATGATGAGAGTGCCAAATCAGAATAGATATTTGGTCTCTTTTGTTTTCTAAAAATTCTCCATTAGTTGTTGTCTCTGGATTTCACATAAGTCTATGTCTTCACCTTTCTTACCATTTGATAAGTTGTATGAATTGTGGTGGCTAAAACAAAGTTCTCTCTATTTGTATAATAGATCTTATTGCCAATCATCATGGATGCATATTACATTACTGGATCTTCAATATCCTTCACTGTTAGGGCACTTTTGTCAAATTTTACATTGGTGAGTTTCATTACCACATCATTTTTCACTACTTTTTGTGTCAGAATGGGTCCATTAGGGTATAAACCTGTTACAACCCTAATTGTATCCTTAGTAATCATATGTGCCATATCCAACCATATGAACTTATCATGAATTCTATTGAGCACATATCTTACCCATTCATCCTCAGCAAAAGTTAGGAAAATCATTCCATACCTCCAAATTTTCTCCGCTAAAACACTGTACTCAGGTTTCAACTCGAAATCATTTCTAGTTAGATGATCATGTCTAAACTCTCCCAGTTTAAGGTGATCATATTTTTTTATCTTCACATGGATGTACATTCTTACATCTTTTGTATGCATTACTCCAAAGGGAACCTTTGAAAATGTGCCATCCAGATCCGTTTCCATGGATTTGAAAGGATGCTTCTTAAGCTTAGTTTATGGCTATTCCAATACATTAACCACTTGTGGAGTAAACATTTTGTAACTTCACAGAACTGGGGTATAGCAAGAAACTGTAAATACCTTTGAAATTCTTCACTGGTTAGGGTTTCACACAATGCACCAAATGCTTCAAGTTTCCTTTTCTCTGTTCTTCACTCTTCAAATGCTCATTCACAAGTGACATAATCATATACGAAATCGCATATAAACACTTTTACAAAGACAAACCCTCACTATGTTGACTTGTAATCACCTTCAAACAATCCGTAAATATCTGCAATAGGAAATTTGATACCAAAAAAACCATCAATAGATCAACCATGTCAATCTACACATGTACCAGTGTGCTAAAAGCATCAGCACCACAACTTTGGCAGGGGGTTTAACGATTTTTTGTTAAAACTCCCCTTGAGCTACAACTCTTTATCTAGTTTTCAAAAGAAGCATTTACACCATTAGTTGGAACAAACTCATTCTTTACTTCATTCTCATCCTTTTTCTTCCATATCTTATTGATTTCCTTCTTCATTTTGATTGGATCCACTTTCTTTACCAAATCATTCTTCTTCTTTTGTGAAACAGAGGGTTTCACATTATTGTTTTTGTAGAACTTTACTATGTGTCCCAATTTGTTGCAATTATGGCATATGACACCTTTTTGAACAATCTTAATTCTAGCCATTCTAGATCCGCATTCAAAACTCTTATGCCCAAATCCATTGCATGTATAACAATAGCCATTGAAAGATTGAAACATCACACCATTATTGTAACCATTCATCATTTGATTTCTGCATTCACTAGATTTTTGACCAAATCTATTTCATGTAAAGCATTGACTGGGAAATGATTGAACATTTTGATTCATTTTGCTTCTATATTCTATAGCTCTATGTCCAAATTTATTGCAGGAATAGCAATAACCATCAAAATATAAATACCTTTGTACAACAAGTTGTTTGATAAGAGGCCTTTTGAGTTCTTTCTTTTGGTTCCAGGTCAGTTTGACATTGTTCTTATTGTCATTCTTCTTTTCAACATTGTTTGGAGTTTGATTTACCTTTGAAAAATTTACTTTTTCAAACCCTAAACCTTCTTTGTGCTTAGAAACCTCTTGATTTGCAATCATCTCATCAAGAATTATGGAACTCTTCTTGAACTTGTCTTCTTGATTCTTTGCTTTCTCCAGATTTGATCTTAAAGTTACAATCTCTTGTTCAAGCTTTGAACATTCTTTAGATTTCTCTCTTATTTTTGCATTCAAGCAATCTTCAACTCTTTTTCCTTCTTCAAATTATACTTTCAGAGTGGTGATAGTCTCATTTGATTGCTTGAGCTGCTCAACTATTTCCTTGATTCTTTATGTAGCTTTCTTGCATTTCTATCTCAACTTATTAGTACACTCATCTACATCATTAAGATCCTTTTTTAGATCTTTATTCTTAGCTTTTGGTTTATTCAAATCATCAAGGGCTGATTTGATTTATCCTTCCATATCAACCTCACAATCTTCTTTAGTAGACCCTTCAGGGATAATCTTTTTCGAAGGGATAGGATACTTCCTTTTAACCATGTGTTCAACCTCTAAGATATACCTTAGTGATCAAGCCAATTGAAGGAACCAAGATTTGATACCAATTGTTGAACACCTGAAATACTAAGAGGGGGGTAAATCAGTATTCCCTAAAATTCATTAAATTAAAATACATTTCATAATATCTTATTCAATATGTAGTAATGAAAGAAAAATTAAAAGCATGCATCACATCAATAGACAGAAGAACACCATATTTTTATGTGGAAAACCCAAAAATGGAAAAACCATGGTGAGGATTAGCTCACAATATATTAAAACTAGTTACAAGATATTACAAAATGGCTCACTACCAGGTGGACTCATTGTTCAAAGGAATCACTGTCCAAAAAATAAAAGAAATGGCTGACTGCTAGAATATTTAAGAGGGTGGCTCATTTCCAAAGATTGAACGGATTACAATGCATCTATAATATGCTAAAGGCAGTTCCAATTAGGTTCAAAAAATTGACTTCACACACTTCATACTTCACCATAATTATACTTTGTATTTCTCCACACTGTATATCACACACACGCTGCCACACACTACTCATCCTTTTCCTTTCAATTAATCATCCTTGTATGTATATCATAATGACTAAGAAACATCTGAATTAGGTCAACCTAATTAGATGTACTAATCTTTTCCCATAACACATCAAGGCCAAAATACCAACACACCCACCTTGCAGAAAGAACCAAAGTGTATAACACATTAATATAGGTTGGAATGACCTATAATTACTCCTACAAGTTTTCCTCTTACATAACTCAACTCAGCATAACCTCAAAACATTTAGGTCAACATCACATAGAAAAACTAGTGAAGTAAAAATCAATGAACCAACTATTCACTCACAACTCAACATGTGGACTTCCAAAACAAATGCCACTTGAAATGTACACACTACTGACATCTGTAAACACATCCTCAAATCGCATAGCAAACTATTCATCTGGCGATTGGAATGCAAAGCATTCCAACATACACTCTATCATTATAACTCTACCATTTAGCAATAATAGATTTCCCTGAAACCATGTAGGAATATTATTGTAGAGTTTGGATTAGATTGTGTCAAATTTTTCATCAACATTTTTGAATCACACTCACGTGATTCATCATGTCAGAAGAAGACATAGGAATGGGAATATTTGATGAATCCCGCGAGTGTGATTCGCGATGATGCAGAATTTTGACACAGTCATCAGAACTCTTCTATCTACAAATGCGATGCTCTGTGATTACTACCTTCAACTGCAAAGACATCAGGTCACTGGAAGCTTTGGTTGCCATTTCTTCCTGGAATTATCTCGAAGCAAAACTACATGGTAGATTCTTGGACCAGAAACAATGCAAACCTCCAAAAGCGGTTCGAACATTGAGCTTAACACTCCAAGACTTAGGCAATTATCCAAACCATTTTGGTATTCTCCCAACCAACACTTTTGCTTCTTTGTCACGGGTTGACATCAATGAAAACACCATATATTATCGCGCCATGGTGCTAAAATCGTCTCGTTACTCCAATAATTTTCTTCATCGTCATGCTCATGTTGCCAACAAACATACTTCCAACAATCTCCTCAATGACAAACAAACTTCCAACACATGAAACATCTCCTTCCACTTCTTTCAAATAAAAGAAAGGGAAAGGATATACACTTGTTGCAATGGCAAGATCTTCATAATAATAGATACTTGTTTTAGGTGCCACACATCAAGGTTCTAATTGAGAACATTTTTATTTATTGAAGCCTTGTTTTGTGTGACACTCTTATAGGTGATGATATTCTAGTGAATGTTATTAGAAAAGGTTTAGTTGAAATGGGTGATAGATCATATGAGAATTTTCTTTATGTTATTGACATATGTGCTAACCTTCTTTGTATCCACCGAATCACTCAATATTTGGAATGGTAATAAATGTGAGCTTTATCTTGATTCAATTGCGATTAGAGATATTGAGGATAATTTCTTTTTTGTAGTGAGAAGGTAAACCATGAGTCTCTTATTTATGCATTCTCACATTTGTGCTTAATTTTACTTCTAAAAATTTACTCTCAAGAATTAGTAAATAAGCTATGATATGAGTTGTTTTTCCATCTTAACTTCTACCATCTTCAATAGTTTAGCTTGTAGGATATGGTCATAAGACTCTTGTGTATTAGTTTTTTAGATGTGTGTTTAGGTTGAGTTATAGGCAAGCATCTAGAGGAAAATTTAAACAAAGGGAAGTATTAAATGGATTCACAAGTCCTTCAATTAATTCATATCTATTTAGAATGTCCCTTTCCAACCTTATCTTTAGTAAGGTTGTTATGCACTCACATCCATTGATTACTATTCGAGATATACTTTTGTCCACTTCAACAAAAAAATGGAGTCTTTGATAGGTTTCAATATTTCAAATTATGTGCTAAAAAGTTATATAGAATATGTACTAAAATTCTGTGCATTGGCAATGGTTGAGAGTCTTTGAACCATCATTGAGAGAAATTATACACTTTTGAAGAGATTCATCTTCATCATTTAGTTGTATACACACCACAATAGAATAATGTTACCTGAATGAGTAATATTATCTTGAAGGATATGTATAGCTTCATGATTCATGATCATTCTCTTACTCCAAAATGTTGGTTTGAAACCAGTAATTATGCTCTACACATTCAAATTTGAGTTAGAAACAAGGCCTTGAATACCCTTGAATGCTATGACTCATTTTGAAGCTTGGTGTGGATTCGTGGAAGGAAACCAATTGTGTGTAATTTTCATTTTTTTCTCTTCTACTTGGGTATGATTTTATAGACTTATGAAGACATCTTAAGTCCCAGACATGGCTCCCAAAGATGACCCTTCATTCCAAATGTCCCCAACTCTTGGATTACCTCCTTGAAATATGAAAGGATGTCATTTTTGGTTCCAATACTTTCCCTCCAAATTGGGTGCCAAAACTTGGAAGATAAACATTATATTAAATGTAATAAATGATGGAATACTAAGAGACACCTATTACCTCTTTCCAAGCACCCACTTGGAGAATACCAATAGTCACTCATTTATATTTTTCCTTATATTTTATCATCTCATTATAAGAATTTTCATGTGGGAAAACAATATTAAATATTTATGTCCACAAGTCACCTTTACTAATGCTAGTGGAACTCATCACTCCTTATAAATGTAATACAAACAATGGTGAAAATAGATAGTACAAAATATTTTACCAATACACCCTAAGTGCTTAGGGACATTTTCTAAGGATGTTGGAATCATGCAATATGATATAGGATTTAAAAGGTTGATGGTGCCTTAATCATAATATTCTCCCACTTGAAATCACGCATTATAAATACACCCATAGGAATCACAAACAGGGGAAAAAACATCCCTTAGTCAATAATGCACCACTTGAATCTTCACAATATTAAATATTTATGTCCACAAGTCACCTTTACTCTTGATAGTGGAACTCATCACCCCTTATGCATGTAATACAAATAATGGTGAAAATAAATATTACAAAATATTTTCCCAATAAACCCTAAGTGCTTAGGGACAATTTCCAAGGATGTTAGAACTATGTAATATGATATAGAATTTATAAAGTAGATGACACCTTAATCCTATCATTCTCCAACTTGACATCATACATTGTAAATACAACCTTAGAAATCACAAACAAGGGGAAGACATCCATTAGCCAATCATTTACAACCTGAATCTTCACCATGCTCTCATGCTCCAACAAGATACTTGAAAAAGCAACCATGATAATAACCATCAAGCAAACAAGTCATCACATCCTCCAACATTCCATCTATGGAGGAAAAAGGAACATGTCAAGATGAAACATATCAATTATCATTGAAACCTACACCAATATTTACATGAACAGGAGCATCAAATTCAAATTATAACAAAGGATTTGAGTAGTTGCCTTATTCATACCAACTAGAATAATAACCACAAAAAATTGCAACTCATCCAAGTTAATCATACCTCAAACCAGGGTGTACTATCATAGATAAAACTTCATGCCATCAACATATCAACTTAAATCCTACAATCAAGTATTTGTATAACCATCCTCGTATCTCAATGCAACATACCAATATACAAATGACCACAAAAAAGACCAACTAACACTTCTACATTGAAACTAAAAAATCTCGTGGATATAGATATTCCACATACGAGTCATCCTACTACAATAAAATGGGTGATTAACCCACACAATTGCATAATTCATAGATCCAAATCCAATGAAACATGCAAATTCATCATCACATCGGTAACTACTAGACCAAGTTATCAAAGAAGATAACCATACATATATCTAGGAACTCCCACTACATGAGTAAATCTAAAAATATATCATGGCATACCAGGTCTACCTATAATACTTCACTTAGAGGATGTGACTAATTCTCTTATTACATAGTCCCAAGGAAACATCTAGTGATATGCAAATACTTCAAACAACTATGTTGCAATACCTCTCTCACCACTAGTATCCATAGATCTCCCAAGTTCTTCACACTCAACCACATGAATACAAACATTTAGGAAGAATACCATGACCAAAGATAGAACCTACAAATCAAAGCATATCCTTGTTTCACACTAACATGTACCAAGCTATGTAATGTAAGATCTCCTTCACCATTTCTAAACTAATAGGATATCAACATCTAACATTCAAATCAAATGGTAGTAATAGGTGTAAACCTCTCATATCAAAGATAGATCAAGCAAATGATTTTTTGTGTCTCTCCAAATAAGTCCTTAGAACTAAATCCATAGCTAAATACCAACAACAAGGAGAACAATGGAAATCATATAACCATGCATCTTCTTCTTAAAATCATCTGAAACTTCTGCATGTTCAAGACAGCATGTGAAAGAACAAGATACAAAATAAGAATAGTAAATACGATAATTCAGAGCTGAGCAATACCTCTCAAGATCATTTTGCTTTCCAAGTAGACCAAAGTCGGATCTGAATTGTCTTACTGTACACACACAACACTGCAGTATAATCTTCTCTTAGTCCATATCAAATTCATTCATGAAAACTAGATTAGCAAGGCTCCTTGGTCTTTCTGGTGAAATCCTCATCAAATAGTAACCATCTCAATATACTATCCCATAAAATAAGAGATCTCTTAGCCTCACCCAAGTCTCTCTACTCTCCATGATTATCCACCAATCAATCCATACCAACTTCAAATGTAACCTTGCAAAATCATGAAGCTCCATGCAAATGATTAATACTCAAAACCAAAGAAAAAAAACAAGACCATTGTGAAAATTCCAACTATATACTTAGGAACATATCATGACATCATTATCTAACATCCCTTTTAGGAAATCACATGAAAATTACCATCCATCATCAAATGATGAATCAACATCACTACCAAAGCTCCCACTAAACTATGTAACCAAGCTCTTGAGTAATCATGATAATTGTCTCCTAACTGAAGATCATCCATGGCCCCAACACAATCAAAGAACTCAACATCATGAACTCCCAAAAGGTAAATTGTTAGAGTAATCATGT
>VDFB02353521.1:0-41785 GCA_007258455.2 Sequoia sempervirens
TTAACCAACCCTGACTACTTAAAGCCTTTTTATATCTATTCTTGTGCATCTAATCATTTATGTGTTGTTGTTTGGAAATAATGAAAAGGTGAGGGAGATGAAAGGCCTATTGCTTTTATGAGTTCTCCATTTGAAAAAGTAGAAGTTAGATATCTACCTCTTGAAAAGCAAGCCTTCGCACTTTTACAAGTAGTGAAAAAGTTTAGACACTACATCCTTCACAGTTAGGTCAATGTCATAGTTCCTAATCTTACTATGAAGTCCCTCCTCATGCAGAGTGAATTCGGGGAGAGTTGAGGAAAATGAATGGCCATTTTGTAGGAGTATGATATTAAAATTCATCCAATGAAGCTTGTTTGAGGCCAAGGTTTATCCAAGGTGATGGCCAATGTTGATAACAAGATCGCTTGTCAATAGTACACAATACAATTGTTTACAGGTGATCCTTGGTACTTATATTTGATTTTTCTATTATTGAATAAAAAATTCCTAGATAGAATGAACCCTACTTAGAGGAGATCCTAAGGCTAAAAATTTCACATTACATGCTTAAAGGAGGAGCTCTGTACATAAGAAATATTGAAGGTGTTTACCAACATTGCTTGGATCAACAAGAAGTAAAACATGTCATCGTTGAGTTTCATGGTAGGCATGGCACTAGGCATGAATCTGCTGACTCCTTGGCACATCAGATTCTTAGATAAGGCTACTATTGGCCCCATGTGTTATGAGATGCACACCAACATGTGAGGACATGTCATACATGTTAGACCTCTTCATCAAGGGAACATAATCTAGTGATGCCCCTACAACCAGTGTATGAGGTAAGACCATTTTCCCAATGGAAATTGGATTTTGTAGGAGTTATTAATCCAAACTCCTCTACAAGTCATAAATTCATTCTAACAGAAACTAACTACTCTACATGCTGGACTGAGGCCCATCCCTGTAAAAACAACACCACATAAGTGGTCATCAAATTTCTCAATGAAAACATCATAACCAAGTTTGGAGTACCATTCACCCTGGTATGTGACAATGGCCCTTCTTTTTCTTTTGTTGAATTTATTCAATGGCCTTATAAACACAAAATTGTCTTAAAGTATTTGAGTAATTACGACCCTCATGGAAATGGAGTAGTTGAGTCTACTCACAAAAACCTATTGAAAGTGATTAAAAATTTGCTAGAAAACAACCCTAGAGATTGGCATACCCAATTGAAATTTTCCTTGTGGGAAGACCAAACTTGCATTAAATTTTCCCTAAAGAATTCACCATTTAAGTTAGTCTATGACCAAGAGCTGATCTTTCCTATATATTTGCAGATACCTATCCTTAGTTTCTTGTAGTAATTTTATTCAAAAGATAATAGGATAGAGGTTAGATTAACTAATTTTCTAAATCTGGAAGAGTAAAGAGACGTTGCTTTACAACAGTTCTCTAAACATCAAGTTGTTGTTAAATGCTGGTTTGATAATAGGGCCAAAATTAAGGTTTTTAGGATATTAGACCTTGTATTGTTATGGGATAAAGCTAAGGAGAAGAAAGGGGACCACCAGAAGTTTGATAGACTTTGGTTGGGTCCATATTAGATAGCTGAAATCTTGGGTGAGAATGCTTTTCATTTAAGCACCCTCACAAGAGAACCTATTCCATTGCCTACCAATGGTAAGTTTCTCAAGCACTACTTTGGCCCATGAAGTCCTGATTTTTCATTGGTTGTATATATGTAATTAGTTGCTCTTTGTTTTGGTGTGTTGTTTGTTTTTTTTTTTTTTCCTTTATTTTCTTTTTGTTGTTCTTTCTTTTTTTTGTCTTGGTTTTTTGGGACCTTCATTTTCTTTCATTTGAAATGAAGGGGTTGTTATTAACAATATGTTGAAGGAACTAGGAGAGAAATTGGTTAAGATATTTTTAGACATGTTTGTTGAAAGATTCATTCTAAACTTGTGTCTTATGATCACTTTAAACAATGGTTTGAAAATTTATTAAGAATAAGGTATATTGTAAACAATCTCATGAACCATGATTGAAATCTGTCACAAAATAGATAAAAACATTTTCCTATGTAAAATGCCTATTTGTATTAGGGTGGTTGTATCTTTAATTCAAGTGGAAAATATGATTCCCAACACTATCATAAGGTCCACTGTAGTTCTAAACCCCCATTTTAGATTAATTATATCTGAGTATTGAGAAAATTTATAAAGAATTCCTATAAGTGAAGCCTATATATAAAAAAAATAGAAAGAGAAAAGAGAACTATTGAAAGAAGGCACACTCAATATCAAGTGGGTAATTCAAGTATCTCTATTAGGGCTATGGATGCATGTCTAGCGGTAGAGAAATACTTTGAGAGAACTAGAGGTATCTCTTCTGGGGCTATGAACGCCTAGTTGGCAGCGGAGCAATTACTAGGATATTATTGAATGACAATTAAAGGACTCAACCTATGTAGCTTGAATCCTAGGTATCGTTGTTTAGGGGTGAAGAAATTTTTAATGAAGAAAGATGTGCCATATATGCACACACTCGGATTTGAAATAATTCATGTTGATTTACATATGATATTCCAACTCAACCTTGCTCAATATATCTCATCTTACTTGAGTTAGAATGTTTATAAACCAGAGGTTCTGGGTGACTGAATTCTTCAGTATCTTGAAAATGGGTAAACCATTTTCCCAACCGAGTTGCCATTTGTTATGCCTTGCATAACCACCCCATTTTTTTGGGATCAAAATTCACCCCCCTTTGTTTTTTGTTTTGTCCTTGGTGTTTTGTTTGGGTCTTAGGAGTTGTTCTTTTTCCTCAGTCCTTGTTTTCTTTTGGTTTGGTGGAAGCAAATTCAGAATGGAAATTGGACTTAGAACTTATGAAAGTTCCAATTCTGGATTTGGTTCCAATTCTGGTCCCACCCTTGCCTTGTTATTTTCATTTCATTTTGGTTTGTCTTGCACTCTTGGGCCTATTTCTCCCTTGAGTTGCTTCTCATTTTTTTGCTATGGTGGAAGCAATGCCAAAATTGGAGTTGTGCTTGAAACTTTTCAAAAGTTATCAATTTGGTTTTCATTTTGATCCTGATCCTATTTGCTTTCTTTCTATTTTGTCATCGTTTGTGTCTCGGTCCGGTGAGTTTTTCATTCCAGTACCACTTTCGTCATTTCTTTTGTCCTTGGGTATGTGCAGGATCATGATGGGCCAAAAAGTGGCGATATGATGGGTATGTGGCTGACGAATTTTTTTTACCCAAAATTGATGAAACAAAAAAGGCTTTTAAAGGAGGTTCTTAGCTTTCCACCAATATAAAATATGTTTTAATTTGAATTTATTTAATAATTATTATTCATTTTCTATTTGAATTACGACTAAAGTCCTGATTGATAGGTTGATTGAAAAACATCTATAGCTTTCAAACAATATCACATTTTTTGAATCCAAAATATATGCCACATTTTATGCTTTGCATACTATAGGATTAAAAAAAATAAACTTGAATTTCATTAAGTTTTGACCAAGTTAAGGTGGTCAGACATATGAGTTTTTTATATTTTTAAAAATTTGTAATAAAAAATTCATAATTAATTATTTACTTGGAAAAAAATTACAAAAAAATATGCATCACATCCAAACATGAGTCCTCTACTTATAACTAAAATCTTATAAAAAATATTATCATTTAATTGTTGTCAAGGTGTTCAAACAAACACCTACTTCTTATTTTTTCCCTGAAATTTAAGTACTACTGCATTGAAATTTCAAATTTTCACCAAATAGATTTTTTTTTAAAAAAAAATAAGCCTACTAGTTTAGAAACTACATTCGGTTTTCTAAAAATTCTATTTAACTTATTTTTGAAATAATATATATAAATTATTCAAATTTTTATGGCAAGTTTCCTAACTCTGATTTTTTTAATTTTTTGCCACTTAAGGGCTTGTTTTTTCCATGATGATCTTGCACATTCCCCCTTGTCTCGATGTTTTGTTCCTTTTTCGGGAAAACAATTAGAATTGAAACTGAACTTGGAACTTTGTAAAAGTTTGAGGTCTAGTTTTGGTTCTGATTCTTCCCCCACTTGCCTCTATTGTTTGTCCTTGTTGTGGGATCGGGTCAGGTCTAGAGTTGGATAAGAGACTTGGATAGAGTTTTAGTTTTTGTTCTGGATCCGCACTCGCATATTCCCTACCTTTGATTTCCATGTTGGTTGATTACTCATTCACATTGTTTGTTCTACTCCTAATCAATCACAATTATTGCATTCATTGTAGCCTCCTCACACGTGTGAAAGACTTTTTAAAAATTAAATCAAGGTTCACTGGCTCATTATCTCTATTATCTAAGTTGTTTTAGTGAACCAGAGCTAGGGTAACTTCAAGAGAAGCATGATTTGATTGCAGAGGCACGATGGTGAGAAAATTCTTATCCAGTTTAAACTTTTCTTGTTGGAATTTCAAGGTAGGGTTATTTCCTATTTTGTTCCCGTTTATTTCTATCATTTTGTTTTTTTTCTTGTTCATAGTGTTCCTATGCTTTCATGGGACCTTTTCTTGTGAATCTTCACTCATTTCCTAGTGTTTCTAGTTTCATTTTTTCCTTCTCTTTTCCATTTTTCTTTTTCTATCTTTTTGTTGGTTCCTTTTTCCATTTTGATGTCATTTTCGTGGCAAGTCTATTTTGTCGTGCCCTAGTTTCTAAACTAGGGTTTCATTTGATGGGGTCCTCTATGCTTGAAATTCTTTAAAAATTGTTTAGTAACCCCTTAGATTTTATTACCATGTTGGTTTAGTAATTTTCATGTTGGGTTTTTGATGCACAAATTACCTAAGTCGATGTGTCGTGCAAACTAGGGTTTGTGTGATGACCTTTACAATGTCGAGCCCCTAGAGTTAAGTTTTCTATTTATTATATTAAAGGGTGAGGTTAAGCCCCTTTATTTGAAGTTCCCTTATGATCCCATGTGACCCAGGTCCTAAAGCTCATGTCACTACATCTTCAAGAAAATGCTTCCTTTTGAATGATAGACTAGCGGAAGTGGACCTGGGAATGAACTTGTCCCATAATTGTTTGAATGGGAGTTCATTCCCAAAATGATTCTACTTCTGATGACCGTTGGCTCTGATCTTCATCCTTGCCTTTGGAAAAAGTAGAACCAGAGTGGGAAATGAACTTGGAACTATTGATTGGTTCTAGGTTCGGTTTCTGTTCTGATCCGAGTTTCAATCTTGTTCTAGTTCTGGTTCTAATACCACCTGTGTTAAATGGTTTCCTATTCTTGATTCTTCTTTGACTCCATTTCTAATGAATATGAAATTTGACTATGGAGAGTTATCCTGAGGGAGTAGAGAATTTTATTGGATGATGTAATGATTTCCATGCCTTTATTCATCTAATCTAGGGTTGTATTGTAGGAATAGAGGATGTTAGGAGCATCCAAGGAGGCTTCTCAAAGAAGCCAACCTCCAGAGAGTCCAAGACCTAAATCCAAGGCTAAGAAGATAAAGGTGGAACAACTCCCCTACACCTTGAGGTACAAGCACAAGGAAACTACTCTCACAACTAGCAAGGTAGATTATGATTGGGCAGATATCACAGACACAAACTTGGGCCATTCAATTATGAGGAGCTGCATGAAGAAGCATTTAGTGAGGAGGTGATACCAAGAGCAGAGAGAATTGTTCAATCTGGATTGGCACATGTTTCCCTCTTTCCTCTATCAGTCTAGAGTCAAGAATTGATACTTACTATAGCTAGAGCCTACAATCCTACTACTAGACAATGTGTGGACTTGCAAGGGAACATCATCATTGATCTACAACCACAGTTGATAAGGTTCATGTTTAATACACCTACCCCATAGAGCCCCAGGAAAGTCAATGAGGAAAAAACTTGCAACTATACAACAACAAAAAGAATGCCAACAAGACTCATATAAACAAACATTGGATGAGAGTGGAGAAGAAATCCCTAGCCAAGCTCCCTGATCAACCCAAGAGATCAGATTTCTACAAGGAGATTACTGATATAATTATGATGCTTTCTAGAGTCTTTGGGAAAAGGGATTCCCCGCAATTCAAGGAATGGATGTTTCCATTCATTCAAACCATTTTGGATGGCAGGGAATAGTTTGATTGGCCAATGATCTTGTTAGAGTTCCTACACAATTAGATGCCTAAAGTGAGGGAGAGAAAATGATTTTCATGACTCCCTATGTCATATATGTAGCTACAAGAAGAGGTATTTTTCCCATTTTGAATGCAGTTGGGATATTGGGAGAAGCTCGTCGATAGAAAAAGGTGTGGGATCACTATGACCAGCTGACCTTGTAGACTTCTGAGTCATACTATAGAAGATTTACTAATGCATTCTTGTATGTTATTATTAACCAACTAACAGGAGATGCAAGATATATATTCGACAAAGATGTCATGGCATTTATTGTGGAATGAGGACATTGGTACATCCAATACCCAACATTCACTTATTTCAAACTAGATGATATTGATGGCCACCCTCATATACTACCTAGGTGTTACAACAACAACATTGTTTTGATGGAGTTTATCTATCAATCTATAGCAGTTAATCTCAAATTTGTTGGAAAGCATAAGATTGGTTGTCACAAATTCACCATGAAGTTGGGTGAGTATAGTTGTTCACACAATGTGGCAGCCAAGGTAATTTGTGGTGAGTTAATCCATTTGAAGCTGGGCTTGTATAACTCTAGGAAGTATTTTGATCCCAAGCACAAGATGCAAGTTTTTCTTCTTATTATTTTTGATAAACATTTCAATTTGTTCGAAGATTTTTGGATAGATCTATAGGATGAGTATGATATGAGAAGAAGAAATTATGAAATATTTTCCATTCCAATCATGGTTAAATGTGGAGTGAAGGAGGATACTCCTTATACTTTTTTAGATGATGGGGTAACCTTGGATCCCCAATATGATGTTGAGAATATAGGCACTAAGAACTTGGATCCAATGGATTGGGATGTAGAGAAATCCATTGATATAAAACATATTACAAGGCTGGTCTTGGATATAAGTATCTAGTGGGTAGTTATGAGAATCAAGAAACCAAAGGCTCAAACATCTAAAAAGAGAAAGGCTATAGGTAGTACTCAAGGATATAAAAGGACAAAAGGAGGAATGGCTCCTAAGGCACCCTTGGAGTTTTTCTCTCCTAATTCTAGAGAGGAACTTAAACCTGAAATTCCTCCTTAGGGTATTCCTAAAGAATAGGGAGAAGAGGCCACCACAAAACCTAATGTTTCAATAATTGTTGAAGGTGAAACATCAAATCAATCTCCTCTTGCAAAGAAGCCAATTGAGGAAATTCCTATTAGAACACTTCATAAGGAAGTTGAATCCTTGAAAGAGAAGGAGCTTGAGATTGAAGTCCATGACTTTGATATAGATTTTGAGGCTACCCAATCTGATAAGGAGACTAACCTGGTCACCTCTCATGATGAAATTAAGGATGCAAGGACTGAGCATGTTTTGATTGAGGAGGATCATTGGAATTTTTTCAAAGACACAAAGAAAGAGGAAGATTCCAAGGCACAAGCTGAGGCACTTTCCAAATAGAAGGAAATTGATACTAAGGCACAAGCTGATGCATTGATTAAACAACAAGAATTGGATGCTAAAGCCAAGGTTGTTGAACTTGCTAAACAATGACAAAAGGAAAAGGAACTAAAGACCAAGGAAGACAAAGATAGATTGGATATGGTCTAGAAGATCCATGAGCTAGAAGAGGAGAAAGCTCAACAAAGAAGAGAAAGATTAGCTCTTGAGGGTAAGTTCAAGGTTGTGGAAGCAACACATAAAAGAAAAGAAGCAGAACTCCTAGAAAGAGAAAATGAGGTTGAAGAATTTGCACAATATGAACAAAAGTCTAAAGAATCCTGGGATAAGGTTAAGAAGTTTGAAAAATAAAGAGACCAAATGTATGAGGAGAAGAGGTTGGAAGAAGAACATTTGAAAAAGGATTTAGAAGCTAAAAAGTTACTAGAAAAATAAAGGATAAAGAAGAAGCTAAAAGTTTGGAACAAGAAATTGTAGAAACGGAACAATAGTATATACAAGAAGTTGATTCTCAACCTCTTTCCTCTACCACTACTACTTCTTCTACACAAGTGGTCACTACTCCTACTACTCCAACATGGCTGAAACTTGATCTTGAGAGAAACCACATTTAATTCAACCTCAGTCTTTGAATTGGGATGAAATGATGAAGGAGATAGATAAGGAGAGACCCAATAAAAAGGCTAGGGTTCTCCATTCCACTAAGCTCACAAATGCAGGTGAGATTGTTGTTGAATGTGCAATCCCAATGGTGGAAAAAGTTAAAAAAGATATGCAAACAATTGATTACCAATTGGGCACTATAAATTTTGGGAGACCTACAAGGAATCAACAAATGAACCTCATTGATATTGTAGCATCCTCCTCTAAATCTGGGATGATCAAAGATAAGGAGAAGAAAGATGAACTTAAATCCCAATTGGATCAGTTACATAAATTCTTAAAGGATGTTTCCACTTCGGTTTCTCAACAAGTTGCTGCTCCAAAGACCCCAATCGTACTAAGCAAGAAAGAAGCTGATGACTTGGTGCAATTAAGAAATAAGGTGGGGATGCTTGATAGATGGATTGATTGGCTCAATCAAGAGGTTGGTGAGGTGCTAGTTGAAAATTTTAAAATGCATGACTGTGCACTACAATTATTGGAAGAAATGAATCAACATGTTGAAGTCTTTGAAAAACAAGATGAGGAATATAGAGAACATGTCAAGAAATTAAAAGACATCAGCAAAGTTCCAAAGTGAAATCTCTTAGAGAAATCAATCCTTGATGAGGATAATGCAGATTTTATTGAGAAAACATTGAGAATAATCTAGTTTAGATCAAAATTCATCTATGAACATAAGAATGAAGTTCAAGAAGTTAGTAAAGACTTGAATGAATAGATTGATGAATTAGAGGTAGTGATTGCTATGCTAGTTAATGTGGATATCCTAATCAAAGAAGGTATTCCTCTAAATAAATTGAAGGAGAAATGGAGAAACAAATTTGGGAAAGTGATGCAGAAAGAAGATGATGGTGAAGACTTGTTGTTGGATAGACTAATGGACATCAAAGATGAGGTGAAAGGTGCTAGGAGGGGGTTGATCAAATTGAAAGATATGCAAGAACTCACCTCAATAGAGTTAAAAAGATTTAAATTTGAGGATAATTGGGTAGATAGACCTAATGTGGACATTCTTCAACAAGTATTCTCTAGTTATGATGAGTGCCTTCTAGATCAAGCAACATATGAGTAAGTTTTTTGTAGAACATTCTATTCTTGGTAGACAACTTCCTCTCTTCTCCTATTTTACAGGGTTATGACATGAGTTGAACTACCAATCTCATCCAATAGTTCTACCTTCCTCCTTGGAAGTCAAATTTTTGGACAACAAGATTATCAACCCTTGAACTAAAGATCAACCATTATAGTTTCTTTATGTAGTTCCATCTCCTTGATTGGTGGATCTCAGCTTTTGATTGAGAGAAATTAGTGCATGGATTCACCTATATGTAATTTTGGGATCCATTTTGTAAAGTTTGGCTGATTGAAGAAGGATTAGCCACCTGATGAGATAGTAGATAGTGATAATAGTCTTAGTATTTTATAAGCTTTAAGCAAGAAACTTGGAAAATTCTATTGTACTTAGATAATTTTATAGTTTTATACAGTTTCATGTTATTGTCAAGTTTAGACCTGAATGATAATTTTAATGAATTATAATCATCTGTATGCTAGTAGATGCTATGCATAATTTTTTTCTACTTTATTCAAATCAATAGGGGAAATCAGATCTAAGATTATTTTATTGAATTGTCTATGAATGAAATTCATTTATGTCTATTTGATCTAGTTTTAGCAATCAGTGGGTGATATGTTTTGATCTTGAAGTAATTTTTTTATGAATGGTTGTGATTGTTGAATTAAGCATTATGAATGTATGCAATGGTGTAGGTTATGTTATGGATTGCATCATGTTATGGTTTTGGTTAGTTGGAGAAACCCTCATTGTTAAATGCATGTCTATATGTAAATAAGTTTACATTCATGTTTTATTGTTCTAAGGCTTTGTTCTATATTTATTTATTTATTTATACCCCCTAAACGTAGTTTAATTGATATGATTTAGCTTGATTTCCTTTACAATAGCAAGGCCCCTTGAATATTATAGTTGCATTGGCCATTGATTAACATCAACATAGTTGAGAACCAACTACAAGGATCTTGGAGGACAAATTACTTTATGTTATCCTTCATTTTTCAGGAGAAATAGAATAGATATATTCTATTTAATGTTGTTGTGCTATTTTGACCATCAACACAGACAATGTTAAGAATTTTTTTATTGGGAAGGTGTGTACTCTAAAAGAAAGAAGGGGAATAATAGATGCACTTTATACATATCAAGATGTTATAGCCTAGAGTTATGAGGATTTAAAGATGTATGATACCTCAATCATTACACACACTATTCCTCTTAAGTCAGGTGCCAAACCATTTAGGCAAAGGTAGAGATTAATTATTGCCTTGTTGGAACCAATTATCTAGAAAGAAGTATAGAAGTTATTATCTACTTGTATCATATTTCTAGTCAAACATTCTACTTGGGTTGCTAACTTGGCTCTAGTAAGGAAGAAAAATGGAGAATTAGGCTCTATGTTGACTTTAGAAATCTCAATTAGGCCTCCAAAAAAATAGAACTACCCATTCCCTTCATTGGATGAAGTGTTACAAATCGTTAATGGATCCCAAGTGATGTCCTTTCTAGATGGATACTTAGGGTATAATCAGGTTATGGTGTAGTATAAGGATAGACACAAGACTTCCTTCACCATGAAGTGGGGTACCTTTGCTTATAGGAGAATTCCATTTGGATTAATCAATGCAAGGGCCACTTTTCAGAGGACTATGGAAATTTCCTTCAAGGATATCATTGGTAAGTGTATCATTATCTATATGGATGATTTAACTATTTTCTTAAAGAAAAGAGGTGATCATATTTCAGACCTATGCAAAGTATTCCAAAGATGCAGAGAATTTGGTATTCCACTTAATCCTAAGAAGTGTATCTTTGGAGTAACTAAGGGGAATTTGTTGGGTCATGTTATCTCAGAAGAAGGAATATCTATTGACCTAGAATGAATAGAATATATATTTAGGATCCAACCTCCAGCCAATAAAAAGGAGATGAAATCCTTCTTTGGGAAAATCATTTTTTTCAGCAAGTTTATTACCACATTTGTAGAAATAGTTAAACCTCTGAATGCCATGCTGAAATAGGATGCAAAAGTTGAATGGAATACTGAAGCAAAGGAGGCATTTCAAAAATCAAGAGGGAAATAGTTGATGCCCCAGTGTTAGTGAGTCCAAATTATTCCAAACCCTTTTACATTTACTCATTTGCATCTAATCATTCTTGCGTTGGTATGTTAACTCAAAAATTTGACCAAGTGAGCACCCTATAGCCTTCATGAGTACTCAATTAAAAGATGCAGAATTGAGGTACCCTAGTGTAGAAAAATAAGCTTATGCTTTGGTTAGAGGTGTGAAGAAATTCTGATATTACATCCTCAAAAACAAAGTCTTCACAATAGTACTAGATCTTCTAGTCAAGCTTCTATTGTTGCAGAATGAACTAGGATAACAAAGGGGAAAATGGGTTACAATGCTGCAGGAGTATGGCATCGAAATTGGTCATGATCTTACAACCCAACAATACCACCTTCAAGATGTCTCTTTGGATGAATGGTATGATGACATTGTTTATTATCTATTGAGTCAAAGATGTCCTAAACATCTCAATTCGGTACATCGAAGAGTTCTATGTTTAAAAATTGATAGCTATATGTTGAAGGGAGCTATCTTATATAAGAAGAACCATGAAGGAATCTACCTTTGTTGTCTTGGAAAAGAAGAAGTTGCACGGGTGATGAAAAAAATTCATGAAAAGTATGGCACAGGCCATGGTTCTGAACTAGCTACTACAAATCAGATCTTAAGGGTAGGGTACTATTGGACCACTTTGTTTAAGGATGCACATAATCACACCAGAACCTACCATGTGTCAAACTGCTACTAGCAAGGAGAATCACTCAACACTTCCACTTTAGCTGGTAATTGAGGTAAAACCATTCACGTAGTGGGGGTTGGACTTCATTGGTCCAATTAACCCACCTTCCTCTATAGGACATAGGTACATTCTTACCATAACTGATTACTTTACTAGATGGACTAAACCTCTTGCCTGTAAGCAATGTACTTCTGAGGTAGTGATCATTTTTCTGGAATTAGGTATTATCAATCATTTTGGTTGTCCAAATGGTTTGGTTTGTGATAATAGTCCTACATTTGCTTCGTTAAAGTTGTTTGGATGGTATATTCATCATGGTATCAATATTAAGTTTTCTTCCAAATATTACCCACAAGGAAATGGTTTGGCTGAGTCCACAAATAAGAATCTTTTGATAGTCATCTACAAACTATTAGAGAGAAATCCCAAAGATTGGCATACCCAACTCAAATTTTCTCTTTGGGCAGATTGTACTAGACACAAAGCCTCTCTAGGAACTTCTCCTTATCACCTTGTGTATGGTCTTGAGCCAGTATTCTCCATCTAGTTGAAATCACCACCCTACAATTTATTAATGATTATTATGATGAAGGGGATGGAAGTGAGGCTCATTTGGCTGAGCTTCTACAACTCGAATAGAAGAGAGATGAAGCATTAGAGAACTTTGCTAAGCACCAAGGCATTGTTAAAAGATGGTTTGTTTGAAAAGCCAAGGCAAAGGCATTCAAGATTTCTAATCTGGTCCTATATTGGGACAAAGCACATGACAAAAGGGGAGAACATGGAAAATTTGATAAGCTTTGGCTTGGTCCCTTCTAGATCTCAAAGATATTGGGAGATAATGATTTTCATTTGAAGACTCTCACTAGGGAGGATGTCCCATTCCCTGTCAATGGGTAGTATTTCAAGCATTACTTCTTGGCCTGAGTTGTTTACAACTCTTCTTTGTAAATAGTTAGTTTAGGGGTTGTTTTCTTTTGGTTTGCTTCTTGCTTTTACTTTTGTTTTCTTCTTTGGTTGCTTTCTCTTTATTTACTTTATATTTTGGTTAGGGTAGGTTTGCTTTAGTTTAGGTTTTGGTTTGGTTTTTTTTGTTTTAGTCTTGGGTTCCCCTGTTCTCTTCTAGGAGTGTTGTATTTGCATAATAATCACTATATTATCAAGAATTGTTCTAAGTATTTCTTTTACAAACTCTAATCATCCTTCTAGGATAATCTGGTAAAATGCTTTATTTGATGTCATATATGCTAAATGTTTAAAGTGAATGAGTCACTGGATTAAGTAGTTCTAGAATGTGCTTGAATATTACAATTACTCACACATCTTAAAAATACCAAGGTTTTTGTAAGTTCCTTACAAGGTATGGTTAAGTAAAAAATCATATTTCTACTTTAGCGCCACTATGGCGTTTAGCCCTGAATGTGAACTTCATTGTTCACGGGTTGAAATAAAAGTTAAAAGTAAAGAAAATGTTGAAAATAAAGAGAAGTGAATTCATCTCATTAGAGGTATCTAAATATCTCTACCAGGGCTATGGACACTAGGCTAGAAGTAGAGCTATGTTCAAAAGAGCCACAACAATAACCTCATTGGGGCTATGGATGCCTAACTAGCAATGAGGCTCTATATAGGTTACTTTTGGAGTTAGAATCTTTACATAGCTTAACCTTGTTGAACTTGGTTCCTTGCAGTAGTTGGAGGGAAATGAATGCATTTTCACACACTAGGATCCCAAGCATGGGAAGGACCTACTTGTCCATTGGCTTTGAAACTCTATTTATGGTTGACCCAATGCGAGGATTGCAACCAGAGTTTTGGGTTCTTGATTTTAGTTTTTCATCAAAATTCTTTAGAGCATTTCCCTAGTGGAGTCACCATTTTTTGTGTAATTTTTCAACACACACCCCATCAGAGGCGGGGACCCTTTTTTTCTTGTTTGGTTTACTTGTTTTCCTTAGGGTCCCAAACTTTTTCCCTTAAGGGATAGGTCCCTTGGTCTTCCTTTTTTTCCACCCAGGTACTTATGGTCTTATCTACACTCAACATGTCTTATTGCAATAATATGATGACATGCTTGGTCTTGGAAAGATAACCTCCATCCAAAATTCCAACTTAAGGGGAAAATTTAACTAAGTATGAGGCAGGTTTGGTAAATCTGAGGTAGCTCGAATTACCCGAACCTCAATCTAGCTAGAAAATTTGAGCTCCCTTAGATTTCCTAGGTCTAGGGTCACTTCACGAATCTGAGCTTCTAAGGTGTCTTTTCACACATTTATTGCACACTTTAATGGATTTTCAATTCCCAAAAGGAGGTTATAAGTAGCATCTAATATGTCTTTGGAGTCATTCTTGCTTTGTGTGTGTTTGAATTTGAGACAGGTCACCTCCATCCTACATTCGATTTGGATTCCAAAGTGAAGGTTGGCATTCTATGTGATCATTATAGGGTGATTGAAGGACTTCATTGTAGGTCTCCATTGCATCCTTTCTTCTTGAGTGCCACTCCAAGGTTGGTTTTCCAGTCTCTCTCTATTGGCTTCAATGTATTTCATGTTTTACTTTTGATTTCTCATAGTATGTGTGTTAATCATCAAGTTGGGGGTTTTCTTTTTTCTTTCTTCACCATCTAAGGTTTCTCTTCTTCAAAGATATATTCCAAAGGGGTTTTCTATTGAATATCCTTAGGGAAGATTGGAGTGTTTGATATGTTGACTATCTTTAATCTTTATCCTTCTATATTGCATTTAATAATAGATAATGGGATTTAAGAGTGTTGTCCTATTGAAAATTTGGCTTGAAACCCTAGTTTTGTGAAACCCAAGTTGGATTGAATTGTGATGAATAGAATAAATAGAGTTAATTATCTTGTAAAATGAATGATTTGAAGCATTGTGTGTCATTGAAAATTGGACCCTTCACTTGACATGTTATTAATTCATGATAATTAGACTTAATGAGGCCCTAATATAGTGTTGTGGGGCATTTTATGTGTCCATACTAGGTCTTGGACCCTAGAAAATCAAATAACATGTGTTTATTAACATCTTTTAAAGGTGTTGTGAAGTCTTGTAAGATGCTTTCACAATTTTCTAGACATAATAGACCTATCTCAACACATTTAATTACATTATTACATCAATCTAGAAGATTCTTAATGCAAACTTAATGAAAAACTAGTGTTGTAATGATATTTACACAATCACATTAGTTCTTGTGCATTTCTAGGCTATGAGGACCTAATCTTAGTGTTGGAAAGTGCATTTAATTACACTTTCACACTGATTTATGTGTCCCAAGCCCTATTCAACATTTACATCATCACTATTAAGTCCTATTTTACCCATATTGTGCATCCTGAGGCTTTAATTGATCAGACACCCAACAGGATAGCAATCTAAACCTTCTTTCCTATCTCTTAAGCTTCATAGGTGTTAGAATGGCACCTATGGGACCCATTCGCCATGCTTGTTGAATAAGTCCCATCTAGTGGGGCCCATTCACCATGTGTGGAAAATGAGTTCTATTTGGCCCCCATTTCAACCCTTGAGTGGGAAAAGGTGAAATTTAAAGTTTATTTTCACTTCATGTTGGCCTATGATGTAGTATAATCAGGTACTGAGGCATAATTGACTATAAATAAGTGTTCTTATCCTCATTTTAATGAGGATAACTCATTTATCCATATCTCTCATCAACCCAAGCATTCATTCTTCATTCACAAAGTCAAGAAAACTAGGGCATTTTCATTCTAAGTCTTCAATTGAGCTTCTAAGGACATCCAAGGGTTGATTCTAAATGTGTTGTTGTAGACATCCAAGATCAATCATCATTACAAGGTAATTCATTCCATTATTACATTCTTCATTTACTTTTTTCATCAATTTAGTTTAATTACCTAAACGGGGTGTGACCAAGGCAAACCCCCATGCCTTAACAATCAACAGTTTCTCTTCTTGTGTTGTTTGTATGTAGATTTAGGTCCTTTGGAATCTTGAGAATCATTGGAGATCAAGTTGCAAGGTCATTCAAGTATCCTTCTCTTCATTCAATAGGTGAACTGATTCACCATCCTTGGTGAATGACTCCCACCTGTAGGCTTGAAAATTGATTTCTGAGATTTCAACTCTTGGCAATCAGAAATAGGTTTCAAGAAGATTTTAGCAGAAGCAAGACTGATTCGCCATGCTTGCGGAAAGAGTCCCAGTGGCCATTAACATAAATTTTAGAGACATTATAGAACCTTCTAGTGACATCATTCTACCTCCAGGTGCATTCTAATTTCATCCATTACTTTTTTTTCTACATATTTCTTTCTATCTCTTCATCTTTCATAGGTGTTTGCATATCACAGTGTGTTTTCAAACATAGCATAAAGCACATCTTTGCATTCATTTTAGATCATTTTAATCAGTCAACTGCATTTATTTTAGTTATTTTACATCATATCTCATTGCATATGCCCTAATTTGAATGTACATAAGCATTTTAGGATCTAATCTCTCTCCTTTTGTGTGAAAAACCCTATAAGAGTTAGAGTCCATTGGGTCCTAAAATCTATGTTTCATTTTGGTGAACCTGACTCTTGAAATACTTCTATTTTCTAGTTTGGTTTCTTTCATTGTATACCTATCCTTGCATTCTTTTTACACTAGGATTTGCATTAGTTTGCATGCTAGACATTAAAATTTTGATTCATAAAAATTGCATTTAGGTTGCATTTGTTACATCTAAATTCATATAGATTTATTGAAATTCTGCATTTTTCATTTAGGTCTATGTATTGGCTCTCAGAATTCATAAGAATCAATCTTAAATTTCTAATTTTTTTGAAAAATGTTCATAATAGGACTCATTTTCCACCTTGGGCGAATCGGTCCCTTCTAACCCTTCAAACAACATTTTCAAGAATTCAGAACCTCATTTTTAAGTTTTTATTTGGTGCCATTTCATACCTATAATAGTTAGTAACATTTATGTAGCATGCATTTTGTTAAATTTGGCTTGAATTATCTCATTTCATGCATTGCTTCATTTCACTTTCTTGCACTCACCACATTTCATTTTCTAAAATTAAAATTGCTTTGCATAGTATTTTCTTTCATAACAATATACTTTCTTTCACAAGATGTGTTCTTGATTTGATTAAACATGGATTTAACATGCATAGTACTCCCTTTTATTAGTTTCATTTCAAGTATCATACTAGGGACTTTAAGAAACAATCCATTAATTCCATTCTTAATCTTACATTACCCATTAGTGAGAATGGTAATGTTGACAATCATAACACACATACTTGTTATTCTTCCAATACCTCTCCTATTTGTGATGAAGGTATTGAGATACATGAAGTTACAAGCCTTGAAGGTATTGCTTTTCCATTTCCTTATTCCCCTTTTGATAATCTTACACAACATGAGCATGGAATCACATATCACTTTACCAAATCTTCATAGTCATGATACTTAACCTTGTCCCTCTCCTAATATCCCTTCTCGATGTAAAGAGGAAAGATTGGAATTAGATGATATATTTATCATAAATCATGACACTCTTGATCTTCCCTTTCCTAATTTCCCTATCCTATGGAAATATTTATTTGAAAACCATAGTGATTCTTCTCTTCATACCTCCTCCACTTGTGATGAAGCTACTTTAACCTTAGATAAAAATATTACATGCTCTCCTTGTAGGGTAGATAATATGGAATAAGAGAATGAAACCTTAATGACAATGGACATTCAATTCCCATCCTCTCCTCTGCATGCTCCCATCATTGATCATTCCCCTCTTGGTGATGATGTTACTTTAGAAGAACCAAGTCCTCTTTGTCAAGCACATATGACTTGTAGTTCTCCTTAGCACTCCTCTCCTAGGGAGATTATTATGGCATTGGATTATGAAAGAAATGTGGTTTTTTATTGTCCTTATATAGAAATATGCAAATAATCTAATACATATCCTGTGGGGTATTCTCACAATCTCTACCCACCTTCATTCAACCTTAATAATAGCACATCACCCTTTTAAGCTCCTAGTCTTGAACATTACAACATTCACATTGTCATCTTGCAACACTCTCATGGTCTAAATTCATTAGATTTTGTTTCCTTCTATATTGAATAAGATGACATCTCACAATCTATAGAGTCTTGTGTAGGTATGGCATCTATACAAGGGCATGTGCAAGATCATGATGAGCCAAAAAGTGGCAATATGATGGGTATGTGCCTAACGACTATTTTTTTACCCAAAAATGATGAAATGAAAAGGGTTTTTAAAGGAGATTCTTAGCTTTCCACCAATATAAATTATGATTTTCTTTGAATCTAATAAGTAATTATTATTCATTTTCTATTCAAATTATGACTAAAGTCCTAATTGATAGGTTGATTGGAAAACATCTATAGCTTTCAAATGGTATCACATTTTTTGAATCCAAAAATTATGTCACATTCTATGCTTTACATACTATAGGATTAAAAAAAGAAAAACTAAATTTCATCAAGCTTTGACCAAGTTAAGGTGGTTGGACATATGACTTTTTATATATTTTAAAAATTTGTAATTAAAAATTCACAATTAATTATTTACTTGGAAAAAAATTACAAAAAAATATGCATCACATTGAGGCATGAGTCCTCTACTCATATCTAAAATCTTATAAAAAAATATTATCATTTTATTGTGGTTAGGGTGGTCAGACATGCACCTACTTCTTATTTTTTCCTTGAAATTGAAGTACCACTGCATTGAAATTTCAAATTTTTACCAAATAGATTTTTTTATTTAAACAAACCTAGTAGTTTAGAAACTACATTCAATTTGCTACAAATTCTATTCTTACATATTTTTGAAATAATATCGATAACTTATTCAAATTTTTACGTCAAGTTGCCTAACTCTAATTTTTCTCAATTTTTTGCCACTTAAGGGCCTGTTTTTTCCATGATGATCCTGCACATACCCACAAGATACATCTTTGATCCCAATTACACAACCATTTTCTCCTCCTAATCAAGAGGATATCTTGTCAAGACTTCTTCACGATAATTTTATCACACTCCCTCCTTGAACTAGAATGAAATGCTATTACAAGAATTCATTTTGTGCATATCAAAGAATCCATGGTCATTCCACTAATGAATGTAAGGCTTTGAGTCATAAAATTCAACGTTTTTCTGGATTTTGGTATGATTCCCTATGTGGGGGCATCTAATTCCTCTAATTATTATTAATTTTCACTCTATCATACATCATATCAACCCCTTTAGCTCACCTTTGTCCTACACTAAGTGGGGGCAAGGGGTTAGACAACCTTGCCCTTGTATGTAACTTATTGTTTCCTTCTTTGACTTGTAGTTAGCTTTTCATAAACATATAAAAGCAAGCTTGATATGTGAATGACATGTCTTAAGGTTGGATCGTATTTGACATACTACTCTCTCTCATGACGTAGCTTTTTGGAAACAAATGACTTGGCATAGGGATTTCCGGATAAGCTCTTATGTCTTCTTTCTTCTCTTTGTCCACTTTAAAGCAATTAATTGCAGTATAGGTGCTCACAAATATTTAAAGTGGGGGCATACATCACCACTCACATTTCATTTTGTGTTTTTCTCTTTCTTGCGACATTCTCTCTTGGAAACATTAGGTACAATGTTGTTCAAGATGAGACCCTATGCTTGTCCTCTCTTGGAAACAAGATGAGACCTTTTACACTTTTTATCCTCTCTTAGAGACATTAGGAATAATGTTCTCTAAGAAGATACATAGCATGAATTTAAGAAAAATCCGTTTTAACATCTTTTACATTATGAAATTTTTACATTTCTTTTACATTATTTTACATTTTACATTTTTTTTGCCACCTTGCATAACACAACTTGCATGACTATGGTACTTTTTCTTTTGATTAATAGCACTTATTTTTCTTTGTGGCACCTTGTTAAAGTTATCAAATGGTTATAGCTTTAACATGGTTGAGTGGGAATCCCAACTACTGGCATGACCTTTCCCCATAGCCACTTTACTGTTCATTTGTGAGTACATGCCAACTAGTGTGTGTTACTCTTTTCCTTTTTCTTTATGATTTGGGCCTTCTCACCCTATAGATAACCCAAAGTTCCATGGCCCCGGAGTGAGTACATCTTTTCCATCTCATTCCTTTTCTTCCTTACCGTTGTATGATCTTGTATCTTGGGGGCCTGGAATACATGTGGATATCTCTTGAATGGATACTTTAGTGTGAGAAAGAAAGTTCCTCTCACTAAAGTGGGGGCTTTATGTGCATCAAAAATTGGACCCTTTGCTTGACATGGTATAAATTCATGATAATCGGACTTAATGAGGCTATAATCTAGTATTGTGAGGCATTTTATGTTTCCACACTAGGTCTTGGACCCTTGCAAATCAAATAACATGTGTTTATTAATGTCTTGTAAAGGTGTTGTGAAGTCTTGTAAGATGCTTTCACGCTTTTCTAGACTTAATAGACCTATCTAAACACATTTAATTACATTATTACATCAATCTAGAATATTTTTCATGCAAAATTAATGACAAACTAGTGTTGTAATGAGATTTACACATTCACATTAGTTCTTATGCATTTCTAAGCTATGAGGACCTAATCTTAGTGTTGTAAAGTGCATTTAATTACACTTTCAGATTAATTTATGTGTCCCAAGCCCTATTCAACATTTACATCATCACTAATAATTCATATTTTACCTATATTGTGCATCTTGAGGCTTTAATTGATCAAACACCTAACAAGATAGCAATCTAAACCTTATTTCCAATCTCCTAAGCTTAATAGGTGTCGAAATGGCCCCAGTGGGACCCATTCAGCATGCTTGGTGAGTGAGTCACATCCAGTGGGACCCATTCACCATGTGTGGTGAATGAGTCCTATTTGGCCCCCATTTTGACTCTTGAGTAGGAAAAAGGTGAAATTTAAAGTTTATTTTCACTTCATGTCAACCTGTGATGTAGTATAATTAGGTACTAAGGCACAATTGACTATAAATAAGTGTTTTTATCCTAATTTTAAGGAAGATAACTCATCTATCCATCTCTCTCATCAATACAAGCATCCATTCTTCATTCACAAAGTCAAGCAAACTAGGGATTTTTCATTGCAAGTCTTCAATTGAGCTTCTAAGGACATCCAAGGGCCAATTCTACATTTGTTGTTGTGACATCCAATATCAATCATCATTACAAGGTAATCCATTCCTTTATTACATGCTTCATTTACTTTTTTCATCAATTTGGTTTAATTACCTAAACGGGGTTTGACCAAGGGAAACCCCCATTCCTTAACAATCAACAATTTCTCTTCTTGTGTTGTTTGTATGCAGATTTAGGTCCTTTAGAATCTTGAGAATTATTGGAGATCAAGTTGCAATGTCATTCAATTCTTCTTCTCTTCATTCAATAGGTGAACTGATTCACTACCCTTGGTGAATGACTCCCACCTGTAGGCTTGAAAAATTATTTTCTAAGATTTCAACTCTTAGCAATCAGAAATAGGTTTCAAGAAGATTTTAGCAGAAGCAGGACTGATTCACCATGCTTGGTGAATGAGTCCCAGTGGCCATTAACATAAATTTTAGAGATATTACAAAACCTTCTAGTGACATCATTCTACCTCCAGGTGCATTCTAATTGCAAGTCAAAATGAACACAGTGTGCAAATATTGGGGAATCCAAGCTCCCTCAGATTACCTAAGTTCAAGTCTAGCCAGAAATTATGAGCTCCCTTAGATTTTCCAACCTTTCTATATTGACTTCAGATTTCAAATATCAATGGCAATTAAGTCTGCATATGGGATTACAGGGTATTTATTGTTCTATTTTGATCAATTTGAATGAGGTTCACTTGAATGTCTTTGTATAATATGATAATAGGATCTCATAAATTGAATTGTCTACCTCACATTGCCAATAGGGTATATTTTTTCATTTTGATTTAATGGCATTATTTTAGCATACATTGGTACTTCGTTGAGTTAATGTAATGTGATATATTGTCATTTCCATTTGGGTGATTATGGTTTCCTCTAATAGATGTAGGAATAATTGAGCCCTAACAAGACATCCAAATCAAAGGCTACTTTAGTATAGGAGGAGGTGAGAAGAAGAGCTGAAAGGATGAAGTATGATTTCAAGGGCATATGGCTAGAGTCCAAGATTGCTTCTACCTAGGCAAAGATTGCAAACACAAATATGGGGCATGTAGACTATGATGACTTTCAACAGAGGATGTTTAGCAATGTACCAACTTAGTTGGAACAAATTATCACTCACACTGGTTTGGATCAAGCAGCGGGGTTCCCTCCAACACAATTATTCCCTGAGCTAGTTTTGGAATGTGCAAGGTATTATGACTCTAGAACAAAGATTATCATTGGGCCATTGGAAAATCCCACTAAGGAGTCTATTGTAGAGGTGTTCAATATTGTTTCACATCACAAGCTCAGTGAGGAGATAAACATTGGAGAATCAATAAAGTTCTATGATGAAGACCCCAATAGAGCCTTGCAAATCATGAGTAATTCTTGGATATTGAAGCCCAAACCACACTATTCCAAGCTGCCTAAACAATTGCATAGAAGTGATTTCAAGCTGGAATATTATGATGTTATAACTCTCTTGGGCAGGGTAGTGGGTGTTGAAGAGGCTCATATCTTCCATAATTGGATGTTCTTCCCCATCACAGAAATCATGGGTGGAAATGATTACCATTGAGCTAGGGGTGGAAATGATTACCATTGGGCTAGGATTATAAGTAATAACTTAGATTCCCAATTGAGGAGTATACAAGAGACCAATAGATTCACAATGACCTCATACCTCATGTACATGTTGGAAAGAAAAACCATGTATAAAGGTCTCAGTTGCAAAGGAACACTAGGAAGAGATAGAATATGGGACATATACCCACAATTACAACATAAGACCACCAATTATAGGAGAGAAAACAATGCATTTTTAATGTGCATTCCCAAGTTGCTACAGGATTCCCTTCATGTCAAAGTTTCTTCTGATGCAATTGATTTGATCAAACAGTATGGGCAATGGTTTATTTAGTTTCAAAGATTAACAAACATCTAGATACAAGGGCCTCCTATTTTTGCTCTTAGGTTGCCAAGATACCCTACTAATAAGCTCATAATGTTGGAATGGATAAAGTATATGATGTCATTTGAGACAATTATGCAAAAGGATTTACATAAGAAGGGATTAGGGGAAAATTTCCCACTGAGAATATGAACTCTAGAAGCTTGTCAATCTATCCAAATTGTTAAGTACTCTGAGAAAGAAATGAACCAATTTGAATTGTACTCCCATACCAACACAAACAATTTTGATCCCTATGGCAAGGCTTAGAAATAATTAAACAAGAAGCTCAAGCACAAAGACCACATTAAGGACTATTAGGTCAATTGTCGAGATGAGTTTGAGGTTATAAGGAGAAGGTTCTCTATTCTATCCTTAAATTTGATTAGATTGTACAAAATCACAGAGGTGTCAGACCACGTCTAGGATGATGATGCATATTTTATTCAACACCATGATTTTGAACCCTATAGGAACATGCCCCTACCTCCAATAAACTAGTCAAAAGAAGAAGTGACAGATTTGGATAGGGGACTAAGCCAATAAGGAAATATTCTAGGGAATGGTTCAAGCATAAGGTGTTGGAGCTAGAGGCCGATGGTAATAATTTTACATATGATTTGATGGGAGATCTAGAATCCCAATCTAAGGAAGAAGTTGAAGCTGATAAAGCTAATGATACTACTAAGCCTCACGATGGGGATGTCCAAGAGGAAGAAAGACCTCTAACAATAAAAAGAAAGACAAGGAGCCAGACTCAAGTTAAACTGACTGAGAAATAATCTCAAAATATCAAGAAGGCTCCCGAGGTTAGTGCCACGAATGAAGAAGCAAAGGCCTCATAGCCAATTAGGAAGAGGAAACTGGTCATTGAAGGCTTGAAGATGGCTAAAGCAAGAAAGGGAATCATTTCTACTGATGCTTCCTCTTCAGTTAAAGTTGTTGATGTAGAAAGCTCAGGGGAAAAGCCACAAATGTATGTTAGGAGAAATTCTCCTAAGCATAAAACATCCCCTATAGCTGAGATGAAGATTGAAGAAAAATAAGTGTAGATTGAAGAGGCACCTACAGATGATAGTGTTATGAGAGCAGTTCCAAGAAATAATTCTCCTTTCCCTTCTCCTCCTCACAATGTTCAAATTTTAGAAGAAGAAATCCATGAGGAGAGAAACATATCAAATGATCTTGAGCATCATGAATCTGAAGATGAGGAAGTTTCAACTCCTAGAAGTGGGGAATGGAGAAAGTTTGTGCAAGAGATTGGACAATCAACCTCTGGGGCACAAAGTAAGAACATGGAATCAGAGGTAACCCAGGAAAGACAATCTAAGTCTCCAAAGAAGGAGTTAGTCAATGAACTAGATTATTAGCCTAAGATGGAGAAGAATGTAGAGGAGGTTATTGAGAGCCTGGGTATGTGCAGGTCATGATGGGCCAAAAAGTGGCAATATGATGGGTATGTGGGTAATGAATTTTTTTATACCCAAAATTGATGAAATGAAAATGGTTTTTAAAGGAGATTCTTAGCTTTCCACCAATATAAATTATTCTTTACTTTGAATTTAATAAGTAATTATTATTCATTTTTTATTCAAATGATGACTAAAGTCCTGATTGATAGACTGATTGAAAAACATCTATAGCTTTCAAATGGTGTCACATTTTTTGAATTCAAAATATGCATCACATTCTATGCTTTGCATAATATAGGATTAAAAAAATAAAAAATGAATTTCATGAAGTTTTGACCAAGTTAAGGTGGTCAGACATACGAGTTTTTTATATTTTTTAAAAGTTGTAATAAAAAATTCATAATTAATTATTTACTTTGAAAAAAATTACAAAAAAATATGCATCACATCTATATGAGTCTTCTACTTATATCTAAAATATTATAAAAAAATATTATCATTTTATTGTGGTTAGGGTGGTCACATACACCTACTTCTTTTTTTTTTCCCTAAACTTTAAGTACGACTACATTGAAATTTCAAATTTTCACCAACTAGATTTTTTTTTTTTAAACAAACCTAGTAGTTTAGAAACTACATTCAATTTGCTATAGATTCTATTCTTACATATTTTTGAAATAATATAGATAACTTATTCAAATTTTTAAGTCAAGTTGCCTAACTCTGATTTTTCTAATTTTTTTGCCACTTAAGGGCCTATTTTTTCCATGATGATCCTGCACATACCCGCCTACATCAAGACAAGGATGAACAAGAGGCTCCCTCTACAAAATTAGAAACAATGCGGCCTACTATCCTAGATTGGCTGGAGAAAAGGTTTAACAAAAGGCCAATATTTTTTTAGGAAGAAGCTCCTAGCTAGGAAAAACTACTGGAACAATGGGGACAACCCTTGAGCAAAAGAAGAGGGATAGGACAATGTCAAAATTCTCAGGGGATGAGTTTAATAAGAGAGTTGTTCACATAGCTATCCCTACAAAAAAAAAAATTAAGGATGAGGTGAGGCCTATTGATTATAAATGGAAAACAATTAATTTGGGCCCATCCACCAAAGAGCAATAAAAGGAAGAATTTCAAGAATCCTCCCAAGCCATCCTAAGGAGGCTAGACAAAGAAATAGAATAAAAGGAGAGGCTACATAAGCAATTAAGTGATGTTTATAAGTATGTCCAACACCTAACGAAGCCTATGCAATTTGCTACTGATGGTGCTTCTTCAATCCTAAAAGGGAAATTACCAAAGGAAGCTATGTCAGAAATAGAAAGGTTGAAATCTTCAGTGCCATATACTCATGAGTGGCTTCAATATGTTAGTAAAAGAGGTGATGAATCAATAGAGAATATCTTTGGCATTTATGTTGATGATGTTGAATTTCTTGAAGACACTTCCCAATTTCTTGTAGCTTGTAATAAGGTTGATAAGTCAACAATGGAATAGCTAAAGAAGATTCTACAAGTCCCCAAGGAAGAATTGGCTAAGATGAAATTTTTCACTTCCGATGATATTACCGAGGTAATGGAGTGGATTGAAGTATGGAATGACAGGAAAGAACTCTCTAAAGCGTTGAAGAAGATAATGAAATTACAGGGGAAAATGAAAGAAATATGTAACAGTTGTATATTTTCCTTGAAAATATGATTGGGAGAAGAAAGTTTAAACAAAAGAATATGAACATTGGCAGATTGTAGGCATGGTGGCATGAAATATATGTGCCTTCTGATAGTACACCAGTTGTCAACGATCATCTAGAGGATGTGACTACCTACATTTTAAAGCTAGACAAATATTATGAGTTACAAGTTGAGTGGGATAAAGCAATGCCTAAATATGTTGATGAGTTTAAAACTCATAAATTGAGAATAAAATTTATCCCCACTCTAAATCTAGCTAATGTGAAGCAAATATTGGAGAAAGTTAAAGAATTATCTAGCAAGATAGAGGCCAATAAGGAGGGAAAAAATAGCCAACTGGTAGCCACCTAGGACATTGTGTAAATCATGTGATCTTTTAGTCAGAGGGGATGACCTAGAATTTTGTGCCAACTAGATAATACTTCTAGAAGGGTCTAGGCTAACCTAGACTTTGTTTTATGATATTAAATTATTTTATTTTTATAAAACTCTCAAGGCTGACCTAATATTGTAAACCTTGATTCTGGGTAGACTTAGGGTTATTTCTCTATAAATTGGGACTCTTGCTTCATTTGTAAGGGTTAGACATAGTTGGAATCGTTAGAACTAAGCTAGGAGTTAGTATTTTTTGAGAGAAAGTGCTAAAACATTGTGAATACATGAATTTTTGTGAATCTAGGTGATTCAATATAAGTAAAGACATTGTTCTTTGGTCTTCTTTCTTGTGTTATTCACTTTGCATGGTTCTTGTTTTCTAGATATTTTCCAAATTTCTTTGAATTTGTGGTTGCATGTAAGATTTTAGACTTAGATATGATGCAATTATGTCAATGATTTGGTATTTAAGGTGTTTGAGAAATCTTTGGTCCATAATTTTAGCAGCTTATTGATTGTAAGTTGTTGTGTAAAGTTAGCTTGGGCCTAAAATTGTGTGCTAAGTTCAATTATGGGTATTTATTCATTTCAATTATAAAATAGGGTTGATCTGTGTGAATGCTTCGTCATCTAAAAATATTTATTACCTTAGAAGATCACACTGTTTATGTGAGATTGCAGGTTTAATCTGGGTTAAGCAGGAATTGGTTTTGAAGGATTGGTCCATTTTGAATGTTTGATTGTTTGCACAATTGGTCTTAGGTTTATTTTTATAAATATCTTAAAACACTTTATCTTTTGTTATTTCTTTTAAAATCTGAGTTAGTTTTAGGATTGAAAAGCATCAACATATTTTAAGATTTGATGAGTTGCAGTTTCCAGCATTTTTTTTGTAATGCCCCTTGTGATTAGCAACATTTTCACATTTATCACTAAGTTGTTTGTTGCATTGTCAAGACCTGACATTAGAGACCTTGGGGTTATCTCTTTAGGCTTGCTGATAGAGATTTACCTTTCAAGAGAGATAGGATATTATATTATGTTTGAGTTGTTGTCAAGTGCAGAAAACATCATCAAGAGGCAGTTGCTACGAGAATTGTGAAGAATATTAAAAAATTCCAAACTTTGACTACTGCTAGGAAGGGGAAGGAAGTCTCTTCTAGTTAGGATAAGATAAGTTCCTCTCATGAGGAGGATGCTCTGGGTAAGGGAGTCTTCAACATTGATAAGGAAAATATTTATGATATTTTGGGAACTGCTAGAGGGTTCCATTGTTTTGTATAAGTTATTTAAATGGTTTTTCCACAAACTGAATATGAGCAATGTGAAAGTTCATGGTATGTTGAGTAAATCTAATGAGTCTCCAAGCTAGAATTAGATTGATAATCTGATGAATTCTCAAAAAATTATGGTGGATACAATGTTTATTATGAAGGAAAATCTTGAAGGTAGGGTTCTCTCCCTTGAAACTCATTTGGAGAAGCTTTATGCTAACATGGAAAAGGGTGGGGAGGTAGAAAAATATGGGGGTATTTTTTATTCTATTGGTATTACCTCCCCTTTTGAAACTACCAAAAAATGCAAGCAGACTGTTTAGTTTGGTGAGATTGGTGCTACTGGCAACCTGCTAGAAGGAGAGGTGTTTGGTGACAAGGGTGATGATGTGAATAATGTTTTGATTACCGAGATAAATGTGGGTGGGCCTGGGTCCATGACCCATAACAAGACCAAAGCTCTAGCTGATGTGCTTGTGAAAGAACTTTTTGATGCCTTTAATGATGGTCAAAATGGTATAGCGTGCAATGTGGAGGCTATGGATATACTGAAAAATATTTAATGTTGATGGTTGTGTTCCTCCTTTTTGGTTCACTTTTTACTTTGGGTGCATTGCATTTGGGTTGATTTATACTTACTCTAGTTCTCTTTTTTTTTAGCTACCTTTTTTGTAAAGGGTTCTAGGCCCCTTCAAAACCTGTTATGTGCCTCTAATAAAAAACATAGTCCATATGATTTTAAAGCTCAATTGAGTAATTTTTTCACTCTTGAACTTAACACCATGTTATTCTCAAATTAATTTTTATTTTCATGTGACCATCTAATTCTCATATTTGATTGGAAATTATTTCAAAACAACTCTTATCTCACTTTCAAGTCACCCCAATTATCAATCTTAATGTTAATGTGAACTTTAGATATCTTGTTATTTTATTCTTCCACCACTATAAGTCTCACTTAGTCCAACCATTAGTTAGCTAAAAAATGTACGAGTTTCTAGTCAAAATTCCTTGATAAGAATGTATGTGTTACCATGTATTTGACCAAATATCTCAAAGAAGTATGGTTTTATGGAATCTAAATGATAATAAGATTTGAATAAAATATATCATGTGTGGACTATATTATCTCCTTACATAGGATTTCATGTTATGTGGCACTATTAGATGACCCCATTTATGATTTTTATGAGTAATATGACATGTCACAATGTACTTAATGTTGCACTATGTTGTCATCAATGTCGTCATTGATGTCAACCTCTAGTGTAGTGTTTGTGGTGTTAAGTAGGTGTTACAGTAGTGTGGTGTTTATGATACATCAACCTCTAGTGTGGTTGTGATGAGAAGGTGTTTGTGGTATTGAGAAAGTGTTGTAGATGCAACATGGTCACTTGGTTTCTAAGTACTTTTGAGAATATTTGCATAAAGAATATACAAGGTTATTGTGCCTATTACACACACACCCTATTCAGATTGGGGACCCCTCTTTTCATTTTTCCTTCTTCAGGTTAGTTTTCCCTTGCCTCAATTTTTGTGCCCCTATTTTTGGGCTTAGCTTGGTCACATGCTTAAAATTTTCCAAATCCACCTTGACCAAGTCACTTACACAAGTTTCATGAAGTTTCAAGATTTTGCAGAAATTACCTTGTGGGTTTTTGTCCTTCGAAAGCAGTGCCATCCTTTGTCACTAGTGGGTCTACTATTCTAAGTTTCCCTTTGTGGATTTCCATCTTTTCTTTTCTGTTGCATGTGTCATTCTTCCCACGTCCTCCCGCGATGGAATTTCCACATGCATCTTCTACATTCAACCTCTCCACATGAGCTTCTAGCTGACATCCACCATGGGTCAGGTTTTCACATTTCTACCAGCCGCGGGTGCTCCATACCTACAATTAATACTAGCATTAATGGGGGGTTTTCCTATAAATATAGACCTCCATAGCTATCATTTTCATCTAAATTTTTCAAAATTTGAAAGAGTGAAGGTGACTATTGTGCGCGCGAAGACATTCAAGAGAATTTAAGCTAGGTTTTCCTCTATCCTCTATGTAGCTTTAAGGTATGTATCTGTGCCCTCATCACTTTTGTGCATTTGAATTCAGTAGCAAGGTCTACATCTAGGGGTCTTAGGACTTTTCACAATTTACATGTAAGTTGTAAAGTATACACTTGAATAGATGTAACTAATATCTATTGAACCATGGGTTTATAATGTAAATATGGACACCATCGATAAAAAAGATTTGTATCAACCAAATATCCATGTAGGCCTACATCAATATACATTGATATAAGTATTAAATATATACAAAATAGCCATATAGGCTTACAAGAATACCATATAGGCATACAAAAAAGGGCCCTAGAATCAAATTTAATTTCCCTTTGGGCTCTTGAAACAAAATCTTTCCCTTTGTTGGTCATTTGGATGGCAATAAGTCTATCACTCATTTTCTCTAAGGTAAAGGAGTGCTCCTGCTACTCCTCCTAGGGTTTAGTTTCTAATCAAGTGTTACCTGTTACAATAACTAGTAAATACATTAATATATTGAAATTACATTATAAAAAAATGATATACTTAACAAAATTATCACTTACCACCTCTAGATGATCACTCTCCTCAAGGGAAATATTCACATGCCCATTGTTTGGCATGCTAAACCCCTATAGAAACCATCCAAAGAGAAATTAAACTATGAATCAACAATGGTTTGATTTTTCACTAAGTAACAACTATAACAATGAATGTAAATTGAAATTTAGTAATCTTCCTCATACCCTCATGAGAGGCATCGAGGATTCTATAGTAGAAGAAACAACAAGCTCCATTTCCCTATGAACATTTGGAGGGTTTTCCTCTTGCAACATCTAAAAATAAAACAAAAAATTATTCAATCACAAAAACTAAAATATTGATGCACTTCATGGCTTATAATGTATGAGATATTGAACAAAATTTTGAGTACTTATTGAATTATATATTTTGTACTATCATGCTTACTATTTTCCCTATCCATGTCTTGTTCGAAAGCACCTATTTTAGGCATTTATCCATAACAGAAAGGCAGTGAACTATTTGATAAAATTATTTGGTAGAAATGTACAAAAAATGTGGTAGCATAGAGAACGTATTGAATTGTTTGAAAAAATTCCTCAAAGAAATGCAGTCTCATGGTGATAGAATGCCATTACAAACAAATGTTTCATGGAATTCCATCACCATGAGACCACATTTCTTTGAGGCATTTTTGAAATAGTTCATTTCCTTCTCTATGGTATTATGTTGGGATGGGGGGATGGTATAGTGTGGTCTTGGTTATGAGATGGAGGGAAATAATGACATGAAGAGGGAGGAGTGGGGATATGAAAAGGTGGAATAAAAGGTGGAAGGTTCCATGGATTGGTAAATTGATGTTGAGGATGATGACCTTGAAAAGAATTTGTAGCAGAATTTTGGGTAAAGGCTTGGTTTCTATTCTTAAGGTAGTGAGTTGTTTGAAAAAATGCCTCAAAGAAATGTAGTCTCATGGTGATGGAATGGCATTCCATCACCATGAGACCACATTTCTTCAAGGAATTTTTTTAAACTAGTCAATGCCTTGTCTATGTTATTACTTACTATTATGCTTTGATAAAAAATTTCCAAGCATCTTTAATTTGTTGGAAAGCACCATTTTAAGCTTTTAGCCATAGCAAAAAGGAAGTGAATTTTTTGATAAAATGCTTTGCTAGACATGTATGGAAAATGTGGTAGCATAGAAAAGGCAGTGAGCTATTTCAAAAATGCCTCAAAGAAATGTGGTCTAATGGTGATGGAATGGCATTCCAACACCATGGGACTACATTTCTTCGGGACATTTTTTCAAACTACTCACTGTCTTGTCTATGCTATTGCATACTGTTATGCTTTGATATATTTTTTCCAAGAATCCATGTAGTTTTTTGGAAAGCACCTTTTTTAGGCTTTTAGCCATAGCAACAAGGAAGTGAACCGTTTGATAAAATGCTTTGGTGGAAATGTATGGAAAATGTGAACTAACATAGAAAAGGTGGTGAGTTGTTTGAAAAAATGCCTCAAAGAAATGTGGTTTCATGGTGATGGAATAGAATTCCATCACCTTGAGACCACATTTCTTCAAGGCATTTTTTCAAACTATTCACTTCCTTGTCTATACTATTGCTTACTATTATGCTTTGATAGATTTTTTCCAAGCATCCATAGTTTGTTGGAAAGCACCCTTTTTAGGCTTTTAGGCATAGCAACAAGGAAGTGAATTGTTTGATAAAATGCTTTGGTACAAACATGTATGGAGAATATGGTAGCATAGAAAAGGTGGTGAGTTGTTTGAAAAAATGCCTCAAAAAAAGTGGTCTCATGGTGATGGAATGGTATTCCATCACCATGAGACCACATTTATTTGAGGCATTTTTTTAAACTACTCACTGGCTTGTCTATGCTATTGCTTACTATTATTCTTTGATAGATTTTTTCTAAGCATCCACACTTTGTTGGAAAGTACTTTTTTTAGGCTTTTAGCCATAGCAACAAGGAAGTGAACTGTTTGATAAAATGTTTTGGTAGACATGTATAAAAAAATGTGGTAGCATAGAAAAGGAAGTGAGCTATTTGAAAAAATTCCTAAAAGAAATGTGGTCTCATGGTGATGGAATGTCATTCCATCACCATGAGACCACATTTCTTTGAGGCATTTTGTCAAACTACTCACTGCCTTGTCTATGCTATTGCTTACTATTATGCTTTGTTAGATTTTTTCCAAGCATCCATAGTTTGTTAGAAAGAACCCTTTTTAGGCTTTTAGCCATAGTAGCAAGGAAGTGAACTATTTGATAAAATGCTTTGGTAAACATGTATGGAAAATGTGGTAGCATAGATAAGGCAGTGAGTTGTTTGAAAAAATACCTCAAAGAAATTGGGTCTCATGGTGATGGAGTCGCATTTCATCACCATGAGAACACATTTGTTCTAGGAATTTTTTCAAACTACTCACTGCCTTATCTATGCTATTACTTACTATTATGCTTTGATATATTTTTTCCAACCATCCATAGTTTGCTAAAAGCACCTTTTTTAGGCTTTTAAACATAGCAGCAAGGAAGTGAAATTTTTTATAACATGCTTTGGTAGACATGTATAGAAAATGTGTTAGCATAGAAAAGGTGGTGAGTTGTTTGAAAAAATGCCTCAAAGAAATATGGTCTCATGGTGATGGAATGGCATTCCATCACCATGATACCATAATTGTTCAAGGAATTTTTTCAAGCTACTGACTGCCTTGTCTATACCATTGCTTACTATTATCCTTTGATAGATTTTTTCCAAGTATCCATATTGTTGGTTTCATCCACTTCCTAGGAGCACCATTTGCAGTAAAACACCTTCATTGATACAAGAGAAGAAAAATATATTTCACCAAAACAAGTGAATGAATTGAGATGAATAAAATACATACTGGTATAGGGGTATGTTCAAGATCATGATGGGCCAAAAAGAGGTAATATGATAGGTATGTGGCTAATGACATTTTTTTTACCCAAAATTGATGAAACAAAAAAAGTTTTTAAAGGAGATTCTCAGCTTTCCAGCAATATAAATTATTCTTTACTTTGAATTTAATAAATAATTTTTATTCATTTTCTATTCAAATTACGACTAAACTCCTAATTGATAGGCTAATTGAAAAAAATCTATAGCTTTCAAATGGAATCACATTTTTTGAATCTAAAACATGCGTCACATTCTATTCTTCACATACTATAGGATTAAAAAAAGAAAAATTGAATTTCATGAAGTTTTGACCAAGTTGAGGTGGTCAAACATACAAGTTTTTATATTTTTTTAAAGTTGTACTAAAAAATTCATAATTAATTATTTACTTGGAAAAAAATTACAAAAAAAAATGCATCACATCGAGACATGAGTCCTCTACTTATATTTAAAATCTTATAAAAAAATATTATCATTTTATTATGGTTAGGGTGGTCAAACAGACACCTACTTCTTATTTTTTCCCTAAAATTTAAGTACTATTGCATTGAAATTTCAAATTTTCACCAAATAGAATTATTTTTAAACAGACCTAGTAGTTTAGAAACTACATTCAATTTTCTACAAATTCTATTGGGTATGTGCAGGATTATCATGGAAAAAATAGGCCTTTAAGTGTCAAAAAATTCAAAAAAATCAGAGTTAGGCAACTTGGCATAAAAAATTGAATAAGTGTTGGTGCACCATCGTCATCCAAAGATATTTGTTTGCATCATCAATGTATTAAATGTAGGCATACATGTCTAGGTGCTACGGGAGAAACATATGAGCCTCCTCTAGACACATTTGTGTATGAGCTGCATGATGTGTCACTTGGAGAAGATGAGGCACCAGTGCCTATAATAGATGTAGTAGAGACATGCAAGGGAGGAACAGATGCAGTTCCATCCACCATTGGAGATGAGGAGCAGCTAGAGGAATCTTTTGTAAAGGTAAAACTTAAATTTATTTCATAGTCCATTTCATTTAAAATTATTATAACAAATAGTACATGTTACTAATGTACATTTAAGTGGGATTGAACAATTGATGATTGAGGAAGAGATTAGAGATGTGTAGCATGGCACTCTTTTGGCCATTGATTTTGGCCTCACACATTGGTATAATTTTTTATACATGTAAAACTTTTGTATTGTACACATCATTTTAATCATGCTTAATTAAATACATACTAATTTATATCTTGATCTTATTTTACTTTTGTACTCTACTCCATATGTGACTAATGTGACACCTTTTACCATGATGAGTTCTTCTCAATCAATCCCAACTACATCATTGATTCAGGTATATGGTTTTCTTTATATCTAGTAGAAATATAAATTTGTAGATATATGTTAGATAGTTTATGTTTTTTCCAACAATTTTTTTTTTTTTCATTTTTGTTTTTCTTCGTCTAGAGTATGCTACCTTCCTCACCTATGGATCTAGGACCAAGAAAATATTGTAGGACTCTTGATCATCCTAAGGAAGCATCATTTTTTGAATGTATGTCATCCAAAGAAAAAATTCTTGAGGTAATGGATAATTGAATTTGACTTTAATTTATGGTTTAGTATAGTGTTTAGATGTTATTTTGAAAGTTATAAAAATAGTAGACAACTTTCTACCTAGTAGTTTAAGTTATTTACCATTGAGAGCTAATTAATCTAATTTGTGGTTTGAATTTTTTTATGCAAGCATCTTCTCATCCATTAGGTGGCATGAAGAGGCTACATTTTGGTGATCCACTACAAGATTAGGATTTTCTTGACATGGCATAGCCATTTGACATATGCATTGTATATATAGACCATGAGATGACATATGCCATATTTGTAAATATTGTTTTGTGTTCGCATATATGCCAAGTTTGTATATGTACATACACAATTACTTTACAATTTTATATATAAAAATCAATATTCATCATATTTTGTTCATTGTGTGCATGGTTTCCTATTTTGAAACTTAAAATTTGAATGTATATTTCACTTTATAATGGTTGAGCTATGATGGATAACATGCTATATAGATTTTATTTCTTGCAATCTTGAACTTTAATAGTTTATGAATTAAATATCATTTTTACTCAGGTTATATTACTGTTAAATTTGGTTGCCTTTGGAAACTTCACCAAATTTGATCCCTTTATGGCCAGTGTCTATAATTGCAACATCCTTTACCCTTTGATTCCTTGATTTGTTAACATCCTTAGTATGTATAGTTTCATTTTGGTATTTATCCTTTCAATGAAGTTAGATTTCCCCCTTAGCAATGATGGATATATTTTAAAATTTAAAATTTCCTTTTGAAATTAGTACATCAAAACAAATGATATATGTTGGGGGTGTCTATACCTTTGCCTAGGCTAGGAATGAACTCTTAAATTTGATGAGGGAAAAAATATTCTCTAAGCACACCAAGTTGCTAAAAAAAGAGGATGGGATTGGTAGGAATGATATACCCTCTTCTTACAAATCATGAATTATGTTTGGTCTATACCCAAGGCACATCAAAGTGCAAGGGATGCACAATAAGATTATTTTATGTTTTGATAGATTTGAGATCTTTTTCTATTTTGGAAATTTTGTAGTTATTTTGATGCAAGAAATTATGGTACCAAAGTTATGAAAAGAAAATTGAAACTATGAAAAAAAATTATGTACAAGGGTTGATGCAAGAAGTTGGGTACACAAAAAACTCAAAAAGTGGAAATGTTTTTGCTGTTTTTCAGAATTTGTCACACTTGGACTGAAAATTTGAGGCACTTCCACAATGAATCTTAAAAAAAGTCAGTAATATGAAATTTAGAATTTTGAATCTAGTTTCCAAATATGTAAATTATTAAAATACCTAGTTTATAGAAATTAAATTTTGATAAAGATCTATAAAAACCACTTTTTTAAAGTCCCTGTTTTTTAACCATACCAAGCAGGTGTACGGACAACACTTTTTGACCCAAATAAAATTATTTTGCTAATTCCTTTTAGGAAAAGAGAGCTAACAACATGAAGTTTGGGCTGGATTTTTTTTTGTAATTTTTGATTGAATATATTTTTTTTTATTAATTTTTTATTGGCCTTAATTGATGTTTTTTCAAATCAACGTGTACGGACAACATAATTGGACCTAAACAAAACATTTTTTGACTCTTTTTTTTTCATTGTGTAGAGAATTGTCTGAAGTTTGGGACCATATAATTTTTTTTACAAGAAACTTAACCAATACAAAGTTATTAAAAAACCAAAAAAACCTGATCTTTCAAGTTTAAGGCCTAGTTTGCTTAGAAATTAATTTAAAAATAACAAACTTAATCCAATTTTAACAAAAATTATATATCTAGAAAGTATACATTGTGTTCTCTAATGGGTTTTAATTTTATAGACTAATTCAGAAAAAAAGTTCATCATCTATGTTGTCAAAGTTGGACATTTTTTTTCAGTTTGCCTTAGTTTTTTAGTTGCAGGTCAAAAGCTAAGGCTCGGATTGCCAAGCCTTTCCCGAGCCTAAAACCGGGGCTAGATTTGGTTTGGGAGATCAACTTTTAAATAACGCGTATGCGTTATAGAAACGCGTACGCGTTATTTAAATAAAACGCGTACGCGTTTCATAACGCATACGCGTTATGTTTTGCCCGTTGGCAGAAAGCAACGCGTACGCGTTACTGAACGCGTACGCATTTTAAAAATATAACGCGTACGCGTTTTGTATAATAGCCGTTTTTCCCTAATTTGAAAAATACTGTTAAAACACGATTTTTTTACAGCATTCTTTTTCTGCAGTACGGACCTAAAGTGTCATTTTCTGCGTTTTTTATTGCAGATTTGTCTTGTGCAGGGCATATTCTATTCAAATTGTTGGAAGAGTAAAAGTGCAAGTTAAATTTTCTGAAGTGGAATCAAGTGCAAAAATATTTTACAAGAAGATTTGGAAAAAGTGAATTTTTGGATGTACTCATGATGATTTTGTACTTCAGAATTTATAGAAAAAATAATCTTCATAGTACATAGTTTTATTTGAATATTTGAAGGAGGGGAAATTTTAAAATAGGTTTCTTGAATTATTGTTTTTGTCATCAAAGAGGGTTTGGTAACCATGGATGATAAAAAAAGACAAAGAAAAAGATGTAGGAAGGTAATGACACCCGAAGAAATTCAAGCAAATAAAGATAAAGAGGCAAAAAGACAAAGGGAAAGGAGACAAAGGATTCATCAAGTGAAAGATTTGGAAGCATCTAGTTCTAAGAATGTCGAAGAGGAAGCCATGAATGATGAAATCAATGTAGATGATGCAAATGTGGAGATGGTGAATATGGAAGAAAATGCAACTATGGAGACAAACCCAAATGTGCCTTCAACTTCAACTTTGAATAATATGCAAATAACTTCGGGTGTGTCTTCAAATCCACCTCCCAATGATATGGAAAATGTACCTATTCAAACAATCTATCCAGGTATGTCTTCAAACCCAAGTTTTTATAATATTGATATTGCTTGTTTAGAAGAAGCTGGATACACAATTGATGAGATTAATAATACTAGGGTTGAAACAATACATAAACAAGAAAATGATGAAATTATATCTTATGAGAATGTAAATGAGAATGAAATCCCTAATATTGATGAAAATGAGAATGAAATCCCTTTTACATTTGAAAATGAAAATGAAACCCCTTGTGTGAATGAAAATGAAACTCCATCTATGGATGAAGTTGAAAATGTTTTTTTAACAATTGAAACAAATGTGTTAAATAACCTTCGTGGTAAAGTTTCTTCAAGACAAATTAGAAATTATGGAAATAAAATATATAAAATGTTTTTTTATAGAAAGAAATTAGGATTCCAATGTCAACTCATGGTGCAATTGATGAGAATGTTTAAAATGAGAAAAGTGATGAAAAAATTAGGTGTTTTTGTAAAACCAAAAAAGAAAGATGATTCAGTAGAACAAGTCATATCTAGTGTTGCTAATGCTATTGATGTTATTGGTAAGAAAAGTCGATCAAAAGATAAGAATGCGGCTCGCCGTGCAATAACAACTGCTCTAGTTGATAAAACAGCTTCCAATAAAAGAATGTTAAGTAAGATTAGTAAATGTATAAACTTAAATCCTAGAACTTTGATAAGAGCTGCTAAAAGAAGAGAAAGTATTGAAAAAGATCCTATTAATCAATGTTGGAGTTTTAGTGGTAGACTCCCAAGATCAGACATGAAATTAACTAATGAAATTAAATCTTTAATCGAAAAATTTTGGTATGATAATACAAGAGTATCACCTAACATTAGAGATGTCTTAAAATTAAGGGTGGGTTCCAAAATTCGTGAACCTCATCCAAAGCATCTCTTAGATATGACTCAAACTGAATTATATAAAAAAAATTAGATGCTTCAATCTTACCATTGAATATTAACATAAGTCAAAGATCATTTGAAAAGTGTAAACCTTGGTATGTTAAAATTAATAAGCAACGAATCTCTTGTTGTTGTAAGACTCATGTACAATTTCATTATTATTATGATATATTTCGATATATACGATGCACTTTGCATGCTAACCAAATTATGCAGGACATTTGTGGTATTACTATGCCACCTGAAAGAATCAAAGATTTTATAGTAGGTTTGTTTTGTAATCCCTCTTTAAATGGAAAATCATTTTTTTTAAAAGGATGCATATCTGGAGAATGCGATAGATGTGGTAACTTTTCATTATTAGGTGAATGTATGCATGAAAGTAGTTTAGATGAATTTGGAAAACAATTAGTGGATGTAAAAAAATTTAAAAATATTGAGTATTCTTCAAAAGATGGTAAAATTGGAAGACGTGTTGAGCTAATTGTGGAAAAAGTTAGTGTGCATACTTTTATTACTGAATTTAAAGATAAGTTTGTACCTAAATATGTTCAACACTCTCAGAATGCTCATTGGCTTGATAATCAATTTCGTTTATGTAAAAACACATTTCCAATTGGAACTATATTGTCAATTGTTGATTTTGCTGAAAATTATACTCTTGCTCCACAAGAAGAAATCCAATCACAATATTATAATTCAGTGCAAGTAGCTATATTTGTTCACATTGTTTATAGACATGCTGAAGATAGTACAGAAGATAATAGAAAATTTTTGAAAGAGTACCATTTTTATGTAAGTGATAATCGATTACATTCATCTGAGTTTGTACAATATTGTTTTGATATATTTAATAAAAATTTAAAAGAGAGAGGAATTCAAATACTAGAACATCTCATATGGTCAGATAATTGCACGGGTAAATTCAAAAATGCTAGAATGTTTTATTGGCTATGTAGAGTTCATAAGGAAAATAATATCCAACACATATGGAGTTTTTTTGAAGCTGGTCATGGTAAGGGAGAACACGATGGAGCAGGTGCATGTGTAAAAAGAGCTCTTGCTAGAGAGCAACTAAAATTTGAGGATGCTGCAAAATTTAGAAATGCACGTGCAATTGTAGATTGGTGCAATACCAAATTATCTACAAGGACAAGTGAGAAATCAATAATTCGACGCTTCTTTTGGTTAGTTGAAGAAAATGATATTTTTTCTCAACAGGATTGTGAAACAATTAATGGAAGTGCAAAATGGCATTCATTTAAGAGTTCGAATGCAAACACATGGACAATATGGACAAGGGAGTTGGCATGCTATTGTCAATTTTGTATTGTAGGTGATTAGCAGGCATGTGAAAATATGGAATGGGTCGAACAATGGCAACAAAGAGCTTTAACGCCTACATTGACACATGTTCAACATGAAATGACAATTGAAGATAATCAAGTGTTCGCATCAGATGATTATGATCGTGTTTCAGATCTTGTACAAGAAGGTACATTATTTATTGAGTTGAATTTTGTATGTATGCATGTTTATATGAGTTAAATATAAGTCACTTTTATTGAATTTTGTATTTATTTTTGTAGGACATGTGTATGTTGTTGTTGCACCTCAAGGGAATGAAGAGCAGACAGAGTATTGGTTGGCTAGATGTGTTGAGAGAAAACATAAGTTGGTACATACTAGAGTAGATGATGACAACTTTGAGTATCCAACTGGTTCAGTGGTTGTTGTTGGCACCTGGCTTCGAAAATATTTGATGAGAAAGAATGGCTTGCCTCCATTTGAAGATTATGAAAGACACAAGAAAATTATGCATTATTCACATTTGATTTTGGCAACCAATAGAAAACTAGTTAGATATCAAGGGAGGCCGGCTAATAAAGTTTTATGGACAATTTCAATGGATGATCACGAGACAATCATAGATGCATTAAAAAAAGAGAGGATGCAGATGGTACAATAGAGTAAATAAATATTGGTAAGCATATCTAGTCGTATATATATTTAATTGATATATATATATTTGTCTTTAATCATTTCCTAATTAAAGTTTTATATCATTTTTTGTTTCAGGTCTCCCAAAATTAGATGCTTTGCAAAAAAGAGAGGAGATGCACATATATTACAATGGAATTTCAATCTAGAGACTAGTAACTATATATAGTTCTAGATACATTTAATTGATACTTTATAATTGATTTCATATCCCCTTAAGCCATTCTCTTAAAACCCCTTAAGTCATCCTCTTATGTACCATTAATCCATCCTTTTGCAGCCCCTTAAGTCATTCTATCAACTACCATTACTCCATCCTCTTAGGACCTTGTAATCCATACCCTCATATATCTACCCTTAATTTGTCCACTTGCATCCACTTAAGTCACTCACTCAACACCTCTTAATTCATCCTCTTAGGACCCCTCAATCAATATCCTCATATATCTACCCTTAATCTATCCACTTGCATCCCCTTAAGTCCCTCTCTCAACACCCCTTAATCCACTTTAACTCATTTTAGGGTTTAGGTTTTATGGTTTAACTAATTCTATCAACTCCCCTTAATCCACCCTCTTGCATCACTTTAACTTATTCTCTCAACTCCCCTTAATCCACCCTCTTACATCACTTTAACTCATTTTAGGGTTTAGGGTTTAGGGTTTAACTCATTCTATCAACTCCCCTTAATCCACCCTCTTGCATCCCCTTAATCCACCCTCTTATGTAAGTTTAACTCATTTTAGGGTTTAGGGTTTAGGGTTTAACTCATTCTATCAACTCCCCTTAATCCACTCTCTTGCATCCCCTTAATCCACCCTCTTATGTAAGTTTAACTCATTTTAGGGTTTAGGGTTTA
>VDFB02353522.1:0-23520 GCA_007258455.2 Sequoia sempervirens
GTAGGAAAAACCTACGACTAAGGGAAAATAAATTAACCTAGTAGGAAAATAAAAACCTACACCAACACCCCCCCTTAAGCACAGCTTAAGAGGATGTAAAAGATGATGGATCCCGACAAATGAGGCCATGTTAGGTACCCATTTACATATCAAATTCCCTCTAAGGAAAACCCCCACAAATAAAGAGAGAACACCCCCAAAATAGAGAGAGAAGAAGAGGACTAAGTAGCCCCCCTGAAGAGATCCAATGGTTGATGCTCGAAACTGGATGTAGAAGATTGTCCACGATCATCAAACAACGTTCCTCCCCTTAGGAAGAAACACAACCAAAGGTGTATGCACACTATCTCCCAAGTCCTGAAAGGAATATGTAGGAAGAAAGTGCAAAATGTATGAAGTCTCTGAACTCGACTCAAATATCCCCATGTCAATGCTAAAAGGTGTCACAATCAAATCAAGCGTTCTAGGCCACATTGCTGAAAATGACAAATCAAAATCTCCTAGAGACTGATGTAGAGCATAATCCAAAGACTCAAGTATCTTCTCTAAAGATGTCTCCTCCAAATGTTCATCCAAAGTATCCACACTCATGTCAAACTGTGATGAATGATCATGTAGAGAAAGAACAAGAGGGTCAAAGTGTTCCCTCACAACAACTAAAGAAGAATCATCTTCATCAAAGAGAAGATGAATGCACTCAATAGTGTCTCCCAAATCTGCAATATGTGTCTCCATAAACAAGTTTGAAATACCTGTCAAGAGATCAACCCAAGCTCAGTCAGGAAGACTATAGATATCCTGCTACAAGAAGTCATTGGAAGCTTTCAAAGAAGCAACTCTAAACTTTGAAGTACAACAATAGATGCAAGGACAAAAAAGTGGTATTCAAAGAAAAGATGTATGTCCTCAATAGTGTCATCTAGATCCAAGATGAGGGACTCTACAAACAAGCAAGAGATGTCTAGAAGAAATTGGTCCCAATGAACTCCAAAAGACATAAATGATCCTATTGCAATGAATCACTGGAGGCTCTCGAAGAAGTATCTCTAGAATTTGAATCTGTAACAGGTGATGCCGATGTAATCTCAACTTGAGGATGAGAAGCAAGAGGAGAAGTCTCTATGTCATATGAACATTCAAGACGTGCATAATACTTAAGCTCCTCTAAAGTATCATCATCATAGGATATATTATCTACATCATTAAGTGGAATGAGGCAATCTGCAACAAGATCATCTAGGAATGGAGAAACATGAGGGTCTCCAAACATCTCCCAAATCTTGGTCCAAATTGTGCAGGGACATTCAATGCCCACTATAGCCAACAGAGTGTCATAATCAACATGACAGCCAATTATTCCTATTACATGATCAATTCTATTACCCCAAACATTCTTCTTATCAAGTGTGTCTGGTTCAGGCATGAGTCCATAAAGGAAAGGCAAAAGTTTTAACCATCTGAGATGGGTTAAAATGCCTTTTTTCCAAGACTCATAATTAGCCTTATCCAAAACTATCACAGAAGGATGAGTAAAAAAACCCATGATACAATCCTCAAATGATTACAAAAGAACACCAAAAGAGAATATCAATACACTCCCACCCTTTTCACTAGTATCAAAGATCACCCCCCCCAAATTTTATAATGTTGGCACTTTATACTTTAGTGTGTTTACAAAGCCTTTTCCAAGATACAATGCTCAATAAGCTCAAAATAGCTAAAATTACAAATTCTGAAAAAATTAACCATATGGTTGTGTAGTGTTCATCAAGACCTTTCCAACGCCTATTTGTTTCTGAAAAATCGAAGCACTAGGGAGAAAGTTATGGCCTGGTGAAGAAATAAGCACAAGACAGCTTCAACCTGAAATATTTGGTACAAAATGGCAAAAAATCTCCTCAATACTTCTGTGGATGGAAAGTGCTCATCTCCAGCTTTCCAACGATATCTTATTTGTTGAAATCCAATGCTTTCAACTGATAGAAAAATGACATGCTGCGCTTTTTGGACAGCAATTTTCTTTAGATCTATGCAAGATATGCAAAATCTAAAAGATACCCAAATGAGATTTCGACCCTAGCTACAAAACCCAAAATTTGTTTTTCTTACAAATGAGTGGAAGCAGGATTTCTGAAGCGAAAATGAAAATGGCTCCAATAAAAAACAGTTTGCATCAAACCCCTGTTTCCAACAATGTCAAATGATCTCCAATTTAGATGAAATAAAAGCCAAATCTGAGTTTCTCGAACCTTCTAGACACATTGGAACAGTAAAAAATGTTGCAAGTATAACCAGAAATGCTGCAATCACCCGAATCTCACAAAACACATATACAATATGAAGAGGTTATTAGATCTTTGCAAATCCTTTTTGATTCTCCAGATCGTTCAAAACGCAAGAGGAGCATACGGGAATTTACAAGATCTTTACATGAAAACTCAATCTCTCAATTAGGAATCTATGAATTTAGATTTCTCAAAACAAAAGCTCTGATACCATGTTAGAAATCTGAAATAGATTGAATAACCCAAGGAATTTTTTAAGGGAAAATCAAAGTTACATAAACTAGAAAAACATAAGAATGCAAACCAAGACTCTGAGAGATTATGCAATGTTGATGTGACAATATTGCATTAAGAGCTTCCAAGCTGAAAAGATACAAAGCAAGATGCATGAATGGATGCAAGATTATGCAAATACAAGCTAGGTAGTGAGTTTATATAGAACTTAGGAGAGGGGGTAGGTGAAAAATCCAACCAATAGGAATCAACCACAAAAAGTGGAGATAGACCACCAAAAGTGGAGGATGCCACAAAAAGTGGAAAGTGGTTCCACCCTTTAAGGAAGGGGACACCACACACTTTTCTCCTAGTGATAAATTCACTTGATTATCCTAAGCAAGCTTAATTAAGTGTAGGAAAAACCTAGGACTAAGGGAAAATAAATTAACCCACTAGGAAAATAAAAACCTACACCAATAGGCATGTGGGTGGGTTAGGGAAGAGGGTATAACAAACAAAGAGGAAGACAAAGCAATTCAATTTGAAAAAAGTATGACAAGTACATACTCAAATTGATACAAATAGTAAGTGGGTCAAATGAACAACTAGATGAAATTTGTCTAACTCTAGAGCACACAACGAAAGCAAAAGGCTAAAGAAGAAAAAGAAGAATTTGGAAGGCTTTCTATTTTAAATTATGCATACAAGAATTACATGTCCTATGAGCCACTCCAAAATGTATGAAACCCAACCAAACCTATGCTATCCAACCAACAATATTCAACCTACTTGTAGATACTTTGCATTACAATCTAACCCATTTGCAAGCTCAACTCAGTCTATGACTACTTTGCTATACTTTCAATAGCAATCCATATTCTTGACTTCAACACCAACTTCAACCCAAGACTTCAACAACTTGTTCTAAAGGTATTGCATTACTTTTAAGTTAGCATGGTGACGTTTTAACTTCCTCATATGTATGTGAACAAAAAGGGCACTTCCAGACATCAAACCTATAACCAAAACTTCAATATCCTATGACGCTTTAACTTAAATCTACTCGCGTATCAATTCTATGACCACTTCCAAGATGCCTTTGCTTGCTACCCATGCACATCTAACATAACTGACAAAAGGAGTCTGTCGTTATCCACTTGGTGGCCTTTGAATGGTCTCTTCACTTAAACTAAGGGCCTATTTCAACCTATGGGCCTATCCAATACCAATGTCCCAACATCTAGTCTTTGCATTACCACAATAGATTCTTCAAGTCCTCGACCTAAATACATAAAACGACAAACTAAAACACTCAAAGCACACTAAACAAACACAAAAAAGGAAACTCTCTTTGGGTCAAGATCACTCGACCCTTGTGATGCTCTTGCATCAAACACCCTAAGTGAAAATTTTGGAGCTTGTTGCTCACAAATTGGCTTTTGCAAAAGATTGATTAAGCCACCCAAGTTGACTTACATCAGTTTCAATGATCCACAGATCCTCTTCTAGTCCCTTACCCTTCCATCAAGCAAGTACTATTTGTATTCACTTTGTCAAGTCCTTTTGCCAAAGCGTTCATCAAGAATTTTCACTATTTGATTTTGTTACCTTTTAGATATTTGCTTCTTCTAATTGATGTTGTCTTGTAACAATAATTCTTCATCTACAATATCCTTTTGCCTAGAAAAAGAACAAAGATAAAACATATTGAATATTAGAGAGACATCAAATCCTTCAGGCAACTCGATTTCATATGCATTTTCAATAACTTGCAAAAAACTTTGAATAGGCCATTTGATTACTACCCTCACTTTCTCTAGGTCCATCCTTAACTTGTCTTGAAATATCACAAATCTCAAGTATGACAACTCATTTTGCATGAAACCGCACTTCTTCAAATTAATTTGCAACTCCAACTATGTGAAAACCTACAAGTGTGCAAGATACTCCTCCCTTATCTGATCAAATACCTAAATGTTGAATCCAAATATACAACTACAAACTTGTCCAAAAATGGCTTCAAGAACCCATTCATCAATGTCATGAACATGTTTGGGGCATTCATTAGCCCAAATCGCATCCGCTTCTACTCTTACAAGCCATCCTTTGTCCTACATGCCATCTTCCATTCATCTCCTTTGATTCTAAAATGATAATAACTATTATCGAGGTCAATCTTTGAAAAGTAATCTACTCCACTTAAACAATCTAACAGATCATCCATCCACAGAAATGGAAATCAATACTTGATGGTGATCTTGTTAATTACTTTGGAGTTCATGTACATTCTCCATTCATCTCCCTTCTTTGTTGTGAGTATTGTTGGCAACTTGGTACGATGCAAAAGTTCATACTTTCCTTCATCAAACCTCTTTCTAGCAACTCTTCTACTTGAATGTTGAGTTTTGCACCCACATATGGACTCATTATATGTGGTGCCTTGTTTGGAAAACTAGATCCTAGAATCCAATCAATGCAATTCAAGATGATTCGCATTGGCGGCAATCCCTATTGCATCTCACTACTCATGATATTTGTGTACTCCTTGAATAGCACTTCAATCTCTAGCCCCCTTGAGCTATGCGGCAACTTCTCTTACATGGGCTTGAACACCATTGTGTAGCACTCCTCTATGTTCCTCATCTCTTTGAGAAACTCCTTGTCACTCAACAACATTACCTAGCTTGTTGTACCTTTTTCCTCTTCCTAATAGGAAACAACTCAAATTTCTTACCATCCTTTGTGATGGTGAAGGTGTTTGGCTGCCCATTATGGATGGCACTATTGTCATACTATCATACCCTACCCATCAACACATGGCACACATCTATTGCGATCACATCGCAAGATACCTCATTTGCATAACCTCCAATGCAGAATACAACCTTGCACCATTCTATCACAATGAATTGCCCCTTTGGCAACCAAGAGATTTTATAAGGTGGGGGATGTTTGATAGCTTTTAAAACCAATTTTTGCACCATCTTTGCTAAGACCAAGATATCTATGTTGCCCACATAGCACTTATGAGTTATGACCAAACTTGCACTTGGTGCAAAAGATGTTCTTCCTCAACCATGGTCCATTTTCTTCTTTGGCCAACTTGAGTAGCACATTGTGCATCATCAAATTTTCCACATGCTCTAGATCCATGTTTTTTTCTTCACTCTCCTCCTCGGCCCATAAATGCCCTCTCTTCTTTGAAGAACCCTTCTTTGGCTTGACTTCTAGATGTTCAAATGCCCAATGACTTACTTGCCCACACCTGAAGTGAGTTTCTTTGAAGCCACCTCCTTTGCAGCTTGAAATCTACTCAGGTTTGGAGCATTGCACAAAACTTCTTTCCCATCTCTTTCTCCATTCATGCATACATCTGCCTCCCTACACCATGCTTGCCTCTACTACCCCTACCCTTACCTCTAGCGCTCTTTTGTCTGTGAAACAACTTCTCCTCTGCCCTAAGCATGAGTTGGTAGGTAGGCCTCCTCAACAAAATGTATGTACAGCAAACAAATCTCATCTTGAATTAAAATGTGCAACCCACTAACATACTTGGAGAATTTCTTAGTGTCATCTTATATATGACTCGCCTAAATGCTGGATCAAAAGAACTCCTCCACATATTCTTTCACAAATGTCTCCTTTTGGCCCTAATTTTTAAGTTTTTGGAACAAGTCTAGGATGTAGTTCTGTGGCTTAAATTCTCCTTTGAGCTTTGTTATTATTTGATCCCATCAAGAAGATCCTTTGATTGTCTCTCTTAACACAACCTCTTTGCACAAAATCCTGTCACAAGATAGCATGTCCCTTCAACTTTGTGCCAGTGTAGGGTCAATTGTTTTAAATTCAAAATACTACCCCAGCTCTATTATCTAGTCTACCAGTTCCTCTAGATTCAAGTTTGCAAAGTAGGTTGACAAATCAAACCTCAGTTTATTTCCAGCTCTCATCATGGCTCTTGTGAACCTATCTTCTATGGTGACTTCCTCATCAAAGTCTATGGCTTCTTGCACAACACCATCTTCTCTCTCATCCTCAATGATGTCTTTTGTCACAATTGCTCCTTTTCTCTATACAGTCTCCATGACATCAAGCCTCACCTAAAGGGCTTTCATCATATCAGCAAGGTCTTCCAAACACAGTCCTCTAGCTGCTCTATTGTTTTTGGTCCCTCATCCTCCTTTGTGGGCCCTAGCTCCTCTAGTCTGCCTATAATGCGAAAAATGCACAATGATACTTTGTTATGGAGCTCATACAGCTTTTGCTCAGAAGATTCAGTCCGTGCTCTAAATACCATTTGATGCAAACAATAAGCAGCTGAAATAAACGACCAGCTGACAATTGCCCAAAGTACACAATGAAAGTAAAAGACTAAGCAAGAACAAGAATAATTTGGAAAATATTTTAAATTATATGCAAAAGAATTTCATGCCCTATGCTACCCAACCAGCAATATTCAACCTACTTGCAAAGAATCTCTGCATTACAATCTAACCCCTTTGTAAGCTCAGCCCAGCCTATGACTACTTTGCTATGACTTCAGTAGCAATCCCAGTTCTTGACTTCAACACCAACTTCAAGACTTTGGCACAAACTTCAACAGCCTCTTCTAAAGGTACCGAACTGCATTTAAGCTGATACAATGACATTTTGACTTCCTCACAGATGTGGGAACAAAAAGGGCACTTCAGCACCTCAGAACTGTAACTAAAGCTTCAAGATCCTATGATGCTTCAACTTCCATCTGCTCACCTGTCAATTCTCTGACTGCTTCTAGAATGCTTTAGCTTGCCACTTGCATGCATTGAACAGGCTACACGGACACCACCTGACATAAATCACATAACCAACAAAAGGTATTTGTTGTTATCCACATATCAGCCTCTGAATGGTTTCTTCACTTAACCTTCTTCCAAGGCATGAACCAGATTCTACATGGCCTCTCCAAGCTTATGTGGCACACAAGTGGCACACTTTGCATTGATCAGTTCCACAAGAATTCGCATTGTATCTGGAAGATAAGAGTACTTCAGCCTGTGTGCTTATGCAGCACCAATGTCTCATCCTGTGGTCTTCAGGTTACCACAATAGATTCCTCAGGTTCCCAAAAAAGCATAAAAAAGAGGAAACTCTTTTTGGGTGATGCAAGATCGCTCAACCCCTAGGATGCTCTTGCATCACAAATCCAAGAGCAATTGAAGAAGACTCAGCAAAGGTACAAGCAAAGACATGATCAGAATGGGAGAGATCACAAATTACAGTTTATGACTGCACCTAACAAATGAGAGACTACAAGAAGAGGAAGGAAATTGAAGTCTCTTTGCTACGGTCTGAAAGAGATTATAGAACATTCACTGCAGAGAACTTGACATCATATGAGCCAAGCATATTGGATGAATCAGAAGAGCCGCTAAGCTTTCTTTCTAGTGTTCAAAGTCTCATGCTTGACCGTTCAGGAAGTGGAGGAGGACATGATAAAGAAAAAGATGTAAAGGACACTCAGAGAGGCAGCAAAGAGTATTTTCATCTTGTTCAAAAGGGGCAAAGACCAAACAAGGCCAAGTGGTATGAGAAGAAAAACACGAAAGAGATCTTTCCACACAACTTCCAAATAGAAGCTTTTGGAAACAAGGCCTCTCAACAAGGAACATATGGTCCACAAACGATCATGAACAGGTCACATAAAGACAGATAAACAGCAGACTATGCTCAGAAGTCAGCATACTCCAAATCAGAGCAAAACTTCAAATCAAAAAAATCATATCCAACTGTTTGAATTCCTGAGTGTTCTACAGAACATAGATGTTCTATTTCTAGGATCAGTTAATTTCAGAATCCCAACCTGATGATGAATCCTTGTTGTTTGGGTACAAGATGATGTACAAGTGATGTGTACAAGGTTTAGCTAAGAGAGGGCACACAGAAATGGAGGAAAGTTTTAAAGTGTGAGTGTAGAAAGACCTGTGTAGCATCCACGCCCTTTGTAGGGCTCCATTTTACTGTACACATTGAATTGAGAAATAAAACTCCTCTTTATTTGCTCCATGGAGATGTTTCTCCCACAGTTTGTGGATGTGTATAATTGGTTTCCTTTTAGTTTTCAAACCTGTTCATAATTCTTTCCAAGTACATTATTTCCCTTCAATGAATGAAAGCTTGTGAAACACTTTGAACTCAGTTCATAAGCATTAACGTATGCCTAGTTTGTGTTAATGCCAGCTTTGGGCAGGTCACACTCAATGAGTAATTTTATTATATGATCAATGAAACCTTCATCTACAAGCTTCTTTTTTTAAATCAAGCCAGCAATAATGCCGTACTTCTTGTGATTCGTGCAATCCATACCCTCATAAATCTATTCATGCAACATTTATCCATGTCGGATATCCAAATCAAGGAAACTACAAAGGTTTTATGAAGGTGATAATAAACTCACTTTTGCTCAACCAATCTTCATCTATAGCACGCTACTGAATCATAGTCGCCCTCTCATAATTGGTGTGCCAGCAAATCCACTCTTCACTAAAAACCATGGCAAAAATTATCACCTTTACCTCTACAAGATGCCTTGATAAAATTTGTAGCAAACTGTGTCTCAGTTACTTTCAACAGCTTTATCTTTGAGATTACCCAAACAAAAATGAATTTCACAATCTCCTTGCATTGTATCACAAGCTCCTATACACAGGGAATGTCATCATTCAGCTTCTCCAAAGTTAGGATCAAAAAGAGTGCACCATGCACTGGGTCTAAAAGATGTGAGAGCATTCACTCTTCACTTTCATTACTAAAGCTCTACAAACAAGTGCAATATCAGTTCCGATTTGCATCAGAAAACATATAATCCCCCAGAGTGTTGATTGAATGGAATGAATGAAATGCCTCACACTTTAGAAAGTTTGTATTTAATGTTTTTGAGATGATTTTTGAAATTTCTATCTTCATCTCCCACATGTTTTGTAGTCTCGGTTGTCTCCCTGATGACTTGTAATTTGAGCCCCATGTGCAACTGCCTGACTTCCTTGATGTTCATGCAAACCCAATTCTTCCACCTTCAGAAAATTGTAATATCCCCAATGGGATCTGCCTTAAAATTCTGATTTTTATTTCTGCTCAAACCCTAATTCTGATTTCTGATTTTATTTTCTAAAAACAAAATATCACAGCGAACATACAAATGCCCAAACATGACAAATAAGCATGCCAAATGAAGCTACCGATTGATATTCATATTAAACATGAAATCCATTATGAAAAACACAAGATAGGGTATCCAAATGCTACATACAAATCTGATTTTTTGTAGGTAACTTATGCTGTTAAAAAACTGAATATTCTGGACTGAATTTTTCATGAATTCATGGGCTCAAACATGACAAACATACATCCAGATTTCTGCTCTATAAATCAGATCTAAGACTAAGATTGTACATACCACAAATATGCAAGTTAGTCGTCAAACATCAAACCCTAGATGGGTGAATCCTTACTTGGAAAGTGCTTAGGGTTTGCTGCTCCATCTAAAGTGCCTTGCCAAAACTGATCCAAAACACTGATTTTCTGCCTTTGGAATTTTGACAAACACTTTGCTTGCAACCTTGAACTTGCTGGTAATTGATTTCAGACTGTATTTGAAATGCTTTTGATGAATGCAAATGCAATATAATTGCTTTCCAAATGATTCTAAGCATCACCAATGCCCTAAGATGATGTGCAATATGTTTTGTACTTTTCAAATGCATAAACATGAAATTCTGATATAAAATGTAAACCTACAGCCAAGGGACATTTCTACAAACACTTGGCATGCAAACTAAACTCAATACATTGCAAGCATATATGAAAAGCATTTTATCAAATAATTGTCATGCAATCAGCCATTGACATTTAGTCATACAATTGCCATGAAATCCTTATATCTCCAAACTGTTATTGCAAAGTATTTGATTGTATACAATTGAAATGCAGTACATATATATCAGCCAAGACTCTCGCAAACATGGAACATATGCAAAACTGATAACTCCATATGACAGCCCTTAATAACTGATTACAATGCATAAAACTAAAGTATGATCGTCCTCTAACTAATGCAGACCTCTAATCAGCAATACAAGTAACATATGATGCAAATACATGAAATCGATGAACCTGGTAAGAGATAGCAGCCTTTAGAAAATACTTCGATCCTTCCTTTTGGTGATGCAAAAATCCTCAAACTAGTGGCGCTTGGTTTGTAGACGTCCTAGCAATGAAATATGATTTTTTCTAATTTTTATCATGCCTTTAACCATAAAATCGTCCCTCCTAGGAGCGCCCAGCCATAATGAAAAATGCCATAGTTTGCTTCAAAAATTCGTGCCTCTCCATACTCAGCAAATGCTACCTCCTTGACAATCTTTTGAGATGCCCTTGAACTGAATAATCAAACTTCAGATGGCTGCAAGGTTCCTCTTTAAAAATCGAATTTCTCCAAGGCAAGTCGTCCCATACAAAACTGAAAATCTTCAACACTAATCTGCAAACTGAGATATAATCAATTTCTCCTTCAATCTCCCAAAATTTGGCTGAAAGCCACAAAATTTTGCCAATGAAGTCCCAATTGAGAAGTCTGAAGTAACTCCTCCACAATTCCTCCACAATTCCAACTAGGGTTGGTGTTGCACAACCGAAATTGGCACTTAACCAGCTAGGTTTGGTCTTTCACAAACGAAGACTGGAAAACAATAAGCTAAGCATTCAGCTTCAGCAGTGTAGTAGAAAAGTGTTTGCAACTCAAGATGTCCAAATGCATAGCCAAAGCCTCTTTTTATACTTTTTCAACCTCATCACCTAGAGGCTTCTAGAAGATTCTGTTTTATTCCTTAAGTGACTTTATTATTTTATTATTTTATTATAAGTCACTTAAGTCACTTTTTATTATTAAATTAATTAAATAATAAGTCATCCCTTTTGATATTTTATTTTTTTGGAATAACTTAATAAATAATTAATTTAATAACACCTCTTGATTTAATTAAATCATCAATTAAGCTATCCTCATAAAATATCAATAATTTGGACAACTTAATTAAATAATTTAATTAAATCACCATACCTCCAATTCGGGACATGACACTCCAAAATGCAAAATCACCCTCCAAAAATGGGCGCTCAAGTCTTCCAAAGTGGCGCTCCAAATTAGGGAAAACCCTAATGCAATATGCACACAAAATGCCACATCAATGCTGCTCCAAATCTGATCTGCAAATCTGATTATGCAATGATGCTCCAAAGCCTCCAAATGTCTCCAATGAAGTGCAATTAGAACTCCATTATGAGTTCTCCACAAGATGAGCTAGGTTTTCGTCCAATTCACCGTATTCACAAGGGTTTTCATCCTTGGAATAAAGTCCAACCAAAGTTGCAGCCAAAGAGAAGAATCTCCAAATGAAAAATATGATATGAATCGATCCCCAAATGACCTCAAATGTTCATATATTTGTAGCCACCTTTCCCCTCCAAATCTGGCCGACCTCCTCAAGGCAAAATATTTATTTTATTTGCTTTTCTTTCTCTCCTTCAATCTTGGCTGACCACAATAAAGTATTCTTATTTTATTTTTATTGTCTTCTCCAAGGGAGCGAACCTTTTTATGACCCTTGATACTACATTTTTTGGCCCTTGCCTAGGTCGTCCACCTTCAAGGCCATTTTATTTAATTTATTTTATTTTCCAAATGGCCCATAAAAATATAGGAAGTCACTTCATATCTTCAATTTGCCCAATAAAATTGATTAAATATAATATTTGATCAATTAGGCCATTCCCTTAGCCCTCTGGCTTAGCCTACAGGAAAAGGATAGGCTAACCAACCCCATTAGGTGACCACTCAGAAAATGGGGACATTGCAAACATTTATGCCAGTTAGTGAGTCATATCTACCAGTTGGTGAGTCATTTCTACCAGTTGCAGGGTCCCTTTCATTGATTGCATGTTCATTTCCATCAGTTGCAAGTTTATTACCTCTGGATGCAGGTTCATTTCTGTGAGTTGCAAGTTCATTTCTGCAAGTTCACCAAACTTGCCAAACATGTGAAATTAGCCATACTTGCCAAACACCATGTGAAATTAGTCAAACATACCAACATATAAATGTCTTTTGAGGTGTTAAATGGTCAAATTTTTGGCTGCGAGTTTGTGGGAAGCTAGACTCAGGTGTCTAGCTTTTGCATATCAAAAATCTTCTCTTTTGGAGCCCATTTAATTGAATTTAGCCAAAACATATTAAAGACTGTTTTCTGGAATTCTGGGGGCTCAAACAGATGGATCTTGACCTGAATTTTGGTTTCTAGATGGCTCAAGGTGAGTAAACCCCATTTATAATCTTAGGACCAATCTGATTTAATGAGGAAGCTATAGCTTCAGCACTGAGACTGCATTCTTATTGGGTGCATGTTGGTGTTGTTCATCGTCAACTGTTACTGTTCGAGTAAAAGAACCACCAAATCTTCTTATTTCCTTCCAAAAGAAACAGCATGGAGTGATCCCCTGACATGTAGAACACAATAGAATCAAGTTTCAAGCCCTTGTATTGCCATCTCAGTGTAGAACCACTAACAAACAGTCATTAGCCACTAGGTATGTACTAGTCAATATCTTGCTGTTTAAGCATCATTTCTCGCATCCCTTGCTCAGGCCTGAGCGGAATGATATTTCAATCTCATAGATGACCATGTTAAACCATTAAATTGATCATTTTTTTTAACAAGAAGCAATCAATGGAAGCTAGCCAAGAAAGCTTCAAGCTACCATATAAGAATTGTAAACCATTGCCTTATGTGTGGCAATGCAGACATTCAATTCATTGAGTATGCTGATACAACCTAGAGAGGCTTCATTGATAAAAGCTGATCAACAAGAGGATTTTGTTATATCCTGGCGGGAGTAGCAGTGGCATAGATAAGCAAAAACAAAAAAAATGTTGCAATACGTTGCACAGCATCCAAAACACAAGGCTAGAAAAGTTGTGAAGTTTTCTGGAAGACATTAGTAAATGACAAAATGGTCCTTCAATTTTGATGTCTCACAACCAAAGTTGCACCTTATGTGCAAGAATCCAGTAATTCGTTCAAAGAAAAACCATATTGCCATGCACAATCAATTTGTTCATAATTAAGTTTGTCATGGAGAAACTGAATTGCACTGTATTGACAAAAACATTGTACAATGAGAGATTTCTATATGGCAGAAAACAGTTAGGACTAGCAGAACTTTCATCTCAGAAGGTGCTTAAAATAACGCAGATTACAAACACTCTAACTTCATACAGCTGTTATTTGGATTCATTTTAACTGATGGAATGATTGGAATTTCACATGAGGAATGCAATGCTATTTTCTGTGTCATTTAGAGGGTAAGGTCTATGGAATCAGAAATGATGTACTTTCCTTTCTGCAGAGAGTATATTTATAGTTTTCTGTACATACAATTCTTTTGTGTATGACTTTTCTCTGTTCTGTGTCTAATTTCTTCTCTGACATATTAATTCTGAGTGCCTCTTCAGTCTGCTCTATTTTTTCAATATCAGAGCAAAGATGGACAAGTTATAGATGCAAGAAGCAGGAAAGTTTGTATCCAGAACAAAATCTCATCAAAGGAATACCTGCCTATAATAAACTGCTTGTAGATTACAATTTACAACCTTCCCATAGATAAAAACTAAGCTAAAGAGGACCCACGTGGCATGAAAACAAACAGCAGCCAATAAAAGTACGTGAGAGATTATGAATGCTAAAACATCAACTCAAGGACTTATGGCCGCTGCACCCTAGAATATTCTTTGAACATTGACAAACACTTTTTAAAATTCTAATTCCCCCGAGGAAGAGATTGGAAACAGCGATTTCCTTTTTTCAGGGAATTCCAAAGGTTAAACTCGCAAATTTACATACCCATCCACAATGTAGTACCAGAAGAGGAAGGATGCTAAAACATCAACCGGGGACTTGTGGCGTATCTAATAAATAAATATTAAAAATATAAATTGATTTTTTTAACTTTGCATACATCTGTCTTTCATTTTAATTCCATATAAGACCTCAGTTTCCTTTTTTTCATGAAGTTCCTTCAGCCAAACTTCTGAATCCAAGCACATTCACACTCACAAGGACCCTATGCCTACCAATGTTTTTTCACATGGCAACACTACATTTCTACTGCTAGACCACAGTCCCTCTACCACATGCCACCGGACTAAAAGAAGACACTACTGTACTGAACATAACATTGAAGAGTTTGCTACTACCACCCTAATGGTGACTGCTCGGGACACTGAAATACCCTATCGTCAAGCTCAACTCAACTAACACTGTGCATCACAATCTTTCGCTGCAAGAACAATCAACACTCTGGACATCAAAATGGGCAGTAGCTCACTGATAGAGTACCTTAGCATGCTAATAGGAGGTCCTAGATTTGAGATTTAGTTGTTCCGTATCAATTTTACTCCATTTTTCTAAACCTAAGCAAAATCATGGTTTTATTTGCAGTCATGTAATAAATGTAAACAATTTAATCAATTTTAGCCTTCCCCACCCCATCCCACAAACCTAAGCCCAAAAAAAAGCTTGTTTTCATATTCATGTACTAAATGGAATAGACTTTAGAGTCTCTGATCTGGGAGAGAAAAAAAAATACATACCCGGTGTAAATTTTTGCCATTGTGCTGCAACTCCTCGTCATCACTTTGACATTTATTACAGAACCTTGAATAACGCAAATCCATGGAGTTCGAAGGAAAAAACCAGGCATATCTAGGGTCATCTGGCAGGCATTTCATGGAAAGTTTATTGAATACAATACACATGGATAGACCCGAAAAGTGCCTGCTGAGTTTTTTAAATACAACTCCACAGTTCAACATGCCGCCATTAAGTTAAATATTATCTCAGCAAACAGTTGAAAATGGCTTCCCCCTGTGAAATTGTGGGAAGGCCCTGAGGATCGAACCCATGATCCATTGCTCCCTTACCATTTAAGAGCAAATCTGAAAACAAGTATCATTTATGATTTAATGTATCTTCAAATTCTACAACCTAATCTCATTTAATAATTTTGTTTTTACGTTAATAATCTCTTCCTTGAGGAACAATGGGTTTTGTTTCGAGGCAAAGCTTTGGCAATTGGTAAGGAGAGCTTGAAAAGCCCAAAGCCCTCAACACTATGTTTATCTTTGTTTTTCGCTAAACTAAAAATAGGTAACTCTGAAAATTATTACTCTCTATTTTTCATTGTTTTAAATTAGTTGTTCATTTAAATCTAGAATATAAATTAAAGTATAATAAAATATTAAAATATATTTTAGATTTTAAATTAACAATTTAGAATAAGAAAATTTGGAAATAATGTTGGAAGTTTTGGAAAAGATCTATTATAATTCATGCTATCTTTTTGTTTGATTTTTGGAATAGCTTGGGATGTTTGCATGCATTAGCTTCCTTTCTTCTAGTTGTTTTCCTTTCTTCTAGTTGTTTGGGGCTTTAGTCCTTTTATTTTTGGCAGATTTGGTTGGAGTGTAATTGAAGAATCTTTTTAGAGTGTTAGAGCATAATCTTGTAGGTTTGGTTTAGAATCAAAAAATGATTAAAGAAATGATCAAGGGCAAATTGACTATGGATAAGCCTCTCACTTTGTTTGACTTGCATTTAGTCAATCTCTTAAAGATGTCCTATCTCATCCCTCTCATAATAGATCCAGAAATAGGATTCAAGGTTCTAAGAGAGTGAATAGATCTAGAACATGAAGCTCGCCCTCTAGAGTTGTCCTTAAAATTAATATTGATGGCTTGTCTAGGGGCAATCTAAGTGTTGAAGGTATTGGTGAAATTAGTTGGGATAGTGAAGGCTTGATTCATTTTATTTTCTCAACTTATATGGGTTCACACTCTAATAATCAAATAGAAGCTTGGGTAATTTTAAAGGCTCTAGAAAGAGCATATGCTATGGGATGGAAAAAGTCTTATGTGAAACAGATTTTATGATTCTCATTTCCTTATTGAATAATAGGAATTTTCAAGAGGCTTCCTGGAGCTTAGCAACTATTGTCAAGAAACTTCTACATCTTGCCATGAATTTTGAGTTAATTTTTGTTGTGCATGTTCTGAGAGAATAGAATAGGGTAGCAAATTGCTTAGCTAAATGGGCCTCTAAAGGGAATTGTAGCTAGAATATTTTTGAGTGGGGTGATTTAGATCATGACAAATCCCAACAACTATGTAAGCTTATTCATGATAATTAAAGAAGGTAGCCTCAACTTGTTGTGGTCAGGAAGTAAGTGGAATTTTGATCTTGTTTTGAGTACTATGTGGTGGTTTTGTAAGATCCCTTGGTGGATGATTCATATGTTGTATGTTATTCTAGAAACAAATATATGGAAATCCTTGTGGCTTGTATGTATTTAAGAGTTCTTGAATAAAATTCTTATTTTTTCCCTAAAAAGATTAAGAATTTAGAAAAAAAATACTCAAAAAAATAAAGAAAATTAGAGAGAAGAGATATAATTATATAGTTTGTTTGATATTTAATATAGCTATGTTATCTATTTAAGATCAAGAGAAGAATTTTGGAAATTGCATTATATTTTATACTTCTTTATTTTAGTATCTATGTTTAAAGGATGAAGCCACCTATAATTTTGTATGTATGGTCACACCCCTATCCTTATATTGTGCCAGTAGCATGTACACTCATGCCAATGTCCTCTATGGTCTTATAAATAGTACATGTTATGAAAATGGGTATTTAGACAAGGTGGTTTTATAGGAACCTTTGGAGGTTTATTTTGAGGGGGCTCAACAATATAGCTTCCTCAATGATGATCATGCCTCACAAACAATTAACAAGATTGAATAAGGAAGTGCCTCAACAAATGTGAAAAAGTACAAATATTGAGTAGCTAGATAAAGAGTACATACTAATAATTCAATTTAATTTAATTTATGTAATTTTTTAATCAATAAAGTGTAATGTAAGGGCCCAATCCCATTTTAATGAACTTCCAAAATTGAACAAAATATTTTGTGCTTCAAACCCATAAACAAGGGAGCAAACATGACAAACCACACCATGAATTCCACATAACTGATGGGATGTACCTAAATAAAAATAACTAACATAAATATTTAACTAAGTCAAAAATCTAGAGTACCCATCTTAATATGGTCTAGCCACACCTTATGGACAAAATAATTAACGTTTCTTAAGATGGGCTTGTTAGAAATATGAAAACATGTGAATAACTCAAGATTTTTTTATGAGAGAAATAAGCTGTAAAATTGTAAATGCATAAATAAAAATAGAGCAAAGATTTTGAGGGATGTGCAAAATTCCAAGATGACAAATCTACATAAAGATATTACAAAGAGAATCTACTAAATCAACCAAAAATATAAGCTAGGTAATGAATAGAAATAAACTCAAGTAGACGATGAAGGTGGCAAGTGCAACCAATAGCCCCAGTAACCACCAAGTAATCTAAGAATAGAAAATGTAACACTCTTAGAAGATTATGACACCTCAACAACCCACTCACCTAATTAATACTCATTTATTAACATAATAAATCTTATTCAAAGTGAAAGAAAAATCTAAGAAAAAATTAAAAAAATACTCTAACAACCCCCCTTGAGCATAGCTTAGGTGGGTGAAAGGATGGATCCCAAAAAAAAAATTTAAAAATGAGGTACCCATGTACAAAGATATCACCCCAAAGAGAAGAAGCCCCCTCACAAAAGGAAAATAAGTGCTCCCTAAAAATATAAAGAGATAAAAAATAGACTAATAAGCCCCACCAAAGTGGTCACCTATCGCATCCCCAACAATGCTCACAAATGAAATAACTTGCTTTTAGTGAGGGGTTTGGTAAATATTTTTGTGATATGCTCTAATGTTGGATAGTACTAAATATTAATGATGTGATCATGAATCACTCATAGATGTAGTACATATGTATCTCAATGTGTTCAGTCCTTTGGTGATGGACTAGATTCCTTGAGATTTGTATTACATACTAGTAATCATAAAAGATTACTATGGGATTTCAAAGTCAAATCCCAAACTTTGTGAAAATGTTATGAATCCAAATGGCCTTTGTTGTTACACCATGTTGTGCATTTACCTATTTACTATTACTATGATAGGTAAAAATATTGAATAAATGAATGTGCTTGTATTTCTAATTGAGAAACATGTGTGTTTGCACTTTGGTTATATGTATTATTTGGAAAGTGAAGAAAAGAAGTTTAATTGATTTAATGATTATGATTAAATGTTATGAACATTGATTTGATTTGGTATTTTGCTTATGAAAAGAATATATATGCAAATGATCATTTTGATGAGCAACTAACTACCATTTCAATGTTCTAAGTTGAATGCAAATACAAGGATCAAGCCTCTAGAAGGAGGGGAAGTATCACTCAGGAGAAGTGATTGGTCAGTTAAACCCTAAATAAAGCCTAACTAATCTTTTCATACACACACATATAGATTGGTCCAGTTGAGTCCGTACTTTGGGAAGTCGGTAAGTCATTCCTTAGTGATTATTGTGTTCAAATTGTGATTATGTGGGAATGTTCTTGTTTGTGATATTGTTGAGTTCCTTTGGTACATGTGAGTTCTTTCTTATATGTTCTTAGTTTAAAACACAATAAGATATATATACATGGTATGTATATATGTATACATGTACATGTCAACGGTAAACCCATACACGTGAGTTAATACGTACATGAGTATACATAGGTAGACGTACCTACGCATGCTCACGGGCATGAGGATATTGAGTGGATAATACATGTATATATATATCGTATGTATATATATATATATTTATTGATAAATTATAAATATGTACTATTGTTTGTATAAGCGAATGTATATACGGATATATGCATATATACATATATACACACATATTGAGCATATCAATATATGTATGTATATACATATATATGTATATAAATATATATACATATGTCTTTATTTGTAAAATGATAACATAGATATATGCATTCGAACAGGAATAACTTTAAGAAACCCCCCCTAAGCGAAGGTGTAAAATCCTGGCGAATCTTGCATACTTCCCAATAAAAATATTAATTTTAGTGGCAATTTTTTCGTTTTTTGGAAGAAAAAAATCTCAATTGGCGAATCTTTTCTAATTGCTAGAAGTCTGTGGAAAATCCTAGCAAATTGCAATTTTTTTAAACCAATTAAAATATTTTCATTGGCGATTAAAATCTATTTTCAAACCTAGAAAATATTTCCATTGGCGAATTAAACCTATTTTCAAAACAGAAAAAACAATTTTGTTGGTGATTAAAACTTTTTTTTCAAACCAAAAAAAAAAATTCATTGGCGAATTAAACCTATTTTCAAATGAATAAGAAAAAACATTGGTGAATTAAACATAATCTCAAACTAATAAAAAGAAATCAGTGGTGAAATGTCAGTGCAAATCAATATAACCACGATTGTTTGATGAATTTTCAATGGACGGTTGTAGTTGCATTCCAGAAGTAAATCTTTGAAGCACTAGACTTGCGAATTGAAAACTCTGGAATAACACTAGAACCATTAGATGCAAACATGTGGTGAGATCAAGGCTCATCACTCATCGGTAATGAACATGATGGGTTAAGGATTTTGGCGATGAGTGATACAAGAACTTAAGTGGCAGAAATATGCATGTGCATAAAGTTTGTTTTAAAAGGACCACCTAGGAAGAACGTAGGACCAAGGGCTTAAAAACTTAAGAACGTTTTACACAAAGGATGTAAAGGCCAAACAAGGTTGAATTATCAACCTTATAAAATAATTTATAATACAATCCCAGACCAAAGTAATGAAGGAAATATGTGTGAAGGATATTCCATATATGTAGCCATATGTCAGTGCAAATCAATATAACCAAGACCATTCGATGAATCTTTCAATGGATGACTATAGTTGCATTCCGAAATTAAATCTGAAGCACTAGACTTGTGAATTGAAAACTCTGGAATAACACTAGAACCGTTAGATGTAGACACATGGCAGATCAAGGCTCATCGCTCATTGCAATAATGAACATGATGGGTTGAAGGATTTTAGTGATGATTTATACAAGAACTTAAGTGGCAAAATATGTGTGTGCATAAAGTTTGTTTTAAAAGAGGGACTGCCTAGGAAGAATGCAGGACTAGGGCTTAAAAACTTAAGAATGTTATACACAAAGGATGTAAAGGCTAAACAAGGCTGAATTATCAACCTTATAAAATAATTTATAATACAATCCCCAAACCAAAGTAATGAAGGAAATATGTGTGAAGGATATTCCATATATGTAGCCAAATGTCAGCACAAATCAATATAACCACAACCGTTCGATGAATTTTCGAAGGACAGTTGTAGTTGCATTCCAAAAGTAAATATATGAAGCACTAGACTTGCAAATTGAAACCTTCAGAATAACACTAGAATTTTTAGATGCAGACACAGAGATTAGCTCATCCCATCGCTCATTCTCTTCAATGCCTCGACGTATACATTTAAATTGAAATTCTCAATCTTTTTGAAGAAAGTGTGGAAGTTGTATATGGGCGACAATTAATGCCATGAACATTCAAAGCGATTGATTGGACAACTCATAGCTTTAATGAAACAAGATTTGTAATAATTTCATATCATTTGCAGTTTGAGTGGCACTGGCGATTTTGAAGCTTGTCAGCTTGAGGTACAGTTTGCATGTAGCCAAACGTCAATCAAATTAAACATTTTAACTATACATGTAAGACTTAAGTTACATGAATCGATTAAGTTGTTTTTTAGTTTGTGTGAATCAACTGGTAGCGGCACTGGTGGCCCATAAATAGGGATAGTGATAGTGGATAGTATCATAAGGGTTTTCTTTTTTTAGGGTTAATAAGGATTCAGGAAGAAGATGTGTCCAATATTATTGGGGATACTCTAAATTCTCCTGCCTCTAGTTATGTAGTTACAGAGTAAAAGACCAATTTCCTTCAAGTTCAGAATGGGTGGAATTGGAAAGAAGTTGATTTGGTTGACCTGACTTCTCAAACAGGTTTTGAACCAGGATGAGGAGCTCTGACGGAGATAAGTGTTATCCCAGTGCATGGAGGCTACAAGTAGAAGATGGGAGCAATTTTACTACCCCTCATCTCTGCATGACTCTGGTTCTCAAAGGGGATAAGTACATTTTGTATCTTCACAACTCCCTTTTCCCCAGCATGGTTGGCCAGGAAAATCCCTTGCATTTATTTTGAGAGCCACATTTGTATTACATTGTCACCAGCAGAAGCTTGGAATCATGCATTTATTTTTAGAGTCACATTTGTATTACATTGTCACCAACAAAAGCTTGGAAATTGGAATCAATTTTTAATCCATTGTCATGAGCAACAACTTGGAATAAACTGTGTCTATGTAAAGTGACATATGTTATTTATACAAAACAAGAGCTTGCCTACTCTATAGCTACTCATCTTTAAAAAGATATGTAATAATGTGACATTGTAATTCAGTTGTAATAAAATAAATGCTTGTGTTATTCTTCATTATTCATTTACAGTAAAGAATTATTTTCTGAGTTCAATGTCTATGAATCTATTCAAATCATTTTTTTTCCCTTTAAGAAATTAAGTATTATTTATTTATGAAATAATTGCATGCATATTTAAAATTGTTACCCTATAATTTTGACATGGAATTGTGATATCTCAAGGTACCCAATCTGTTAGCCAACAAAAACATAAAGCAATACAAATGAAAAACGAAAGTTGTCATCAGATTGACAAAAAACATTATACACTAAAAGTTGTCACTCTTGTTAGGGTTTACCGAAATGTTATTGATTTCTAATTTGTCGTTGACCTTCTCCCCTGGTTCCCGGTATCATTATTCATTTTATTAAGTCCTTTACAACATTAATTTACCGGCCCCTTGGCCTTGATGTCAATCCTAGTGCATTAAACTTTAAAACACATGTTTATTATTTATATCATAAATTACTCAACCGTTCAATGAACATTTGATGTATGGTTGTAGTTGCATTCCAAAATGAAATGCACAAAGAGTTAGGCTTGCGAACTTAAACCTCTGGAATTACCCTATAACCGTTAGATTTATAAAGATCAATGGTTTAGAATTTGTTTTCAATGCAAGACTAAATGGCTTGTTTTAAATGTTGTCATCCATGTACTAATTGTGTAGTCTAGAGGCAACATGTAGATGTTTCATTCACTTTAATGTTAAAAAAAAAGCACTTTCTACTGCTAAGTGATTTTATTTTTAAGTGAGAGGGTTAGCACACAGGGAGATTTGAGTCTTTAGTTTGCTCATTGCAGTGCACCACCCTATTCTGGGTTCCATAGTTCCACTTCCAACAAAGCAATTCCAGTAACCCAGTTTCCATGATTGTCAGCATTAATCTTTTCAAGAATCAAAATCCAGGTAAGTGAAAAATTTCATGCGCCTACGTTTCATCATTTGACATTTCTTAAGATCTTATTTTGTCAAACTTTGAAGCTTGGGTTAAGGGTTGAGAGACTTAAGAATTAATAAAAATTAAGGAGGACTAATAGGGAATTCACAATTTCACATTGTATAAGCATGTCTACCACCAGTACCACTAGAGCAATGTCAGATAAAAAAATACATTATGCAAAATTGCTTAAAACCCCAGTTTCACTAATGAATACCATGATCTTTATAATCCTGAAACCTATGGTAGGCGTACCTCAAAACTTAGATTTTCATCTCAGAATAAGGCTGCAAAGCAAATGCAAGTTAATAGTTTCAGTGCACCGTGGGTAACTAGATTAGGGCGCATGATGTTACATGAGGTTTTCCCTTGCCCATAATTTATCATGGTTTGTGCCCAAAATTATGATGATAACAAAAGAGAAATTGTTAATAAAGATAGAAAATAAGAATTGTTATCCATTAATGTAGTAGAACTTGGAAAAGTGTTGGGGTTTTAC
>VDFB02353523.1:0-34323 GCA_007258455.2 Sequoia sempervirens
AATTTTGGGTAAAAAAAAAGTCATCAACCACATACCCATCATATTGCCACTTTTTGGCATGTCATGATCTTGCACATACCCTATACCCAGAAAATCCATCCATGAAAATTAAAACAAAGCATGTCGCACTATGAAATCTACTATCATGTTGATATTAGGAAGGGGAAATTCATCTTTCAAAAAGATTCTTTATTTAAATCACAAAAATTTGTACACATCCTAATACAATTATCATGTTTTGTGACTGCAATAATGTTTGAGAAATAAAAACCAGCGTCAAGAAGTTTTTCAATCTCGGTTTTGACTAATAAGGCTTTCTTAGGGTTCATTTTTTGAATCTTTTGTCTAACGGGCTTAGCATTTTCAATGAGGACTATATTGTGTGCCACAATCTTAGGGTCAATTCCCAACATATCTAAATATGTCCAAGTGAAAAGTTTGGGAAAGTCATGAAGTAAAGTTGCATGGTCTTCTTGATCATCACCACCAAGGAATTTTCCTATCTTAATCACTTTTTTTCATTATTAATATCCATTGGTATATCCATAGTATCTCCTGAAGGAAGGCTTTTAGTTTCAGCAATTTAGGGTTGTATTCTTCTTTTTTCTTGTCAAATTTTCTACTTTCTTCTTCTCCATCTTTTTGCTTGGTACTAATCATAGCACATGTCAGCTGACTCTTTTTAGGAGTAAATGGTTTGTCATAAAATCCTAGCATTTCTTTAAAGGATTCATCATCTTCGGAAAACTCCAATGATTCTTCACAAGTTGTATCAATCAATTTGGGATGCTTCAAGGTGAGAGTTGTTTTAGGGTTACACATAATGGTGTTAATGTTTAGTGAGGGTCCATTCGTTGCTTAAATTACATGAATAGGGTTTTGCAAGGTTCCTCTTCCAACTATAATAGGAAAAGTAATCACGACCAATGATTGTTTTCCTATGTTATCAAATCCACGAATTGACAAGGAATCAAGTTCAATATTTGACTTATCCACAGCAAGTTTATCCAAAATTGTGATACTACTCACTTTAAGAATGAAACCATTGTCAACAAGGGTTCTCTTTATTCCTAATCTATTGTAGACAGCTATTATCAAAGGCATCATTTTTCTTTCTCAATTCCAATGGAGGAAAATCATGTTGATGGAATGTAATGTCTACATTACCTGTATTCATTCCTTGTATTAGAGTTGCCACATCATTTGCATTTTTACAAAGGGGAGCCACTAGTTATAAAGTTGTTTGAAGCATGGTATGATAATTAGGTGAATTTTGAATTAAGTCCCATAGGGATATCTTTGCAGGTGTATTTTTGAGTTTTTCAACAAGATCATACTCCTTCCCACTATGGGAAGTTAAATGAGGAATACTAGGAAAAATGGGATTAGGAAAAGGTAAGGTTGATAGAGTTGGGTATTTTTGTTGTAGATTGTTTCAAGTGTTGTATGTATGAGCAATGGTATTATGACTTGATTAGTGCAAAACACTGTTCTTAGGTGGGTAAAGGGTAAATTTAGGTTTGTTTTAAGGTTGAGGTTTGTGTGAAGGTGGGTAAAGAATAAGTTGATGTTGAATCACATTAACTTCTCTTGGTTTTGGTTTATCATGACAAGCATTAGTGGATGAACCTTGTGAGTTGAATTCCTCAAGCGCTTCATCTAACATGTCAAATTCATCACTACTAAAAGGCTTGAGGGTTAGGTTAACTTGGAAAAAGAGATTTGACATGGTCAAATAACTATACTTTCTCCAAGTGGCTCATAAGTTTATAGGTGCTTTTTTTTTTTGTTTTCTAATGAATGCCAAATGTACTTCTAATCTAATTGAATTGTGAACTAATGTTAAAATTGAAAAGTGCAAGAAGATAAGTCTATCCGCAATTGCAATGAATGTAAACTATGCTAATTTGAATGATTTCAATGTAACAAAGGCTATGCAAATTAAAATAGAAATATTTTAATAGCAAACAAAATCCTAAAAATAGGGTTTTAAATTTTGGAAAATATAGTACAAAGTTTGCATTGGGATTAATTCACCAATGTGGTGAATGAGTCCCAATGGGGATTTTTTCATAATTTTTCAGAAATTTTAATTTTTTTAATTCTTTTTTATGTTTTATGATGTATATCTTAAGTGAAAATGCAGATTTTGTTTGATTTACAATGAAATGAGATGAAAAAATGCAAGCTATATGAACTTTCACTAATGCAAAATTAGAAACCCTAGAATGCCAATTAACTACTACAAATCCTAATGCAATGTTAATGCAAGCAAGTTATAGGATGATAATGCACTCCAAATATGGATTATGATGTTCTAAATGTAGGTTCACTAAAATGAAAGGTAGAAAATTGTACGCTTTTCTAGGGTTTAGGACCTAGAATGACAATCTTCACTCTCTCTCATTCAAGAAAAAACCCAAGAGATCTCAATGCAAAGGAGGTGATCTTCCAATAGGGATATCCTTAGGGATGAATATAAAATAATGAGGATTTCAGCACCAAACTATGGCTTGGAAAGAGAAACATAATTTGCAAGATGCAATGCTAAACCCTAATTCAATGCAAACCTTAATTAAATGGCCTAAAAATGCATATAAAATAGAAAAACAAGTTGTAAGATGAATCGTGTGCACTTGGGAATCTGAAGAAAGCTTGGATGTACTCATAAATGCAAAAAAAAAGAACTTTGACATACTAGGACTCATTCAACAATCTAGGTGAATCAGCCCTAGATCTGGGTTTTTGCACAAGAATAGTTTTCAGGAAAAAGGGTATCGGAATCTACAAAAATCCTAAAAAATCACCTATAGTGGGACTCATTTTCCTTTTCTAGAGAATTAGTCTTATTCCACTTTTTAAGGAATTTAATATCTAGGCCTGTACTTCAACACCTACTCTTTTCTCCCAAGTTCATTTCTGGATCTGAATCTGCAAAAAGAATTCCAAAATAAAATATAGACTTGATTTGCTTATAAGGGGTTTTCCTCGGTCAAACCCCTAGTTTGGTAATTAAACCTTCATTGAAACAATGAAATGTGCATGTAAATAAGAATGTAAACCCTAGCCTTACATGTGTCTAAGACTAGGAAATATCAAACATAATCTAACCCTATTCTAATGTGTAAGAATGAGATGCATAAATGAAATATGACAATGAATGACTCACCTTGAGAGATCTCTAATCACCCAAGTGAGCCTCAATAATGCTTGTACCTTCCTTAGGCTAAGTGTAGAGTGGCAATGGAGGGTGGAATCACTTAAGAAACAAGTCATTAGGCTTGGCTTTATGGCTAGTTGCATCTCCCCAACCTAGAATCCATCACGATTCACCATAGACAACCATGATCAACCCTTGACAATGCTAGATCTTGAATGAAAGTGAACTTGAAGACCTAATAAAACACTTTAATGTTGCTCCAGGACATCAGCTTTTCTTTCTTTTTAAACTTGAATGCTCTTGTGAATGAATGCTTGAAGATTCTTGATGCTTGTCTCTTGAAATTGCTCTTGAAAATTCTTGCTTAGATGAGAAAAATGACTTAGAAACTTGCTTATATAGGCATTAACACCTAATTTACCATTATTTAGATCTCTAAGACTGAAAACAACCAAAAAAAATTGAATTAAAAAGGTGATTTTCACACTCAAATTTGAAAAAAAGCCCTAAATGGGACTCATTCACCCAAGGTGGTGAATGGGTCCCACCCTAGATTTTTATGTGGGTTTTTGGGATTTTTTATGTTTTAGATTAAATTTTTTCGGGTTTTTAGCTGAAATAAGCCTCAAGATCTGAAATAATGGGTCTTAGGGCCCTATTAATGGTGATTTTAAAGGGTGTGTAATGTAAGGGTTCCAAAATAGGTCCAAATTAAGTGTCAAATTGCATCGCTTTCAAGAGTGTACAATTTTCTGCACTACAAAATCAAAGGGCTAGATGAAGTTCATTTAGCCTTTTGTGTATATTGATTTATGAAAATATCCATGTTTGGGGTTTTTGGATGATCTTGGAATTCTCATGCTTGTGTTGGTGAGGCATAACTTCATAGATTTATTTTTTGATTCATTTCTAGTAGTCTTAGGATAAAACAACTCATGGATATGTTAAGTTGATTGGTTTGATTTGAAGGCTTAGGATATATATATTCTTGAGAGCTAATTTTTTATGTTTCTGTATATTAATATATATGTAGATTAACTAAATTATATCATGGATAAATTTGATATTGAGGGTATTCTCAATCCCCCATCACCACCCCTTCACCTCAATAGCCTCCACCTCCACCCCCTCCACCTCAAAACCATCACCTAGCACCATTAGGATCCAATGAGGCTCACTTGTGACTATGGATATTTGGAAACATTAGATCCATAGAAGAAAAAACTAATGCAATTCAGAATGAAGCATTCATTCTACCCCATTTGATGCATTTTGTAACTTTGATGCAAAACATTATAGATGATGTTAGGTCCATTGATGTGGACTTAGACATTCATCGAGTATGGAGCAAGGAGAGGTGATGGTATTATTTCAATGGTCTTTCCTATAGGTAGATCCTTGACCTCAAAATCACAAAATCCAATTTAGCTCCATATTTTATCAACCCTATCATCAATCAAATCATTCTCGTAAATGGAAAAAGAATATCTATTAAGTGGTGTAGAATTACATAAATGGGTGATAATTTTTTGGATTAGTGAAGGATGGTATTTGATCATCCATCACATGCAAATTGTGAGGTTCCACTCTATTTTTTAAGAAATTTATATGCAAAGTTTGTGTTGGGTAGGAAACCCAATTATTTTTTATTTCAAAGCATTTCAAGGTGTTGATGGTGGCATTCCATAGCAGAGGTTGGGGGCATGGGTTGATCCCCAACGACCCATGCCTGATCAAACTCTTATCAACCCTCCTTCCACTACCATTCTTACACCCATCCAACACCATGCAATGGTATTCGCACTAGGAGCATTGAGTTTGATTTTGACAAACCTCAATGAGCAAAATTTTAAGATGGAAATTGGGGTTAGTGGGTGAGAACATGGAACATTTTATGGTGGATTTGGTCCTAGTACCATGTCATGTCCCCTTTCTAAAATAGCCCTTCCTAATTTCTCAGAGTTGGAAATTGAGTTTGGAAAATTAAATAGGGAAGTAAATATTTGAATTTAGGGTAAATTGAGATGTTTTGGGAAGTAAATAAATAAAATAATAAAATTGAAATTGTGGGATCTAATTTTGGAGTAGCATTTTTTGGGTGCATGTTCTAGGCATATTCTAAGTTGAGTGGGTGGAAGAATATAACAAACACTTGGAAAATGGGTCTTGTTGCTTTGCATCTGGGAGTTATTTTGCATGCATGCAAGATTCTCTTGCGAGGCATGAATTTTGGGTGCCCAAGATGCCTCCCAAAATAGGAATTTAATATAAAGGATGTTTGGTTGCATTTTGGGCTCATTCTATGCATTTTCTCTTCACGGTTTTGATATTTCTTCTAAGGTTGGGAAACTGGGGAAAGAAGAACTCCAAGGTTGTTAAACCAAGGAGTTTGAGGGTTGAAGGAAGTGGTCCAAATAGTCTCCAAGTCCAAATTCACTCAAGGTCTAAGAGTGTGCTACAGAGATTTCAATTTGTTGCTTTATTTCATTGTTGCAAGAGTTTATAGTGTAGTTGGTGTGAATGTATTTCTAGATTTTTTGCTTATCTTGTAAGTAGAGAATCCAATGTTTTGAGGTATATTCTGATTTACTCATGCTACTCTTTGTTATTGAGTTTGTAAAATAATTTTGTGTTACAATGTTTAGCATCGATTTACTACTATTTTAACAATGAAATATTAGAGCTGTCATGAGTAATTTTTTTTTGTTTCTTGCTATTATCAGTAAATTTTGATAGTCTCATATGAAGTGGTTTTACATGTTTAAACCTAAGAAACAACATCTAATATCATTTCCCCTCTTCTTTTAGTTATTTTTCATGAATCAGAGGAATATATTTTAAACCTGTTTTTTATTATTTTCCTAAAATTTCTAATATTTCAATGGGAGAATATTATTTAACAAATATAATATATATTCTCATAAAGGGACATTACAGTGGTATCAAAGCTAAGATCTTACTATCTTGAGGGTTTAAACAATTTTTTATGCAGTCGAGTGATAGAAAAGAAAAAACTAGGAGCAGGAAAGGAATAAAGGGTCTACCTTAAACCCTCATCCAGAAAAGGGTATAGATGAAATCTTTAAGAGTAAGAAGATGGATGATGAAGAAGAAATGAATAAAAAAATCTTGCATTATCCTTATAGGAATCAAAAACTAATTACAGATAGTCTTGTGAAGATAAGGGAGGTAATGAGATTGTTGGCAGAAAGGATCCAAATTCTAGTATCACCAAAGGAGAATTGCCGCACTTTAGAACCATGGTCCAGTATTTCAAAAAATTCTAAATCCATTTTCTTACTTGAAGGTGAGTCTACAACACCTAACCCTCCTCCCAATCCTATGGAATAATGGTCAAGAGAGATAGTAACCATCAAATTGACCTACAAAAATCAAGATGAAGGTTTCAGGAATGTTGTTTGATTCAATGACTATCTCATAGATGTAGAACACATCATGACCATAAAAGGTCATAGACCACATAAAAACTCAGAAATGGTAAAAAAATTGAAATTTTGTCCTATGAGATTAGGTAAGTTGATTTTTTTTCCTTAGCTTTGTCCTTACACATTTATTTTATGATTTGTATGCATTTATAGGTTAATTTAGGGCCTTGGAAGAAAAGTTCACAAAGCGTCCTTTTTTTTCATAAAGTGTCCCTTTTTTCTACAAAGTGTATCCTTTTGTTGCCAAGTGTCTCTTTTTGTCGCAATGTGTCCCTTTTTCTCACAAAGTGTCCCGTTTCTTCATGAAGTGTCCCACAAGGGGTCTAAAGTGTCTAGGACCCTTAAAATAGTACACTAGAACAAATTTAGTACACTTCTTTTATTGTTGATGTATAGACTTAGGATTGTAGAATGCTTATAGGACATATTTTTTCTTTTTGTGTTGGATTTCTCCTCTTTCACGGTAGTGTCTAGGTGGTAGACAAATCAATCACCTCTGAGATCTAGCTCCCACACTCTCAATAGAGGACACAGATTTATTACAAACTATAGGGCTATACTGGGCGTACCTCATGACCCCCATGAGGTACCACGATGCTATGTTGATGGCACTGGTAGAGTGGTGGTGGTGGAACTCCAAATTTTTAGGGTTCCACTGATGCTATGTTTGAGCCTATGTGTTGTCATTTTTCAACATCATTGGGGTTTAGGGTTTTACCACCCATTTCACTCATATCATTTCCCTAAGCTTTCCATTAGCTTATGTTTGCATGTTGACTAGCCACATCAAGTCACCATTTGAGCTAAGTGATTTTTGTGCCCCTCACCATAATTCTTTATCGGCCCCCTTTCTTAAGCCTCTACCTACGCCTAGGATGAGATCTTCCCTATGAATGACTTATGTGCACATGTGTTTATGCTTTATGAAGGTTTGTTCATAGCCTATCACTCATTGCGGGCTTTGTTTCGGGATAATACATTCAAATAGAAATGAGTGACGCTTCTCTGATGGCACCATCAAGACAAATAATTATGATTTCATTGCCCGTTATAGGTTGTCCTTCATCCACTATAAAGAAACTGGCAATGAGCGATATATTACTCACTTCCCAAGCTAGGTTCATTGCCCATTGCATGATGTGTTGCTGCTATGGGAAAGGTAACTGGTGGTGAGTGATGTTTCATCTTCATGACCATAGGCTGTCATCACCTATCATGGGTTGTACCTTCAAGGTTGGAAGGTAACACGCAATGAGTGATGCGGTTACCCCAAGTAATCCATCACTGGCATCTACACTATTGCTAGTGGTATTTTTATTTCTAGGGAGGAACCAAAGATTGCTGATGGGTTGAGTTTTCCCCATCACGTGGTCATGGCTTATCGTCGGTTAAGGAAGCCCATTAGGAGGAGAACCCGTGATGAACAATGATGAACCGAGATTATTTTTTATAACATCTTTTGGGGGTAAAATCAACAGTGACCAGCTCATCGCTGGCTTCTGGGCCATCACGTGATGATGTTTTGTGATGAGTTTTAAACTGGTGATGGGTGATGCTCTACAAATATGGTTGGGATTTCTCCACGATTCAAACAATCGATGATGGATAGAACAAGGATGATTGGGTAAAGATGTGAACGGACACATGGTTGTTTTAAAGAACCTCTTCGATGTTTCCTGGTACAGTCCATAAAGCAAGTGGTGATTCTTAATCTATCTCATCAATTGAGTTTTAAATCTGCAACGATCAACGGTAGAGATTTTACATGCAATAATGGAATTCTTGTTCATGCGAGCAAGCTGAGATGAACATTAATTGTAGAAATCCTTAAAATCTCTTATTTAATGTGGATTTATTGTAGATAATTTTCTCATTTGTAGAGTTATAGCCAGAGTTTGGAATTAATTGCTATAACTATGCACAACAGAGAATTGTAGGTGGTTGTGAGTATAAGTGTTGCTAGGGTGGTGGTACACTGTAGCTTGGGTCATGAAGAGTTTTGCTACGTATGCGTGGGGATTGTCTGGAGTTGTGGTCTTTCTCTTATTTCATCACATGCGCTAGTCATTGTGCTACTTAGAGAAGATGAGTGAACCCAACACTCTTGTTGCACCAGTATGAAGGTCCTAGAGGATAAGTATGTAGGAGCCAATTGCATACACACTAGAGGATAAACTTCCCCTTGACTAAGGCACATGTGGTCCCAAAGAAGAGGAGAAGTATACGCAGAAAACAAAAGAAGGTGGATGTCAGAAGCACATACATTCTGAGCAGCTAAATTGTTTCATAGAAACCAACTATTGGAAGGGAGAAGGGACCTCTATTTGTGAAATAATTTACGAGGTTTGGTCCGGGTCTTGGGGTTGTTTGGAGAAACCCATTACTCCTATTCTAATCTTTGATGGCTCGTCGAGTGATGAGGGAGGAGTTCACCTTGGCCCTAGCCAGTGCCTTGCTTCCCTGGTGCCTTATAGCCACTCTAAGGACAAGATTGTGATTGCAATTCCACTCTATGTGGTACAACCTAGTGAAGGTGGTTAATTTGTGGTTGACAAGGCCAAATAACACCCATGTCTTATGCTAATGATATGGGGTTTTGGGTGATGTGATGATGCGGCTTCTAGATGATGGGCTTTGTAGTTCCTTTTTGATGGTGACTGGTTCATGGACATGTGCAGATAATCGCAATGGTGATCAGACCGAGTATTGGTGAACATGCCAATTTTTTTGATACCTTTCAGAAGGCTTGCATGGCATCTCTAACAAATGGGTTAGCACTTATTTTTCCCTTTTTCCTTTTCCAAGCCTATGTAATAATTAATTTGACGGTTTGGGAATTAACCTCATGGAAATGAACTTTGAAATGAATGTCAAATGTAATTACATTTAGAGCCAAATCCTTTGTTGCTCCCTTGTACTATAAAAGGGATTTCATGGCTCAATGTAAGGGGTTTTGATCTAAGATTTTGAGTCAAGTTGGTCTTAGGTATAAGCAAGTCATAGTAATAAAGGATAATGATAAATGCTCAATGAATTCACTGGCAAGTTGTCTTGGGTGCAGGTCATATGGGATATGATCTTAATAAGTTTTGTATTGATTACTAGTATTAGTGCATAATGCAAAATTCCAAATCGCATGTTCTCCTTTGTACATTCTTCTAGACTATAAATGTAAGTATCAAAGATATTTTTTATCTATCATCAATTGTTCAATTGAATGCATGGGTTAATTTATTTGCTTTAACTCAAAGGGTTAAATAAATTGCTTAGGAATAGTCATGAGTGTGTGAGAATTTACAATAATTTGGTAAGAAATGGTGTTTGGATAACATAAGTCTTTGCAATGTAAAGCATTACAAAGATGAATTATATATATCAGAGTTAGATAATTGGTGTATTTCTGATTGTTTCCTATTTGACTCCATTTACCTAATTTGATGAGGCACTGGTGATTTATTGATTGTTTGATAGTAGAATGAATAAATCCCATATTAAGTTGTGGACTCATAATCAGAACAATTCCTATAAAATCATGCTAAAATATTTGATGTATGTCCACATTCTCGGCAAGATAAACATTAATTCATTAAAATTCTACCAATTCTTTTGATGAGTTAATGTTATTGCATCAAAGGGAATGAATTTGTATTAAAGTGTTCTTAAACCTTGATAAACTAGATGAACATGCTTAGGAATACCCTTCTTGGTCCTACAGAGCCTAAAGTGTAGGAATAGAGACCTTAGAAACCTATATTCATCATGTTGGCCACTAGTCCTTGGCAATTTTCAAAGATAAAGGTTGGCATCCTTTTATAAAATCTTAGGGTTAGCTAGAAAAATCACCAACTAGTGGAATGCAGACACATGCATGTTTCATCTTCCTACCGGCGAGATGAGTTTCATCACGCTAGAGCATGTACTTCGCATACTTTGAGTTCTAATTTGAGGAGAGATGGTACATTTCCTAGTAGAGCGATCATTTTAGGAGATGAAATATGATATGTAGTATTGCGACGGATGTCTAGTTCATAATGGTATGGTGAGGCCTTGGATTGATCTAGTTATGCTATTATATTCATGGTCCCCACTAGTTGTGTGGATTACGATGTTCACTATAGCACTAGTTCTAATCCCTAACAATCGAGGAGAACACTTAGAGGGAGACATAGTACACATAATTTGGGAGATGACAAAGCATAGGACCGGTATGCCTGGGGGCACAACATCCTAGCGCATATATATTATGATCTTGGATGATTTTCATTTTGTGAGATCGATAGTATGATACACTATATGCTATTGCAAGTGTGGTTCCTAGAGCATATCATGTGCACCAAACTGATAGGATTTCCATGCACATCAGTCCTAGGGTATCCTTGATCATTCAGCTGTCCATTGTGGTGACTATGGCAGTATGGTGACTTACATTTTTGGAGAGTCCAATTTGACTGATTGGATGAGGAGGAGATCATATCAAGACCTTCCTAACTTATTCCACAGTGGTCGAATGAGACTCATTAGATGAATAAATTGTAGATGGATAGATTCTTGATAGCCAGACATGATTACATAGTACTACCTTTCTACTATGATTGCATCATGTGATAGTTTGGTTAGGTCCAAATAGCACCCAAGCCATGACCCTTTTTGAGGAGATTAGTACAGAATGCTTAGAGGCCTAGTGATACTCGACGGTTTACTATTGAGGATTTTGTTTACAGTGACTCTGAGTACTCAGATCATGATATGCCTCTGGTCTTTGACATTGATGATGTTGGTACCACATATGCCTATAAGGAGTGGTGGGAAATATCATGTTTGGCTCACATATTATGTATGTACGAGACGATAGGTGATGTAGGGCCACTCCCAGATCAAGGAGAGAAGGAGGAAGATAGGGTTGAGGAGACATGCTTTAGGGTTGTAGACATATTCACAGATGTGATAGATGGGGAGTATGATGAGGTTGTATATCATAACTATGATGGCTAGGAGGAAGAGGGGGATGAGGAGGAGGATGAGGAGGAAGATGAGGAAGAGGAGAAATTGATGAGTGAGGGTGGTAAGGCAGTAGATGAGGATCCAGTGGGCCATGAGTGGGGAAAGCCATCTTCCATTCATGTTACTAGATCATGATTAGCAGCTGCAGCAGACACTAGGACCTATAGTCATGGGGAGGCTAACACATCCTCCATGCCTCCAAACAATGAGGTTGTCTTTACATAGTCATCTAGAGAGCTAGGTGACGATATTGTATTTATTGTCATGCTTTATGCTTATGCTTATGTTTTATGATTTAATTTTATGTTTATATATATCATGATGTGTATTGATTAGATTTATGATTTCTATCTTACAGGTGTTGTGAGAGAACTTCACAATCTCTATCATTATGTGGCTACTCAGATGGTGCCTCCATTAGTCTATGAGGAGGGTGTAGATACAAACTATGTGCCCCAATCCATCGTGGATCAAGATCCAAAGTTGTTTGATCCATAAGTCAAATTGTGAATAGTGTATGAGAATCTTAGGAGGCACATCTACCAAGCTAAGGTTGCCTAGGATGCACAGTCATCTTGAACCATAGCAGAGTTTGAGAGACTACATTCAAAGGTAGTTACACTATAGAAAAAGAGAGATTAGATAGCAGGGGAGCATCGGGAGGCCCTTGGATAGGTACATGGTTTACAATTTTCTCTTAATGCATTTAATAGCTAGCGATCATGATCACTTACCACTATCTCCCAAAAAACTACCTCTAGATAGATCTGAGCATCGGATCCCAAGGGATCTAGCAATCGTAGACCTCATTATCATTGTATATATTGATGACATGTAAACAAAACTTTGATATATATATATATATGATAATTTGATGTTTTATTACTTTTTTTTATGTGTTTAATGTTAAATAGAAATGTGATTGATTAAATAATCTTTGTAAGACTATTTAATGAATTTCTCCGTGATTTAACATGTTTTATGTGATCTAATTAAAACTTATTCTAGTTTCTCTTAGATGTAACATTGATATTAAGTATGTTATGTTAAATTAAATGCACCTATGATATAATTAAAGAACATTAAATGCATATAAGGATCTAATCTAACACAACATATAAGATGAAATTGAATAGCAAAAAACCTAAAGTAATCATTTCAAATGAGTAAACACTTTAGAATTCAAGACACAAAAATAATTGTTTATCAAGAACAAAGCAATACGAGAGCACATAGAATATTATCCACTAACTCTAATACCACTTCTTTATAATTCACACTATTCAAGAAGATTAGACATAGTACCGGTGCAAATATGTGGCATTAATAGGTTCTTTGAGAGGTGTGCCATCCATTTTTGTTAATGTGTATGCACCAGACCCATAACTTTCACCAATTATATAAGGTCCTAACTAGTTAGGAATGAGTTTTCCTTTCTCAGTCGGGTCAGCATTAACATTATGTTCATTTTCAAATAACACCAAATCACCTTTGTTGAATGCATAAGGGATGACATGATCGCTATGACTACATTGCAATTTTCTAGCATAAGCTTGGAGACAGTCAAGAGCATTAATGTGTTGTTCATTAAGCATCTCAAGCTGATGCAATCATAGTTCTTTATAAGTGATGTCATCAATAATTCCATGAAGAGAAATCCTTAACGTGGGGATTTCTAACTCAAAGCCCACAATATGTCAATTGTGTGTGCCAATCCTTGTGTTTGTTTACTATATTCCTTAGAGTTTGTTCTGGGATCTTATTAGTTGATTTAGCTTGACCATTAGATTGTGGGTAGTAAGGTGTTGAAAAGTGATGTTGGATGCTAAATGATTCTAGGAACTTCTTCATGTCATTATTCTTAAATGTTGTACCATTATTGGAAATTAATGTGGAAGGAAGTCCAAATCAAGCAATAATTTGTTCCAATATGAAATGACATATCACATCAGCAGTTGTTGATTGAAGAGGAATATGCTCTACCCATTTTTTGAAATAATCTATCACAATAATTATAAAATCATGTCTGGCGGAGGAAGGTGGTGATATTTTTCTAATTTGATCCAGTCCCCACACTAAGAATGACCAAATAGGAATTTGGGCCTGAAGCTCAGAAGTAGGAGCATGAATCAAATTGATATGTTCCTTACATTTGTGACATCTCTCAACATACTCAAAGAAATATTTTTCCATGTGTCTCCAGTAGTATCCCATGTGAACGAGTTTTTGAACTAATGATCTTCCTCCAAAATGACCTCCACAGGCAGCATGAGCTTCTTCAAGTGCTATGGGGATTTCAGATTCTTTAAGATATCTAAGTAAAAGGTCATTAAAGGATCTTATATATAATACATCGACAAGAATTATATACTTAGTTGCGAGTTTGTGAAGATGATATCAAGTATTTTTAGTTGTCAACTCAGGAAAGGTACCTTCTTTGAAATAATTAAATATCAGTGTATACTATTCACTAGATCCTTCCATAGTTGTTAATACTTCTTCGGCTTTAAATTTGATTGATGGTTTCATGATTGGATTGACAATAAATGTGAAATCATTTGAAGGATCTTGAGGTGATATAAGAGAAGTTGCACTTGCAATTACATCCGCATATCAATTATGCTTCCGTAGGATGTTTTCAATTAATCCAGAAGGATCTAGAAGAACCTAAAATTTCTAGTCTCAAAATCTCTCAGAACCAGCATCATTATATAGAGCCCACCGACACAAACCTAATGCAACTCGAACGAGCTCAAAAGGAGTGTGTATGCAAAAGTTGCTAGTAGTCAAAGGTCTAGTCAACCAGCAAATTAGAGGGCTCAAAAATTGGCAAAAAATTGAAGTCATCAAAGGTGGTCAAATGGGGTGTCATCGCGAACAGCTTGTTGAGAGATTTATGGCACAACTCATTTTATCAAAAATAGAGTTCATTTGCATAAGATACAAGCGGTCAAAGTTGGCAACATATGTTGACCAGTCAATGCCTTGTCATCAGTCCAATTAGCACAATGGGCAATCAGCCCTTGACACCCAACATCATCTCACCTCTCCACATGGCAAACCATTATTGGAAAAAGGTGGCATAAATATGGATTAAACCATATTGTTAAAAAAACACGTATGGTTTAAAAATTAAAATATTTTTTATGATTTCAAGGAGGATTTGGTGGGATTTTATCCCTTAAAATCCTCTTGCCTTACCCATAAAACAAGCAGAAAAAAAACCTGTAAACTTACATTTCAACAAATTAACCCCTTTAACCACCTTTCTAATATTTCAATGAATTATGATATTTTAAGGAGCTTAAAATAATTGGTTACATATTTTTATGATTTAAAAGGGGCGTTTAGAATATTTCAAGGATTATCTTGTACGGCTCAAATTATAAGAGCTGTTATTTTTAAAAAGGGGTTAGGATTACTTGAACGGATTTTGAAATATTTTGAAGATTTTTATGTAATTAGGGGAAATTGTTTGGAATTTTTATTTGTAAACGGGAGATATACAATATTTGCAAAATAATATGGTTAAAGCCATATTAGCAGATAAATTTGTATGAAAAGGGGTCTTATTTCCTTGTAAGAGGAAGAATTCTCTTGGAGAGAAAAATAGAGATTAGAAATTATTGTAAAAGGTGGAGAGTTAGAGTTTTTTTTTTTGAGAAAATTACAAGGTGTTTGCATACACCAAAAATTGTAAAAGAGTGAGAGATTGTGGAGAGATTATTGGAGATTCTTGGAGCTTGGGTATTGTAACAAAGCATAATTTTGCTTGTCTTTATCAATAAAGTGGTCCTAGCATTGAGAAGCAGACCCAGAGACGTAGTCCACATTGGACGAACTCCATTATCAATATGCACATTATGATTCTTCTATTTCTCTGTCTCATTTTTCTCTCTTTTGTCTCAATTTCTCTCTAGTTCAATTCAATTTATTTTTCAATAATTGATTTTAAAGTGCACTTTATTGTAATTTCAATGGTTAAAAAGCATAATCACACAATTTTGTATTAGATCAGGAAATTACTACAATTAGATTTAATTTGCAAGTTATTTTGCAAACCTCTAATTACAAATCAAATTGGTATTAGAGCCATTTAACAGGAAAAATTCCAAGTGGTGAATGTTAACCAGGTTGAAATTGAAGCAAGGAGAAGGTGCGCTTGAAGAATTTAATCCTGAGATTGGAAAATGAAGTACTTTTCCATGATCAAAGATGGTAGTTGAACAAAGTCCTACAAAGCTTGATGAGAAAGCTTTCTAGAAAGCATTTCTCGAAATGAAGGCTATGGTGGAAGTTATTTTCCAAGAGAGGCAAAGTGACAAAGGAAAAAGGAACTCAAGAAAAGAAAGAAGGAGGAAGCTAAATCCTCATAGAAATAAGAAAAAGGTAAAGGAGTAGGAGGTGGTGGTGACCCTCCTAAACCTCCATCCTCTTCCTCTTCATCTTCTTCATCCTCTTCTTCTTCGTCCAATGCTTCTAAAAATAAATGGCATGTGCAAGCTAATACACCTTTGTTAAAACTAGATGTTAAATTTGATTTTCCAATCTATAATGGAGAACTAGATGTAGATAAACTTGATAATTAGGTTAAGCAAATTGAAGTCTATTGTAGAGTTCAAAAATTTACCGAGGATTCTCAAAAAATCCAATTAGCTACTCTTCGCCTTGGAGGCACAACCTTAATCTGGTGGGAGAGTAGAGCACAAGAAGATCTTAGTCGTTATGGAAAAACTATTTCTTCTTGGTTTGAGTTTATAGCTACACTTAAGAAATAGTTTTATCCATTAGGGCATATACAAAAAGCAGTAATGAACTACCAATCATTAAGACAAGAGAAAGGACAAAGTGTGCAAGAATATACATAGGATTTTAGGAAGAGATCTTTAATTTTGGGCATTCCATTGTACACACAAGAAACTTTGTTAAAATACATAGAGGGATTACGTGAGAATTTGAGATATACAATAATTATGTTTAATCCAACTAACATTGATGAAGTTAGTTTGCAAGCTATCCATTTGGAAACAAGCTCAAGGAATAGCCATGATAATTTGTTGACAGAATCTAGTAAGTAGAAAGGAAGCAAGAAAGGAAAAGAGAAATCATAGTGAACCACTACTATAAAGGAGGACAAGATGCCTTATTGATCACACTACAAGAAGCAAGGGCATGAAGATGCGAAGTGTTGGAAATTGCATCTTGATCAAAAGCCTAAGTGGTTCAAGGAACGAAAGGGTAAGCAGAAGTCCATAGCTATCGTGCAAGACCTTGGTATGGAATCTGGTGATGAATCAAAGATTTCAATTGTGGGTTTGAAAGGTAAATCTTTTATTGGTAATGGTTCTTCCATTGATGTTTCATGTGCTTCTACTTCTAAAAGTCATGTTGTTCCTCAAGATAGCAAAACATGTGAATTGTTTCATTTAAGGGTGATTTCTAAGAACATTAAGATTGATACACTGATAGATAGTGGGTCCCAGATTAATCTAATTTCAGAAGAAGTTGTTAAGTAGTTGGGATTAAAAAAAAAGCCACATAAGAAACCTTATCCATTAGGTTGGGTGTGCAATGATAACAAACTGTGAGTAACTAAGCAATGCAATTTATGATTTGCAATAACATCTAAGTTTATACATGAGGTTCAATTTGATGTGGTTCCACTTGATATTTGTGGAATTGTGTTGGGTATCCCATACTTATAAGATAGAAAAGCAATATTCTATAGGGAACATAATCAGTATCACTTGTTTAAGGAAGGAATTGAATACATTGTGCATTCTCATCCAATTAAGACGGATAAGTCTTTTGTGACAACGAGACATTTGAAAAGGGCAATTAATGCAAGCAATAACTTGTCACTTATGTCTATACCACAAGAAGTGTCATTGCATAAAAGCATATCTGATTCTAAGGTTGTTCCAGTTATGAAAGACAAGTTTGTCATTGGTATATTCTTTTTCTCATCTGCAAATTTAATTTTGTTATTCAACCTTCTACTTTTCAGCAGTGTATGGTTGGCAGCAGCAACATTGAATGTGGATGTGTATATGGCTAATGTACTTAACAATATTAGTGTAGTTTTGATTGTTGTTATGATGAGTCAGATGAACAAGTTCTAGAAAGGAAGGACAAATGATACTAGGCAAGTGGGGAAACATTTCCCTAGCTCAATTTATACATAAATAGACCTTTTAGAGGTCCAAAAGCTTTTCAATGGGGAGGAATGATCCAGGAGGATCTAGAAGAACCTAAAATTTTCAGTCTCAAAATCTCTCAGAATTGGCGTCATTATGTAGAGCCCACCGACACAAACTTGACGCAACTCGAACTAGCTCAAAAGGAGTTTGTATGCAAAAGTTGTGAGCAATCAAAGTTCTAGTCAACTAGCAAATCAGAGGGCTCATAAATGGGAAAAAAATTGAAGTTTTCAAAGGTGTTCAAATGGGGTGTCATCGCGAACAGCTTGCCGAGAGCTTCTGATGCAACTTGTTTCGTTGAAAATAGAGTCCATTTGCACAAGATACAAGCGGTCAAAGTTGTTAAAATATGTTGACCAGTCAACACCTCGTCCTCAGTCCAATCAGCACAACAGCCAATCGGCCCTTGACACTCAACATCATCTCACCTCTCCACGTGGAAAACCATTATTGGAAAAAGGTAGCATAAATATAGATTAAACCATATTGTTTACAAAAACACGTATGGTTTAAAAATTAAAATATTTTTATGATTTCAAGCAGGATTTTAAGGGATTTTATCCCTTAAAATCCTCTTGCCTTACCCATAAAACAAGGAGAAAAATAAAACCCGTAAACTTATATTTCAATAAATTAACCCCTTTAACCACCTTTCTCATATTTCAATGAATTATGATATTTTAAGGAGCTTAAAATAATTGGTTACATATTTTTATGATTTAGAAGGGGTTTAGAATATTTCAAGGATTATCTTGTAAGGCTCAAATTATAAGAGCCGTTATTTTTAAAAGGGGTTAGGATTACTTGAATGGATTTTGAAATATTTTGGAGATTTTTATGTAATTAGGGAGAATTGGTTGGAATTTTTATTTGTAAATGGGAGATATGCAATATTTCCAACCAAGTATCGAAAGCTTTAATACATTTCTCTCTAAGATAAGGCTCGAACATTTATTATCCCAAATGTCATCCTTCTATAATCAAAAGTTCCCCAGTTTGTGGTGAAGGTTGTTTTCATCCTATCCTCCTTAGCAACCATTACTTGGTTATTCCCAGAGAATCCATCCAAGAAGGACATCATCTACAAATGACCAACAACCTGCAATACTTCATCTAATGAGGGTAGGGGATAATTATCTTTTTCAGATGTCTTTTGAAGATTCTAAAAGTCCACAAACAGTTGAATGTGTCCTAATAAATCTATTTTATTGAAAATATGTTTTAGAGGATCAAATTTCATCATCACATGTATTGCCGCATTCAATAAGTAATATCTCAGTTTACTTGTAACAAATATAAGAGCCAAACATTTTTTTTCTATTATTGTGTATTGTTTCTCATAATCAATCAAAGTTCCAATAATCTAATAAACAAGATGCTCTTTACCATTTTCATCTTGTTGAGCTAACAATGTTGTCAAAGCATGGGCTAATAGTGTTGTGTAAAGGATGAATGGTTTTTTTGCATAGCAGGTTGTAAAATGGGTGGAGTTGCAAGCTAATCCTTCAAACTCTCAAAAGCCTATTTACAATCCTCATTCCAATAAAAGTGCACATCCTTCTTAAGGAAATGTGTAAACGGTAACGTTCGATTAGCTAAAGATGCTACAAAATGATGGATAACTTGAATTCTTCCTTGTAATGTGCACAATTGAGAGATTTTCTAGGAGTGGCATGTTAACAATAGCATCAATTTTCTTCATGTCCACCTTGATTCCTCTGTGAGATAATATACAACCTAGAAGTTTTCCACTATTTATACCAAAGACACACTTTTTTGGATTCAATATCATGTATTTTTGTACTCAAATATTTTTTGAAGGACATTCGCATTGTCTTGTCTTGTTAAATATTTGGCTAGAATATCATCAACATAGTCTTCCAAAATCTTATGTATGTAATTGTGAAATATCAATGTCACCGTTCGTTGATATGTTGCACCTGCATTCTTCAATCCAAAAGGCATCATTACCCAACAAAATATTCCCCAAGGTGTTGTAAATGTTGTTTTATATTGGTCTTGAGGATTGATAAAAATTTGATTGTGGGGTATATCTAGGATCATCATGAAAAAAACAAGCCCTTAAGTGGCAAAAAAATCAGAAAAATTAGAGTTAGGCAACTTGATGTAAAAATTTAAATAAGTTATCTATATTATTTCAAAAATATGTAAGAATAGAATTTGTAGCAAATTGAATGTAGTTTCTAAACTGCCATATATTTTTATTTTTTTTAAATCTATTTGGTGAAAATTTGAAATTTCAATGAAGTAGTACTTAAATTTCAGGGAAAAAACAAGAACTAGGTGTCTATCTAACCACCCTAACCACAATAAAATGATAATATTTTAGATATAAGTAGAGGACTCATGTCCCAATGTGATGCATATTTTTTTGTAATTTTTTCCAAGAAAATAATTATTTATGTTTTTTTTATTAAAACTTTTAAAAATTATAAAAAGTTTTATGTCTGACCAACTTAACTTGGTCAAAACTTCATGATATTCATTTTTTTTTAATCCTATGGAATGTGAAGTATATAATGTGATGCATGTTTCGGATTCAAAAAAAGTGATACCATTTAAAAGCTATAGATGTTTTTCAATCAGCCGATCAATTAGGATTTTAGTCATAATTCAAATAGAAAATGAATAATAATTATTTATTAAATTCAAAGTAAAGAATAATTTATATTGGTGGAAAGCTGAGAATGTTCTTTAAAAACCCTTTTCATTTCATCAATTTTGGGTAAAAATAAAGTCGTAAGCCACATACCCTACACATACCCATCTTATCGCCACTTTTTGGCCCCTCATGATCCAGCACATACCTTGAACCTAGAAAATCCATCCATGAAAATAACAACAAAGCATGTCCCATAGTGGAATCTACTACCATGTTGATATTAGGAAGGCGAAAGTCATCTTTCAAAGATATTTTATATAAATCACAAAAAATTGTATGCATCCTAATACAATTGTCAAGTTTTGTGACTGCAATAATGTTTGAGAAATAAAACCAACCTCAAGAAGTTTTTCAATCTCAGTTTTTACTAAGAAGGCTATCTTAGGATTCATTTTTTGAATCTTTTGTCTAATAGGCTTAGAATTTTTAGTGCGGACTATATTATATGTCACAATCTTAGGGTTGATTCCCAACATATCTAAATATGTCCAAGTGAAAAGTTCAGGAAAGTCATGAAGTAAAGTTGCATGTTCTTATTTTTCATCACCATCAAGGAATTTCCTATCTTAATCACTTTGTCTTCGTTATTAATATCCATTGGTATATCCATAGTAGCTCTTGAAGGAAGGCTTTTTGTTTCAGAAATTTAGGGTTGTATTCTTCTTTTTTCATGTCAAATTTTCTATATTCTTCTTCTCCATTTTTGTGCTTGGTACTAATCATAGCACATGTCAACTAACTCTTTTTAGGAGTAAGTGGTTTGTCCTAAACTCCTAGCATTTATTTCAAGGATTCATTCTCTTCGGAAAACTCCAATGGTTCTTCACAAGTTGTATCAATCAATTCAGGATGCTTAAAGGTGAGATTTGTTTTAGGGTTACACATAATGGTGTTTATGTTTAGTGAGGGTCTCTTTGTTTCTTGCATAATATTAGAAGGGTAATATCCCAAACCAATTTTATTTTCTTGCGTATTAGGTTCTATAGGAACATGAATACCTTGTTCTTTCTTGCCACATCCTTTTCCACTATAATCGAGTTATTTCATGAACTCATAGCATTTCCCATAAAGTCTTTCCATTTCTTTCGAGTTTGGTGGTTGTTGATAATCTATTTCATCAGAGTTTGTTGTATAGCTTGTGTCTTCTTCAAGAGAGGATGAGGTAGATACTTGTGAATTTTCTTCTGAATTTTGTGTTGACATCACCATTGGTTTTTTTTGGTTTTCATCTTCTTTACATGTGATTGTGTACTCTCCCATGAATGAAGGTGTGAATTCCAAGGAACCCCAGTCATCATCTAATAATTTTTACATTGTTTCAATCACTTATTTTTCCTTTTTCATAGGTTTTATGTCTGATGATGGAATCAATGTCTTTATAGGACTTGTCATTCCTTTCTCAACTTGTAGACAATGTTTAGGTTCGGGGTCTATTTTAATTTGATATACCTTATTGTTTTAGGAATACTTCATTATATGATGAAGGGTTGAAGGTACTACATGCATTTCATGAATCTAAGGTTGCCCTAAAAGGAGATATTTTGAAAGATTATCTGGCTTTACATGAATAGGGTTCTACAAGGTTGCTCTTCCAACTATAATAATAAAGTAATCACATCCAATGATTGTTTTCCTATGTTATAAAATCCATGAATTGACAAGGGAATCGGGTTCGGTCTTTGACTTATCCACACCAAGTTTATCCAAAATTGTGATACTACACACATTAATTGTGAAACCATTGTCAACAAGGGTTCTCTTTATTCCTAATGTTGTAGATGGCTATTATCATGAAGGCATCATTTTTCTTTCTCAATTCAAAGGAGGCAACTCATGTTGATGGAAGGTAATGTCTACATTAACTGTATTCATTCCTTGTATTAGAGTTGTCACATCATTTGCATTTTTACTAGGGAGAACCACTTCTTGTGGTTAAGTTGTTTGAAGCATGGTGTGATAATTAGGTGAATTTTGAATTAGGTCCCATAAGTATATCGTTGTAGGTGTACTTTTAAGTTATTCAACAAGATCATACTCCTTCCCACTATGTGAAGTTAAACAAGGAGCACTAGGAAAAATGGGATTAGGAAAATGTAAGGTTGATAGAGTTGGTTGTTTTGGTTGCAGATATTTTTGAGTGTTGTATGTATGAGCAATGGTATTATGACATGATTGGTGCAAAACATTATTCTTAGGTGGGTAAAGGGTAAATTCAGGTTTGTTTTTAGGTTGAGGTTTGTGTGAAGGTGGGTGAAGAATAAGTTCAGGTTGAATCACATTAACTTCTCTTGGTTTTGGTTTATCATGACAAGGATTAGTGGATGAACCTTGTGAGATGAATTCCTCAAGTGCTTCATCTAACATGTCAAATTCATCACTACTAAAAGGCTTGAGGGTTAGGTTAACTTGGAGAAAGAGATTTGACATGGTCAAATAACTATAGTTTCTCCAAGTGGCTCATAAGTTTATAGGTTCTATGTTGCTTTTGTTTTCTAATGAATGCCAAATGTACTTCTAATCTAATTGAATTGTGAACTAATGTTGAAATTGAAAAGTGCAAGAAGCTAAGTCTATCCACAATTTCAATGAATGTAAACTATGCTAATCCTAATGACTTAAATGTAATAGAAGCTATACAAATTGAAATGGAAATATTTTAACAGCAAACAAAATCCTAAAAAAAGGTTCTAAATTTTGGAAAATACAATACAAAGTCTACATTGGAACTAATTCACCAAGGTGGTGAATGAATCCCAATGGGGATTTTTTCAAACTTTTCATCAATTTTCATTTGATTTTTATGCTTTATATGTTTTATGATCTATATCTTAAGTGCAAATGAAAATTTTGTTTGATTTTCAGTGAAATGAGATGAAAAAATGCAAGCCATATGAACTTTCATAATACAAAATTAGAAACCCTAGAATGCCAACTAACTACTACACACCCTAATGCAATGTTAATGCAAGCAAGTTTAGGATGATAATGCACTCCAAATCTAGGTGAATCAACCCCAGATCTAGCTTTTTGCACAAGAATAGGTTTCAGGAAAAATGGTATTAGAATCTGCATAAAATCCTAAAAAAATCATGTATAGTGGGACTCATTTTCCATTTCTAGAGAATTAGTTGCATTCCACTTTTTCAAGAATTCAAAATCCAGGGCTGCACTTCAACACCTACTCTTTTCTCCCAAATTGATTTTTGGATCTAAATCTGCAAAAAGAATTCCAAAACAAAATATAGACTTGATTTGTTTGTAGGGGGTTTTCCTCAGTCCAACCCCTAGTTTGGTAATTAAACCTTGATGGAAACAATTAAATGTGAATGCAAACCCTAGCCTTAAGTGTGTCTAAGACTGGGAAATATGAAACATAATCCAACCTTATTCTAATGTGTAAGAATGAGGTGCATAAATGAAATATTACAATGAATGACTCACTTTGAGAGATCTCTAATCACCCAAATGAGCCTCAATAATGTTTTTACCTTCCTTAGGCTGAGTGTAGAGTAGTAATGGAGGGTGGAATCACTTAAGAAACAAGTCATTAGGCTTGGCTTTATGGCTAGTTGCATCTCCCCAACCTAGAATCCATCATGATTCACCATAGACAACCATGATCACCCCTATCAAATGCTAGATCTTGAATGAAAGTGAGCTTGAAGACCTACCAAAACACTTTAATGTTGCTCCAAGACTTCAACTTTTCTTTCTTTTGAAACTTGAATGCTCTTGTGAATGAATGCTTGAAGATTATTGATGCTTGTCTCTTGAAATTGCTCTTGAAAATGCTTGCTTAGATGAGAAAAATTACTGAGCAACTTTCTTATATAGGCATTAACACCTAATTTGTCGTTATTTAGATCTCTAAGGCTGAAAACAACCAAAAATTTGAATTAAAAAGGTGATTTTCCCACTCAAATTTGAAAAAAAAACCCTAAATGGGACTCATTCGCCCAACGTAGTGAATAGGTCCCACCTTGGGGGACTCATTTTCCCAAAGTGGTGAATGAGTGCCACCCTATATTTTTATGTCGGTTTTTGGGATTTTTGATGTTTTAGATGATTTTGTCAAGTTTTTAGCTGAAATAAGCCTCGAGATCTGAAATAATGGGTCTTAGGATCCTATTAATGGTGATTTTAAAGGGTTTTTAATGCAAGGGTGCCAAAATAGGTCCAAATTAAGTATCAAATTGCATCACTTTGAAGAGCATACAATTTTCCACACTACAAAATCAAAGGGGTGGATGAAGTTAATTTAGCCTTTTGTGTATATTGATTTACAAAAATATCCATGTTAGGGGTTTTTGGATGATCCTGGAGTTGTCATGCTTGTGTTGTTGTGGCATAACTTCATAGATTTATCTTTTGATTCATTTCTATTAGTCTTAGGATAAAATAATTCATGGATATGTTAAGTAGATTGGATTGATTGGTTTGATTGGATTTATTTGATGGCTTAGGATATATATATTCTTGAAAGCTAATTTTTTACTTTTTTGTATATTATATATATGTATTTTAACTAAATTATATCATGGATAAATTTTATATTGAGGATATTCCCAATCCCCCATCACCACCCATTCACCTCAATACCCTCCACCTCCACCCCCTCCACCTCAAAACCACCACTCACCACCATTAGGATCCAATGGGGATCACTTGTGACTGTGGATCTTTGGCAACATTAGATCAATAGAAGAAAAAATTAATGCAATTCAAAATGAAGCATTCATTCTACCCCACCTGATGCATTTTGCAACTTTGATGCAAAACATTATAGATGAAGTTAGGTCCATTGATGTGGACTTAGAAAGTCATTCAGTATGAAGCGAGGAGAGGTGATGGTATTATTTTGATGGTAACTCCTATAAGTGGATCCATGACCTCAAAATCACAAGATCCCATTTAGCTCCTTATTTTATCAACCTTGTCAATAATCAAATGATTCTCTTAAATGAAAAAAGAATATCTATATGGTGGTGTGGACATCCACAAATGGGGGATAATTTTTTTGATCAGTGATGGATGGTATTGGATCATCCATCACATGCAAATTGTGAGGTTCCACTTTATTTTTTAAGAAAATTATAGGAAAAGTTTGTGTTGGGTAGGAAACCCAATTATTTTGATTTCAAAGCATTTCAAGGTTTTGATGGCGGCATACCACAATAGAGGTTTGGGACATGGGTTGATCCCCAATGACCCATGCTTGATCAACCTCTTATCAACCCTCCTTCCACTACCATTCTTGTACCCATCCAACACCATGCAGTGGTATCCGCACTAGGAGCATTGAGTGTGCTTTTTACAAAATTCAATGAGCATACTTTTGAGATGGAAATTGGCGTTAGTGGGTGAGAACATGGAGGATTTTATGATGGAGTCAATCCTAGTACCATGTCATGTCCCCTTTCTAAAAGAGCCCTTCCTAATTTCTCAGAGTTGAAAATTGAGTTTGGAAAATTAAATAGGGAAGTAAATATTTGAATTTAGGGTAAATTGAGATGTTTTGGGAAGTAAATAAATAAAATAATAAAATTCAAATTGTGTGGTCTAACTTTGGAGTAGCTTGTGGTGGGTGCATGTTTTGGGCAAGAGTGTGCTATAGAGATTTTAGTTTGTTGCTTTATTTCATTGTCACAAGAGTTTATAATGTAGTTGGTGTGAATGTATTTCTAGATTTTTTTGACATATTGTAAATAGAGAATCCCATGTTTTGAGGCATATTCTGATGTACTCATGCTACTCTTTGTTATTGAGTTTGTAAAATAATTTTGTGTAATGTTTAGCATCGATTTGGTGCTATTTTAACAATGCAATATTAGAGTTGTCATGAGTAATTTGTTGTTGTTCCTTTCTATTATCAGTAGATTTTGATAGTCTTATATGAAGTTTTTTTACATGTTTAAACCTAAGAAACAACATCTGATACATTTTCTCTCTTTTTAAAGTTATTTTTCATGAATTAGAGGAATATATTTCAAATCTAATTTTATTGTTTTCCTAAAATTTATAATATTTCAGTGGGAGAATATTATTTCATAAATTATATAATATATATTTTCATCAAGGGACATTAGAGTGGTATCAGAGCTAAGATCTTACTAGCTTCAGGGTTTAAACAATTTTTTATGCAGCCAAGTGATAGAGAAAAAAATACTAGGAGTAGGAAAAGAATAAAGTGTCTACCTCAAACCCCCATCCAGAAAAGGGTATAGATGACATCATTAAGAGTAAGAAGATGGATGATGAAGAAGAAATGAATAAAAAACTCTTTTATTATCTTCATAGGAATCAAAGACTAACTGCAAATAGTCTTGTGAAGATGCAGGAGGTAATGAGATTGTTGGCAGAAAAGCTCCAAATTCTGGTATCACCAAAGGAGAAAGGTAGCACTTTAGAACCATAGTCCAGTATTTCAAAAACTTCTAAATCTATTTTCTTAACTGAAGGTGATTCTACAACACCTAACCCTCCCAATCCTATGGAATAATGGACAAGAGAGATAGTAACCATCAGAGTGACCTACAAAAATCAAGATGAAGGTTTCAGGAATGTTGTTTGATTCAATGACTATGTCTCATAGATGTAGAACACATGATGACCATAAAAGGTCATATACCTCATGAAAAATATAGTAGAAGAGATATCAGAAGAAAAATTGATAAGCTTTCAACCCCAAGAATTTTGATGGAATGGAAAAAATATTTGCTAGAGCTTGGCTTTAGAAGTTGTATACCTATTTCACTCTTAGTTCCATGAAGGAGAAAGATGCCATAAAATTTGCTACTCTACATCTTAAAGGTGTTGCATATAGTTGGTGGTATCATGGTACAACTACTCAATGTCATATTTGGGTAAATACTTTTCATCATTTTAGTCAAAGATTAATATATAGATTTGAGCTCAAGGATGAAGAAGAATATTTTACAAAGTTGTCTAGTTTAAGGTAAACACATTCCATTGATGATTATGTAGAGAAAATTCAAAAGTTAGCAGTTATGGTTCCTGAAATATCTAAAAATAGGATCATATACCTCTTCCTTGAGGGTCTTGAATAACCTATTAGGGGTTTAGTTAAGACATTCTCACCTACATATTTGTAGGAAGCAATCAAGAGGAGCTTACAACTAGAGATCTATATTCCCAATAAAATTGTATCTCACCATTCCAAACCACCACTTCCTTGGTAGTCGAAGGGAAAATTCTAGAAAAATGTTTCTCCAACTACTCCACCAAAGAATGTGTCATTCATAGCTACTAAGAAGATGGATGAGATAACAAAATTTGAACATAGAAGGAAGAAACTTTGTTTTACTTGTAGAGAACCATGGGTTTTAGGGTGTAGATGTTTAGGAAGGAGCAAGTGTATTTTATTGAAGTTGTTTCAAATTTTATGATAATGAAGATTTCCAGGACACCAAACAAGAAGAAAATTCAAAGGATGAAAGTGAAACTAGTAAATGAGCTACCATTGCAAATCTATCTAAAGCACCTATATAGATACCACCCTTTCAGAGTTCAAGGAGTTATTTTGGGTCAAAGGAAAATAGTTCTCATTGATAGTGGTATAAACTAAAACTTTATTGATGAGGGATATCTATCCAAGAGAGTACTAAAGGTATAGAACTTTGAGGGTTTCAATGTCATAGTTGTTGACGGTTTCACAATATCTTGCACTTGGGTAGTTTGGTAGCTCAAAATAACTTTGGGAGACTACAAGGTATGTGATGATTTCTGTGGTTGGAATAAGACAGACCAATGTTGTCCTGGGTTTTCAATGGTTGCATTGTATTGGAGGATACTACACAAATCACCAAACCATCAAGTTCAAGTTCTAGGAAAATAGGAAAGAGATATTATTGAAGGGCCTGTCCAATGGAGCTCCTAGAGTGGTTTCAGCCAAGAGGATGGAGAGGACCTTCCAAAAGGACAAGTAGAAACAATATTGATCCATACTACAAGGTCTTCTAAGGAGTAAGGTAAAATCCATTTTGAAATTTAGTCAATTCTTGATAAGCATAGTTTGATTTTTAATGATTTATCTCCTAGATTACCACTCAATAGGGGATTTGAGCATGTCATTGAGATAGAATAGGGTTCCCAACCTATTATCACCACTCCCTACCATCATCCAAGGGTTTATAAGGAGGAAATAGAAAATTTTATCCAAGAACTACTTGGCATGGGTTTCCTAAGGCCTAGCTCTAGTCTATTTGTATCTTTTCTAATCTTGGTTTAAAAGAAGGATGGCACTATGAGAACATGCAAATATTACATAGCCCTAAAAAAGAAGACTATCAAGAATAGATACCCCATCCCAAGGATAGATGAACTTATTAATGAGTTACATGGAGTAGTTTACTTTCCAAAGATAGATCTCAGGTCAAGTTACCACCAAATTTACATGATTTTTAAAGGAGGTAATGAGTTCATGCCTAGTACTTGCAATTCCTAATTTTTCACTTCCATTTGTTGTTGAGTGTGATGCATCTAGGGAAGGGATTGGGGTTTCTCTAACTCAAAATGGAAATCCAATAGCCTTTTAGAGTAGGAAACTTGACCAATTGGAAAGGGGCTACTCTATCTATGATAAAGAAATATTGGCAATCATGCATGCATTAGATAAATAGCCTATAGTACTTTTTAAATCAAAAGGATGTGAATGACTTACAATATGAGTGGATGAGTAAACTACAATCTTGTGATTTAGAGATATAATATGTTAAAGGGAAGAAAAATGTTGTTGTCGATGCTCTCTCTAGCATACCATATTTATGTTCTATCTCTTCTATTACTACTAATTGTAAGTTTCCATAATCTTAGAGCATGATAAATATTATTTTGAATCTAATATATTGTATGTGAAAGTGGTCAATGAAAAGTACTCCATTGTTGATGGGCTGATCTACTATAAGAATAGGGTATATTTGGTCTTAGGATCCAAAATCAATGAGAAGGTACTCAGAGCTTTCCATGACACTCCCATGGTTGGGAATAAGGGTACTATAATACTTACAAAAAAAATTGGGAGAGGTTTGCATGGAAGGGTATAAAGGAGGATATTATCAAGAACACCAGAGAATGCATAATTTTCCAACAAAATAAAGGTAAGCAAACACTTCTAGTAGGACTTCTTCAGCCACTCCTAATTCTTGAACACAAGTGGGAGAGCATATCTATGGAATTCATTACTAGTTTTCCCAAGGCTCAAGGTAAATATTGCATATTTTTATGGTTGATAGATTGAAAAAATATGCACATTCCTTTCCTATCACATTTGATTTTAAATAATTACAAGCAGTAGAGCTATTTTCAAAAAGATTTTTAGATTGCATGGCTAGCCAAGGAACATTGTAAGTGATAGGGATAATAGATTTCTTAGCTTTTTTGAAAGGAATTGTTTCATTTGATAGGGTTAGAGCTCACCCCTAGCATGAGCTACCATCCCCAAATAGATGGATAAACAATAATCTTCAACAAATGGGTAGAGGGATACTTGAGTAACTACATCTCTGACCAACAAGGAGCTTGGGTCAAATGGTTTCATCTATGGGAGTATTGTTACAACACATCTTATCACATGTCCATATGAATGTCACCTTTTCAGCCTCCATATGGCTATGATGCTCTTTCTTTTTCTGATTTTTTGTTTTCATATAGTAGAGTACCTATAGTAGGTGACTTTGTACAACAAAGTCAAGAGATTTTGAGATCACTTAAGAATAATTTGCAAAATGCTCAAAATCAGGAAAAGACGTATGCAGATCAAAAGAGGATAGAGAGAGTTTTGAGGTTGGTGACTTATTTTTTATAAGGTTCCAACCATATAAGCAAAAAATTATAATTTAGGTCATCTTATGTGTGACGTACATGAGGATTTTTCAAAACAAAAATTATGGCAAATAAAAAATTAACAAAAAATAATATTAAAAAAAACTACAAAAAAATATCATGCACATTCTTCAGTATGTTGTAGATATTTTTCCTAAAGGAATCTGAAAAATACAATTATTTAGGTGAAAATATGGATGGCGTACACATGCATGGTATGGTAAAAAAAGTGACTTGAAAATAGTGGTTTTTAGACATGCCTATCGAAAAATCAACTTGTATGATTTGGGTATTAAAAGAAATTACATATTTAAAAACTAGTCTCCAAGTAGTACTTTTCATATTACTAATTATTTTTAAGATTCAACCTTTAAGTGCTTCAAATTTTTAGGTCAAATTACACAAATTATGAAAATCGAGGAAAACACCACTTTTTGACCAAAAAGTGGACTCAACTTCTTGCACACACCCTTTTATCTCTTTTCCATTCTTTCTTCAATCTTAAAGATGATATTGAGTAGAGAATGGGATCTATATTCTATGTCCTCCTTAAACAAGAAGACATTTTTTCTAGCTTTTATTCAAACTGAGAGATCAAGATGTTGAGCAATAAGTGCAACAAGAATAAGACTCCTCAAAGTGGTGAAGGGACTGAGAGTCCATCAAAGCATCCAAATATAAAGTTGTTGGTCGATTCCATAAAGGATATAAAAGTCATGGAAAATCCTAACCTAGGAATTAGACATTCTAGCAGGATGACTAACATCTACTTATGGTCGTTCATTTACATTGTCAAACCAGGGAATGTATACTTGAAATGGAGTGGCACTATATGTGCACTAAGAACCAGTTTTAGTCACAATTTACTAGAAATAAATGCTTGGAAGGAATTCTACTTATGCTGCAGGAATGTAATGTAAAGTCTTCTTAACTTAAGCATAACTTAATCAAAGTAGAAATCATAACAACTATTACTAAGGAAACAAACTATGAACTGGCCTTATGCTTGCAGGAACAAACACAGGATGGATTCCTGATGCTGCATGAACAATATAAGACTGAGTTTGCGGAAACTTCAAGAATGAAAATCAACTTATAATCAATAGGAGATAAATAACTAACTACGATACTCACTAAGTGGCCCTTTAGAAATCATCTACTAGTTTATGCAAGAATTGAACTCAAAACTTCATCAACTTTTTATTCATAAACTTGGAATCATATACATTGATTGTTCTCTGTAAGAAACTAACACAAAACACTATTTCTCATTATAATACTAACTTTAACACTCCCTCTATTGCCTCAATTCACGATGTCAATTTATGAGCATTAGAAAAACAACTAACTACCTAACTCTAACAGAGAAAGACATGGACATAAATGCATCATGAAACCAAGGAACAAACTTCTCATAAATGAAGGCATATTTGTTCAACACGATTCAGAGAGAATTTAGTATTCCACTCTTCCTAGATTAATGATCATTTAGATTTCCTCCCAATGACCCGGTCAGAGAGTCTTTGCTGGAACAACTTCCTCAATGCCGTGCTGGAAATGGACTTTACTGTAGGGCCAAGATCTGCTGCGCTTTGACTCATTCATGCTTCCTTCAAAAACCTATGATGCACATGGCGACAAAAGCTAAAGAAAGCACACATGGAAAATAACACGATACACATTCATTAATCACATATTAAATCCATTTCATTATCCAAAAACCACATGCATTATATCAGTCATTCAGGAGGTCAAATAGGGCAATTAATACAGACACAGAGATGTTAAGCTGCAGGAATATAGAAATGTGTTGCTACAGGATACTACTCGATTTTAGATAAAAATCCTTTAATCAAAGAGTTAAAACAACCATCAGCAATAAGAGTAAGGGTATTAAAAATACATCATAATATTCAAATTATGAGCATATTTCGAGCTCATAATTTGCCCCCTACTTATCCTAATGATGGTCCTCCAACATTAAGCTTTCTAGTTGTTTCTCTGAAATCAGTAGGAGTAGTATGGCCCTGTAATGAAGTTTTGAATTTGTAGTAGAAACCTCTGAAACTTTGCCATCTCTCATACCTGCGGGTTTCTGCATCCTCATTAACATTTGTAGCCCAATAAGGGTAAAGTGGCCACATCAAAATTGGAGGTCAAAATGTTAATGGTAACCATAACTCAAACCTTCTTTGGAGACCAAGCTGCATATACTTCTCTGTCCTTTTGATGGCTGCCTTAAAGTTCAGAGGGCTATGAGGCTCAGATTTCCTCAGACCAACAGTCAGTTTTTCCCATCTTGTTTCAATTCTGGAAGATGAAAGCTTCCAAAATAGATATGTTTGGTCTTTGAACTCATCATACACCTGCTTCCTGATATCAAATATTTTCATTCTTTCTATCTTTAATCATTGAATCCATACACAACAGTGAGCCAAGTTCTTAGAATTGTGTGGGGATCTGAGCTTTCAGGTTATAGTGGAATGGGTTCATTCCTTTCAGCCTCTTCATAAGCCTCTAATTGTCTTCCATAGTTAGTTTCATTGGCCACCCAAGACATGAGTGACCTCAAATGAATGTCACCAATGTAGAGAAGTGGATTCCACTCTATTTCAGAGGGAATTAGAAAACCATGCAAATAAAACTCACATAAAGAATTTTTCAGCCAACTGGGTGCTACTTGATATGCATCATAAAATTCCTTAGCTGTGTGAATGATAGGGTCTAAATTTCTTGAAGTTCTCATCAATTGGAACCAAAGAAATTGCTCTTTAAGGCACATAGCATATACCCTAGGTGGTGGTCTACATTCCATAATTTTACCAGTTATCTTCACCATTTCATCCATTTTCTCTTTCATTTCTTGAATTTCCTTTTTTTGTCTTTCAATTTCCCTTTTCAATTTCTTCTTTTCTTCTTCTTAAAGACTTTGTTGAATTTTATTCTAGCTAAATGGCAGAAACTCAAAGTTTGAAATGTAACAGGCCTCCATGTGGTCCTAAGATATTCCAAATATTCAATCAACAATTTCCTTTTATAAACAACCAATGCTCGACAAGTTTCAGGGGGTAATAGGGTTTCATTGGACACTTCAGATTGTTCAAGTTGTTCTTCCTCTTGTTGTAGGATGGACTCTTGTTGTTGCTCAGGAGGAGATTGTGTTTCTTCTGAAACTTGCCTAATTGCTTCAGCTAAGTCATCAAGACTTGGCATCCCCCTTTCATTACCACTACCATGTTGTGCTTCCTCAACTTCCACTGTCTCAGTTTGCACTTCCCCAAGAATAACAGATGGACTTTGTGGAACATTCTCAGATACATTATGAGAAACATCATGACTAAATTCTTCAGATTCCTCAAGAATTATTATAATTTCAGGTTGAAAAGAGGTTGAGGTAACTTTACACTGTTTCCTTGATGAAACTCTTTTTGGAAATGTTTCTAAAGTAACAGTTGCAGGAGACACTTTCATGGCTTTCCTCTTTCTAACATGCCTAGAGGATTCAGACTCAGCAGGAGAAGATGATAGTGAAACTATAGTGGCAACAAGCGTTGATGCAAGAAAGAGTGGAGTAGAAAGTTTTCGCTTTTGAATATGAGGGTCAAATTCTGGGGTTTGTTCTTCCCTAGATGACTCTCCTACCTTTGTTTTCCCTTTTTCTTTTCTACCAGTAGACCTTGTTTATACTTGGGTAGAGGGCTCTGGTGTGGAGGCTACAGGACTAAGTGCTGCAAGAGCAAATGATTCTTGCTCTGCTTCCCTACTTGTAGATTCTACTCTCTTTTTATTTTTCTTGTGTTGTGTGCAGGGAGTGCTCTGGGAGGCTCTGGAGGTTGTAGACCCTTCTGGGCAACAAATTCTTGCCAAGAAAGGGGTGATACATCCCTTAGGGAACATTTGATCAAGAATTTAGTGAGGGCATGATGGGAAACAGAGTTGTCCCTACCCCTCTGGGTTTCATGGGCACAATGTTTCAAAAAGTTTAACAAAAAA
>VDFB02353524.1:0-37741 GCA_007258455.2 Sequoia sempervirens
AACAAGCTTTGGAGAAAGCTGCTCTTGAGAGGGTGTAGGCTGAACCTGCTCAAGTATAGGTTCATTTTGTATGAAGCATATTGTATTGAACATAGGAATTCCTTTTTCAAAAAATGAATTTGGAAATGAAAGGGCTGATTGAGTTTCCAACTTCTGGGAAAACAAACATTTATTCTGTTCTTCTTTTGTCTCCAACTCTCTTGCAAGCTCTTCCTCATGTTTCCTTTTTTGTGCAAGCAACTCTTGTTCATACCTTTGTGCCTCCACCTCTTTCTAATGACAAAAATCTTGATAGGATTGCTCCTCTTGTTGCATGTTATACTCGTTTTCTCTATCTATGTCTAACATTTCCCTTTGAAATTGTAGCAATATCTCCTTGATGCTACTTAAATCATTATCCATGTTGTTAGAAATTTGAGACTGACTAGGGAGAGTACAAGGTTGGTTCAAAGTAGGATCAGTTTCACAAGGTCTGGTATGGGTATAAACATGCTGCAAGGAAGGTTGAGCAAGAGTAGTATGACTGTAATGAGGAAAAAGGGTGTTTGGAGGCCAAAAGCCTAAAATTTCATGGTATGGAGGAGGGTAACCATAATGATGGTGATGATTAGACATTGCAAGGATAAAACATAAAGTATAGGCAAGTCTAGATAGGAAAATTAGATTGATAATAGACAACAAGGTCTTGAAACACTAGAAAGTGGGTCAAAAAACCAATTAGAGTCTCCAGGTCTGAGAAAGTACTTCAAATGATAAAAACTAAAGAGTAGCACCAACCTCATTTAGTTGCAGGTATTCGAACTACTGAAACCAACTGATAAACAATTGGAGTCAACATGGTGTTGTTCATACTACCTCCAAAGGCTAATAATACTGAGAAAAACACCAAATTTCTCAATACTGTGATGCAAAGTTCATCACATTTGTCCCACCAGGCGTGCCAAAAATCTGTTGTCTCCTAATAGTGCACCCCTACTAAGTTGCATAACTTAGCATATTGGAGAAACATGGGAACTTTTCTAAGGTTGCGAGTCACCTAAAGTAGAAAAGAACCTTTAGAGAAAGTTGGCTCTTATGGTACTCACCTAAAACTAACTAAACTAATGATTTGTAGAGGAAAGGGTAAGAGGGAAACATAAAATGAAAGACTAAATTCTAAAAGTGATGCACTAAAACACTAACTAAACCTGTAAAACCAACTTGTAAATAGTTTAATCAACAACACAACTTGACTTGCACAACTCACTTCTATATGCTTTTTCATTAGTATTTCATGAGGAGGAAATAATGCATAATCCTAGAAGGAAATAAAATTTTCACAACTTGAACTATTTGCACTCCAACACAACTCATAACCTACAAAATACACACACTTTCTGCACAAAGGTACCACTAATGAGACTCAACTACAATGAATGAAGTAATTTCACAAGTAATTGCATCAATCACCAAAATGCACACAATAGAACCAAAAAATTGAGAAGAAAAAATGCTTATCTTTATTGATTTCCAAGGTGTAAATTGGTATACATGTCAAAATGAGTTACCAAATACAATCTTTTTCTACAAAGAACTTCAAAAGTCACAAATTAGAAAAAATATAATAATCAAAACTAACTTCACAAATGAATAATGAAGTTATTATATGCTTTTCTAATCAGTTGCACCAGAATAGGAACCCAAAACCCTTTGGTCATGCATAACCAAAAATCCTAGAAAATAGCTCCCAAACTCCCTCCAAAATGAGTCCAAAGTGAAGAAAAGGTCAAAACATGACCTTACCCATCATAAAAGCTCCCTAAAATGCTTTAAACTAAGTCAAAACAACCCTATATTCCTAGCACTTGTCTATCAACTTCCTCCAACCTCCCCTATATGCTTGGCATAAACAATAAACCTCCAACCATATCCCTTTGACTTAATCTTGAAAAACGAATGCCTCCTATCTTTATTTTGCACAAATAAATAAAACTAATTAAAATGCTTTATAAATTACCATTTCAAAAATGCTTTACATTATACCTTTGGTGCAAATATAAAGGCTGATTCGACCATGCCTTGGTGAGTCAATGCAAAAAACGTAAGTCTTAAAGTGACACTTTAGACACCTAGCATAATGCAAAGGGGACATAAATTATATTGTAAAAGTTAAAAAGAAAGGAAAAAATGCCTTAGGCTGTTGGCTAAATTGTAGGGAAAAAAGAAACCCTAAAGAAAAATCGCGACCAAACACAATTTCACATTTCATTTTTCACTTAGCAACTTTCTAGAAATTTCATCGAGCCACCATCAAGGGTTTCATCTAGTGTTGAGGTTTTGACTCAGGCTTCTGGGAGTTTTCAATGCAAAAAACATGCTTGAAACCACGTGGGTAAGCAATCTTCTCTTTCATTTTCAATCTTTCATTTCACTGTGCTTTTGAGCACCACCATGGTTAAGCTATTGAAGGTTTTTCTAGAGCTTTTATATGCAGATCTCTTTCTCTTCATGCTCGGTCTTGTACAACAAAAATGGTGAAAGTTTTCATTTACTGTATGTTTCTCATACATTTTTGTGTAAACTCAAACTCATATACTCAGCCTGAAATGAAAGTTTATATTATGGCTTTTACTGTACAGGAAAAGATGAGCTACTTTCCTTCCTTGTGTATTTTCCTTTACTCCATTCATTGCTTCTGTAAATTTTGTTCCTTTTGTACTCGACCCATGAACAATCTGGGTTTCATTTTCTTCATTTTGTATTCAACTTTCATTTTATCTAGAAAATACTCGATCTTCTTGTACCTTCTAAAAAAGAAGAAAACCTTCATTCTGGGCTTGACCCTCATATTCTCATTTGGGTTTTCCTCTTTTTGTAGTAGGCCATGGTTTCAAACCCTATATCAATGATATACCTTATCTCCAGTCAGAAAAAGATCTTAATGTTGGCTTGTGCCAATTTGTCAATGCACTGAAGAACCCCATTTTTGTAGTTTTTCCTCAACAACAGATGCACTGAGAAGAATCAATTACCCTTCAACTATAGCCCTACTACAATCATTATTGCTCTCATCATCTAAATCAAGGGTTGGGGCTTGGAAACAATAATATTCCTAAAGGTTTCATTAAAACTACCTTCACCTTTTCTATGAATTTCCTTGTAAATTTTCACCACTGCAACACGATCTCTAGGTTTGCAAGTTCCAACAAGATCATCCTCTATCTACAAGCTTTCAAAGAGACCTATTGATCTACAACTTGTAATCACTATGCCCTTAATGATTGTCACCAGTCTTTTCTTCTCATGAGTATATGAAGATCACGACCGTTGAAAATCCTACCACATTTCTTTTCTTCATAGCTTGTTGTTTTCTCTTCTACTATTGTAAACTATGAGAAGCAAAATACTTTTACAGACCTCATACTCTTGGAAATTAGTCTTCAAACTATCCTCTCACTTTTGCAAAAGTAGTACCCTTACTTACCATTCCAAACCATTAGTAGAACATACCAAAATGTTAGGTTTTGACACAACACCATATGGAATTGCATATACTACATCATTAATTACTCCAAAAGTTAGCTAAAAGACCCACTAGCCTCAAATATTATAGATAATGCCTTCGGTGAAGATGTATATGATTTCAAACTTGGTGATTGTCCTTCACATGTTTCATTGTGCTCAATGCTTTTTCTTATAAGATCTGCCATTGGAATGAACATATTTTCCTCTATTAATTGAGGATGACTATCCTTGAGCAATATTCCATAGCTTATCTCCTTTTGATGCAAGTAATGGCTGCCACTATCATGTGATTGCATTCTTTACTTTAAAAACAATACGATGCCCTCTCCATTATGCTTTTCTTCTTAGGCATCATATCTTGCAAGAGTGTCATGCTTTGATAGGGTAAACATACACCCATGATTAGCTTGTGACTATCCATTTAATACATTGCATACTACTATATCATTTATATGACTATCTTGGTGTGTGCATTCACTCTACTTAACTTCACATGTTGTTCATCACCACACAGGTTGCTCATTCGTTTACGTGAAGGATTTATGTTATCTCTTTAATGGTGTTGTCTTTTCATGAACACTCATCACTTTCCTACATGATACAATTGTGAAGACAAAGAGCATGAGCTTGTTGTCATTTTGAATAGTCTTTACATAAAAGCTTCATTTCATGAATGCTCTTCCTTTATTATGTTCCAATTGAGAAATTATGTTTCCATTTATGATAGTGAGGAAAACTCACTATCATAGGTGATAAGATATTTGTTCCAAATTGATAAATGTGATTCTTTTGCATTCTCATCCGTCTTCAAAACTGAGGGTGGCATGCTTTTCTCAACCCTTGTGGGAGCCCATTTCACTCCACATGCCATCATATCAAATGAAAACACTCCAACAATGAGAATTTCACCTATACCTACATAGTGAACAAACATGTTAGATAAAAATAGTAGAGCCAATATCTTCCAATGATGTTTCATGGTTACATGATACTCTTTTGCTTTTCCTTGATACTTATGATGTTGCAAACTATTTCAATGCCTTATGAGAATGAACTATATGTTTACTTATGCTGCATAATTGGAGATTATGGGTCCTGAGCTCTAACACAACTTTATTCATCTTATGTAGGCATTTCAAGTAGTAGCAAAGCAACTTTTGGAGCAGCCAAGCGAGAAGTCGTACAAGGATGTAACAGTTCAATGTGGGGTTCATCATTCAGGAAATGACGGATCCCTACTCTTTCCATATGATCTTTTCTTTTATATCTTTAAATATATAGTTTATTTCTCATTCTGTATTGAAATAGTAATTCTTGCGGCTTATGTGGGACACCATACATTTGAAATTATCAATAAAAACAACATTTATGCAAAAATTTGTGAAATATTTCTCTTGTATACATTTGCATAATGAACTGCAATCTATTTGATAATACTTCTGTGAATATGAATGGAACTTCAGTAGAAATCAATGTGTACCTTTTATCTTTTAATCATCATGTAAACCTCAGTTCTACTTGATTGAGCTAGAAGCTAAATTAGTTAACAAGAACATGTCAGAAAACAAAGCAGCCATGCAGGAAAATAAGTGGATAGTCACACAAACTATCAAAAAATTGGAAGGATTTCAAAGGGGGTCCCTCAAGAACCCTTCAAAAGAAAATGGGTCCACTTGAGGGATGCATTGTTTGAAACTGTAACAAAGACGTTTTTTCTCAAATCGATTCATCATCTAGGAATCCTTTTGAAATGTGTTCTCTTCATCAAGGAATTCGAAAGGAAGAAACTTCCCCCTCACGAGGGGAAGGTGGAGGCTTTTCCTCTAGGAAAAGTTGCTCCCTCCTTGAAGGAAAGTTTTCAATCTCTTTCTTTGTGAACCCATGATGAAGGAAACACATTTCATAAGGGGTCCAAGTTGTGAATGCGATTTTTGAAAAACGGTTGCAAAGATTCTTGAGAAAAAATTTGTTGGCCACAAATTCATTTTCTAAGAATCAAAGTATCATAGAAGTGGTGTGGTCACACATGCAAGGGACAACTCAAGCAAGAAGAGAGAAAGTTAGGAAAAGAGCGAAAGAAAAATAATCACAAACATAAGACATAGGCGGATATGGTTTCAAGGGGTCAGATCTGCTCATGCTTATATAAATAATAGGTAACTATGGTGCAAGGAAAAAGTTCATCAATCCCCACCAGATCAGGAAGAATGCATGGAAAAGAAAGTAAAAAATAAAAAAATCCGGTCAACATGGAAGGGAGGCCTAAATGCCCCAACACTTTGCATTGTTCCCAAATTTCTGAAAATCAAACATAAACATGGAAGAATGTTGACACAGATAGAAGGTTCACAACACAAAATAACTCCTATATCCAAGCACCAACAAGGGTGACAAGGGTCATCTAGGAATGCATAACACAAGTATGGAGGAACACATTACAACACTCACACATCTAATCTAAAGATAAAGAAAAGGCCTCCCCCTAACTCTCATTGGCCAAGAGGTCATCTTTTTCCCAATCTAGATCATTATAAGGGGAAGGAAGATGAACCTGTAGTGGTGGAATATTAAGGGGAGGATCTTCCGACCCTCCTGCAATAAGGGCTAAGGAAGAAGCCCTCGCAAGTTCTTCTTTGCTCAGCTCTTGTGGAGCTATGGTTAGTGACTTTGTGAAGATTACTGACAAGGCCAAGACCTCATCTAGAGAGTTGAACATGCACTTCACAGGGGTGCCATGTTGTACCTCAATGGATGGGGAGGACGATGCCTAAGATTCACTGCTAGGCTCACTGAGTGACTCGGGAGCAGTGAAAAACTTAGGGGAAGTTGTGACTTGTTCTATCACTAAGATGAAACAAGCTACCATAGGACCACCCTTTGGAGAAGGTGGGATATTATTATGCCCTCCATTGCTGGAGGGGCCAACCTCTACCTTCTACTTCATCAGGGGATGTGAACTCCCCACAGACTAGGTGAGAGGCACAAAGGAAGAGGAGGAGAAAATTGTGAAAGATACCATCGAAGTATTCAACATATCCATAGGTTTTGGGAATGGCGGGATGTTCGAAAGGGACAACAATAGGGGTGGTTCAACTAAGGGGGTGATAAAAACATACACCTTTTTGGGGTCGGACACACTTACACTCATAGCGGGAGCCAAAAGAAAGACTGAACTTGATTGAATAGAAGCAGAGGGGAGGAGAGAGGAGGATGCATCAAGAGATCCTGAAGCAGGGGAAATCATTTTGTCTTCCTTCTTCTGCAAAGTAACCTACTCATCCACTAGAGCCTTTTGTCGATGCTTGTGCTCATGCACAAGGCAGTTTCTATGACTTTTCATGCTAGAGGTCAGGAGCTGCAAAGGGATAGAAGACTCCTGCTTAGCCATAGGGGTGTCCACTACAACTGTTTTCAGTGGAGGGATAGGCTCTTGAATAGGCATAGGAGTAGGTTGAGAAACAACGAGGGGAGTTGACTCTAGTGCCTTGGTAGCGGGCCTCTTCCCATTTAGTACCTTGGGAGCAAAAACAGTGGGAGGCCGCAAAGGCCGAGACATAGAAGATTCCCCACTAGGACCCTTCCTTCTATCATATTGAATGGGCCTAGGCTCCGTGGGCAGAATAGGAAGCTCAAACGTAGGATGCTTGGTCTTTCACCAAGCGAGCACCATAGGATTCTCTCGAAAACATGGAACAAAATCTGATGGCACCACAATGGTGCGAGAGGAAGCGCTAGGCTAAACAACGAAAGGGGAAGAAGAGGGACCCTGAGAGCGCTTCTCTCCTTCCCTTCTACCTGCCTTGGCGGAATCACTGCTAGCTTTCAAATAGGCCCTATGCAAAACGATATAAGGTGATGAAGGGTATCTCACTATAGGTGTTAAGCGCCCTTTCTTATACTTTTGATATGTCTTGTACAAGAGGTCCTTCCTAGGTGGGAGTGAACCAACAGGTGTAGGCCAAAAGTGTTCTAAAGAATAATTGCCACATGCAACCAGTGGTCTATAATTGGTGTCATGGATCACATGCACAAAACCCTCAGTAATAAATTTTAAAAATTTGTGCACAATCGAGGGAACTGCATTCATAGCTACTAACCAAGGGATACCCAACTTCACTCTAAAGAGTTCAAACCCCAAGATTATGTCAAACAATAGGTTTACAAATTTAGGTTTGACAGGGACTGAAAAAATGATGCTACCAAGGGGAGGTATGGAAAGTCCATTATGCATACAGATGGTGCTCATGAGTGTGTCATACCCATCTTTATGCAGGAAGTTAATTAAAATAATCTCCTTGATGATGATATGCAGCTGATACGTCGAGTTAACAAGAACACCTGCTACAATGTTCTCGTTGATTCACACAGGTATATAAAGAGGAGATGGTTCTCTATTAAAACCCATCGACATATCCTGTGAGGTGAAGGTTATACCTGGACTACTACTCACAAGCTACGTAGAGGGGATGGGTAGATGTAGGAAAGAGGCCATCACACACCAAATGATACTCTTATAAAGCTCACCAAAGGTTTACAATCAAACTGTGACCCAGCTAAGGCTTTGTTATGCAACACTTACAAAACCTTCTAGCTATGCCTACGAGGGGTCATAGGTTGGGTTGTAAGGTGAAAGGCCTCACAACACTCACACCTACAATGCTCTTAAAACATGAGGAAATGAGCCTTCAGTACTACAAAATGGAACCAAAATGGTTCACGTCAAGTTCACCAAAAATGTAAGAGAGGGGGACCAACCACGTCAAGGCTCTAGGTCTTGGAGAGCTGAGAGCGAAGGGCTGCCCTAACTTACCTCAATCTAAAAGATGTCTTGGGATAAGGATCGAGAATGATGAGCACTATAACATACTTCTATCACTCTACAGACCCTGAACTTAGATTTGGGCTAGGAAAGCTAGTTTTTGGAGTTGGTGTTGCACCTCAAATAGCTCTTTGTCCAAGGATGGCAATGTGGCTCTGGGACAATAGTGTGACACCCTAGCATCTCTCTAGCGCATTGGCATCTATACGTTTAGAAAAAAATGAGTACAACAAAAACTACCAAAATACCTACTTACAGCCTAACTACTTGATTGTGATGGGAAAAAAAGAAAAGTATGAGAAATAGAGACAAAGATGATAAAGAAAGTATATAAAGGCTAGGGTGATGAAGATAATCTCACAAAAACACCAGTTTTCTAGCTAGCTCCACACGTACGTTCACCTACACACACAAGAAGGGGAAAATTGTTGGGGCTGTGGGGGGGCCTGCCTCAGTTAGACCCCCGCTTTGGTGTTTCCACCTCCACGAACAACCAAAAAGCAATGAAGTAGAAGAAGAAATAGAAAAGAGCACTACAAACAATATTATGCTACTTCTATCAAATCACAAAGGAGAGGAGTGAAATGTTACCACCTCCACCCAAAATCTCACTAGCCAATGGAGGAGATATGGACTTAGCAAAGTCACCACAACCACAACTGTGATGAAGGGATGTCTCACAGGACTCCAAGCCCACACTTCTATGGATTTCCTCACACTTGCAATGTGGAGTTGATGAAGCTTGAAATGTTGCTGCAATGCTAAAAAATGAAGTGTTGGAATCTTGCTTAAGAGAGGATGCTGGAAAATTGCTAAAGAGTGAAATTGAATTGCTAAGAGATGAAATGAAGTGAGAATGAATGAATTTTAAGAAAGAATGAGGAAGAATTTTCCATTTTCAGGTCGGTTGGTTGAAGAGGGACATTACAAGTCAACCCCAATCGGGTGTGTAATGCCTTTGCCAACTTCAGATGCAGGAATCTGTCATGGATGTTCGCGTGCCATGCATTCGTCCTCGAAAAATATCTGTCAACGACACAAAGGACAAATGCCAAGTGGATGGAAGGCAATTGGGTGATGTGGAATTTCGCTTTCAGATTTGATTTCCTAAGGTGAGGGTGTGTGAAAGGGGAATTTGCGTAAGGGGTGCAAATTCGCTCCTATACAATTATAAACTAGAAAAGTTCTTATTAATGGGATATAATACTAATGAAATCGTGAAACCTAGAAATATAGAAAATAAAATGTGTTTAGTTTTTATATAATGAAAGAGGGCTCCAAAATAGGGGAAAAAGTCAATGGAAGAACTTGAAGAGTCATCTTGAATCATAAGAGATTAAATCTATGTTTAAATAAATTAAAAAAGAAAAATACACAACATGAATCAAAGAATGAGTTGACTTTAAGATAATGTAGAACCATAAAATGTAGAATTGAAGGATGCAAATTTAAAGGACGTAAAACTAGATATTCTAGTTTTGAAGAGATTGGATTGAGTAAGAAGAAAATTAGAAAGGTATTACATAGAGATTTTAATTTGTATTATGCATCTTATTTATTAAATTTATCTACTATTGATGAATAATACAACACTATTAAGGAGACAATTGGATCAAATGAAAGAAAACGTTAGAAAGAGGCTACAAAGGAATAAATGTAGTCCTTAGATAAAAAAATAGACTTGGGTCCTTGTTTAATTACCTCAGAAGAAAAATAGTTGGTTGCAAATGATTATTTAATAAGTATAATATGAAATAAAAAATAGATAATTATAAAGATTATTTAGTGGCAAAGGGATTCTCTTAGGCACAAGAAATTTATTTTTGGAGATTTTTTTTATTATAAAACTATCTTCGATGATATTTCTTTAAACTATGGTTGATGAAATTTAACATATGAACATCTAGACAACATTTTTACATAGTGAGCTTGAAGAAGAAATTTGCATTGCACAACTATAATGTTGTAAGTTGAAAGGTAAGGATGACTTAATGTGTAAGATAAAAAACCCACTTGATTGTTTTAAACAATCACCAAGGATATGAAATCAAAATTTGGCAAGTATGTTTCGAGACTTGGTCTAGAATGTATCTAAGTTAATTTATGTGTATTTTAAATAGAAAGGTAAAACATTTTTTCTCAAGAGTTGTATGTAAATTTCATTTTATTAATTAATAACAATATGACAATGATCAATTTAGTGAAGTCTTAATTATCTTCAAATTTTGACATGAAAGCTCTTGGTGTTTTGAAATTTATTCTAGGCATGAACATTAACAAAGAATTGTGTAATCGTATAAAACTATAGCTACATGCAAAAAGTGGAGATAATTTTGTACATATTTAGGATGCATGATAGTGAATATATGAGCACTCCATTTTCTATTAGTAAAAAGTTATTTTTGAAAAATTTCCTAAAATAGAAGAGGAAATAGAGGAAATGTGTTACGTTCTTTATGCTAGTGTTGTTGGTAGCCTCATGTACACAATGGTCTAGATTAGACTTGAATTTGAACATGTAATGAAAATTGTGAGTAGATATATGTCCAAATATGGTAAGAAAAATTGGATTCCTATGAGAATGAGTTTTAGATATATGTGGCACCTTAGATTATACAATCTACCAGTGGTTATGTACATTGACTCCTTTTTAAGAAGCTATAAGATGGATGAGAAAAAGGAAGGCATTGGTGGAATTATTTACAATAAAGGTACAATATATAGTATTAACTCATGCATGTAAGGAAGTTATATGGGTACATCAATTGTGCTTAATAGTTGGTTTCGTGCAAAAGGTGGAAATAATTGACTATTACAAGCAAAGTGTAATATGTTTGGCCAAGAATCTTTTGTATCATGCTTGATTAAAATATAATAGAGTATAATATCTTTTTTTGAGAGAAATAGTTGAAGAAAAGTGGATACTATTGGGAAAAAATGGAATATGAAAAAAATATTGTTGATTTGTTGACAAAGGCTATGAATATTGACAAATTTTGTAGTGCAAGAAATGAATGTGCATAATTTTTCTAATTAACTAACACTTAAATATTTTTGACTTGTGTAAATTATTCAACAAGTGGGAGAATGTTGGAGATAAGTTTAGTATATTTTCTGCCTAATAATCAAGATGGGGCTAATTGATAGCACTCGTGTTTATCTTTTGCATGATTCATGTAATTTGTAAAACCACTTTCAATGTGTCTATTAATATAAACACATGAAAGATGTTAAGTAAGAGATTCATTATTGTATATATGGATGCTTGAGTTTCATGCAATAGAAAATAATTTTATTGTCTTGTATGTTTTAGTCATAAAGATTTTTTAATATTGTTCTATTATTATTCTATATTATATTAGCACTACTTTTATTATGCAATTTTATTAGACTTATTTTTCTGTACACATAAAATATATCTTGTAGTTAGAGGGAAAATAATCTTGACTCAAAAATAGAGAAAATGTAAGGCATATGCATTTAACCAACAATGGCATGAAAATTGTCTTTATCAAAGACCAAAATTTAAATAACAATGATATTTTGTTTAGCTTCAATGTGGTATCCTTGTTCACCAAAGTTCCTCTTCATGACTCCATTGAGATTGTTAGATGCAAGAGTAATGATGAGTTGGCCTCTTTGGTTGAAATTTTCCTAAAGTCCACTTTTTTCTCTTTCCAAGGGGTCATTTATGAACAAGTAGATGGTGTAGCAATGGGTTCCCCTTTCTCTCTCATTATTGCTAACCTCTACATGGAGCACTTTGAAGAAGTTTCCCTTTACTCCTTCCCCATCAAACCAAAATGGTGGAAGAGATATGTAGATGAAACCAATATTTGTTGGCCTCATGGTTTGGAGAACCTTGAATTGTTCCACACCCATCTTAATAGTTTAAACCCTTGCATATATTTCACTAAAGAAATTGAGTCTAATAACCAACTCCCTTTCCTTGACATCCTGCTCACAAAAAATTCAGATGGTTCCCTTTCTCGTAGTGTTTACCGAAAATCCATCCACACCGACCTCTACCTTCACTCTTCCTCCCACCACCACCCTACCCAAAAAACTTGCATCCTTAAAACCTTAACCTTGAGGGCTTTTTGAATTTGTGATGAAAATCATTTAAGCAAGGAGCTTGATCATCTTCGCCATGTCTTCCTTCTAAATGGCTACAAGAACAAGCAAATATCTAGAACTTTTAACCAAGTCAAATCCAATTTCTTCTCCAACCCTAAGGCCCCCCAACCCTCCATCCCCCCTAATGCCACCCTCCCTTACATTGAAGGTATTTCTCAAAAAATTCTAAAATCCTTTCTAAAAAGGGAATTTGTTGTGCTTTCAAACCCTTCTCCACCTTAAAAAACCACATCCCCTCTCTAAAAGACCCCAAGGGAATATTCCTTAATCTTGGTGTTTATAAAATTGTTTGCTCTTGTGGCACCCCTTACATTGGTGAAACTAGCCACTCTTTCAAAACCAAAATCAAAGAGCATAGCACATACATCAATCACAAACATGTCACAAAATCTGCCCTAGAGGACCATGCTTCCTCCACTAAACACCATATTTTCCTTGAAACCACTCAAATCCTCTCCCTTGAAAACAAATTTTTCAAAAGGAAACTCAAAGAAGCTATTGAGATCAATAACCACCCCACGAATCTCAATCGAGATGATGGTTGGATCTTGAGTTCCTCTTGGAAACCTCTTTTAGCTCACCTCAAACCCTCCACCCCCAACCCCCCCTGGCCTCCCCCATTCTTCGACTTTGCCGGACGGAAACCCCGACGATCCGGATGGACGTCGATGATCTGAACTTTGACGCTGATGCCGGATGGAATCCGGAGTTGACTTTGATCGGATCTTTGATCAGCGGAAATTCATTTACGGAGCCGGAGCTTTTGATGTGGATGTCGACTCCGGATTTTGAGCGATCCTGGAAACGACGATCTGACGCGGATTTAACCGACGGACGACGATGATTTTGACCTCGACGGATTTTATTATCTTTTTCCATTTGTCTCATTATCTTGTTTTTGTTTTAACCTCTTAGGATATTAAATAGACCCGACTTATCTTTGTTTTTTCTCTAGTTTTCCCAAAAGAGTTTTATTGTTTATTTGATTTCCTTTATTTTGCATTATTATTTTGGTTTTAATTTCTTATTATTTTGGGTTCCTTCTAAGTTTTTCAATTTCCTTTTTTGGCCTATCTCTCTTTACTTTTGATTTTTTTTCAATTTATATTATTTTATTTTAGTTTGTTGATATTTGGTTTAATAATTTTTGTTTCAATTGTTTGCTTAATTTTATTTATATTGTTTGTCTTTGCTTATGATTTTTTTGCTCTTTCTAGGGGTATTTTAATTTCCTTGATTTTTGTTTCAATTTTTTTTGTTCTATCTTAGGTTTTCGTTTATATTTCTTTTTAAACTTTTTTCCCCCTCTTTTAGAATTTTATTTATTCTTTTTTTTATATTATTTTGTAAGAGTTTGAAATGGGCTTTTTACTTTGCTTACCTTTTGTTTAATCCTTAGTTTTGTTGTCTTCTTTTAGATTGCTTAGCTGAGTGGTTTATTTTCCCTCTTATTCTTTTTCTATTTAATTTGGTTTCTTTATCTTTTTACCTTTTTCTATTTTTCTAAAATTCTCATTTCGATCCGTGTGCAACATCCCCCCTCCCCTATCTTTTTCACTCATTTGGTCTGCTATCAACCATTTTTGCTCTCATACAACTCTTTTCATATTGAAGATGGATCATAGAATGTGATTCCAAACATTGATGATAAAAAAACAAACATAGTTTAATCCAAAAAAGCTTACTACTATTGTCTTATAATTTATTTTTTATTTAATGTATTAAGAAAAGTATTTGATAATTTATTTAAATGAATGAAAAATTCAATAAATAATGAATTATAGTTAAATAATTATTAATAATAATATATATTATCTTAAATATAATAATATATTTATTTGTTTTTAATTGTAAAAATAATAATTTTTATACACATTCACTAATAATTTGTAATTATTTATTTTTATATACTAATCAATCATAGAACCACAATAACATTAAGATTATTCTAGTCTAATTGAATCACTAAAAAAACTCAAGACATTTTCATCCTTAAATAATTTTAATCAAGTAAATATACTATTATTATTTAATTAAAAAATAATTTAAAACATGATTTAAGATTTAATAGAAAATAAATTTATTTATTTAATCTTATTGTTACCATATTTATTTGTGAGTGTGAATATAATTCTTTATCAAAATGAGAGATATTTTTGATAGGAAAATAGATAACCTTTACTTTAATTCTTTAATTAATTATTTTATATTAAATTAGATTATAAATAAATCTTTTATATTTTGTTGATAATTGTATCAAATCTTAATATATTCAATTAATTTTTTATTAATTTATATATTTTTTTAAATATTTATTTTTACAATTAATTATGAAAATTTCTTTTAATTTATGTTATTAAAAAATATAAACATATTTTTTATAAAAGAAGAGTTCTTATATTGTAAGTGATATAATCATACTTCAAAGCTATGATCATTTCAAAATAGGAAATATTAATTAAATATAATGTAAACATTAATATCTTAAAAATTTATAGTTTAATTTTTAATTAATTAATTTATAATTATTTATAATTAAATTGAATAAATTTTATAATTAATTAAAGGGAAATGTGAATTTGGTTTTTAATTTGATGATAAAATATAAAAATTGAAAATGTATAGAATCAATTCACTAATGCCTAGAAAATAATATTTTAAGAATGTTCATTGTATTGGAATCAAAGTAGAATTAGAATTCCTTGCAAGTCAATATTAAATAGTGTAGATTTATCTTCTAATGTGCAACTACGACTTAATAGATATTAGGTTTTTGTAAATTAATTCATTGAAACTTCTAACATTTGTATGTATATAAGAACAACAATATTTAAAATACCTTTTAAAGAATTGTTGGATCATTAGGATCAAGTTCTCTTACATCAATTACCTTGATGGAATACTAATGCAACCAAGGTAGGAGGGCCAAATTAAGGACTATCCATCCTTGCAACCTAAATTACTAACTCCATGATCACAACAGATATGCAACAAAAAGATAAACGGTATTTATGAACACAAGACATAAGATTTATCTTAGGAAAACCTTAATAGGGAAAAACCTAGCCTTCAAAGTTCATTCCTCATTATATTATAATCTCAAAACACATTACATATGCCTCTTGAGCTTAATAAATTCTAGGTCGTAGCCCAGGGATTACAAATAAATTAAATGATAACAATCTTCATCAAAATCCTTTGGCTCTGCTCCACACTCCTGCTCTGAGATCCTTCCGGATCAAAATACTTCATCACCGTGCTTCATACTTCATGCTATCGAGCACCTTATTGATCCATATCCCTTATGTCATCTCTCTATTCTCTCTCTTTGTCCTCACTCTTCTATTTATATCATCTGCAAATCATCTAACCCTTAACATGTCAGCCTAAATACAATGGCTAGTAAGATAACGTGCAAACTCAAATAGGTCAGCCTTAAACAATAAACAATTTACAATGTGAACCAACCAATGTTGGCCACAATAAATCAAGGACCCAAAACAACATCCTCAAATATGAAACACCTTCAAAATTTATTCCTCAAAGATCCACAACATGCTACAAACACCCTATCGGCCAAGAACAAGAAAACATGAACTCACAAAAGAAAATCACCAATTGCGAGCACAACGATCAATGTGGACCAAAAAAACACAATCTAGAAACATTTGTAACAACTTAAATTACCAGAATCACATCATCTTCTTTCAGGTTCACCAACTAGAACGACTGAACAATTGTCAGAACACAAATATTCATATCTCGATCAAATCTTCATGTGGACCTCTGAAACTTAACATGGAAACACTAGATATACTTGAAAGCAAACCCTTTAATCCACAACCTCTAATCATCAATATACTGAACTATCCATCATATTGAACTCCACTGCATCATTGACAATTGCCTCAATTGTTCTGAATGCTTCCGGATGCCCTTGCATTAGACTCTCAGGGTTATTTGAAAAGTGGGCCTCTTCACTTTGATTAGTTGTTTCTTGAATTGGTTCAAAAATCTATCCACAGGAACTTGCAACTACCTCAAGGTCAGCGTTTTATTCAAGTCCACCCTACAAACTGCCTCAAGTTCTCTTTGAATTGGTTCAGCGATCTATCCATAGACACTTGCAACTGCCTCAAGGTTGGCATTATGTTCAAGTCCACCCTGCAAAACTACCTCAAGTTATTCTCTTTGAATTAGTTCAGTGTTCTACTTGCAAGCCTTGTACTACCTCACTGGTTGACAGTCTAAGCAAGTCCACCCTACAAGTTGCCTCAGGTTCTTCATCTTGTCATGGTTGAGGTTCGACAGTCTACTTGCAAGCCTTGCACTGCCTCACTAGTCGATGGTCTCAACAAGCCTTCTTTGCAAGTTGCCTCAAGATCATCATTTGTTTCTATTCCTTCATTCACATTTACTTTTCTTTGGTATACAAAATTTCTCCTTAAGATCAATGCTTCACCTTCTTTCGATTCCACTATGAAATCTGATACCTCCAAAGGTTCCCCTTTGCATAAACTAATTATGTATCAACAATCTCTTCTTCTTCTCCACAAACTATCACTGCATCCTTTACCGCTTCTCTTTCATTAGCTACTTTGGTATTACATTCTTGCTTACACTCAATGCTTGATTCTTGCTTCCTCCAAAATTGAAAATAGGTTCCTCTTCTAGAAAATCCTCTTTTACTCCTTTGGTACCCTTTATTGTGATAAAAATTATGACTTCTATCACCTCTCCATCTAGAGTTTGAATAACTATCCTTGTTTCACTCTGCATAAGGTCTTCTTTCTTTGCATCTTGATCCAACATATGAGTTCTTCCATCTGTACAATCATCTAAACATACAAGTAACATGTTTCCATTTTGCTCCATCAATCCATCCATAATCCATCTACTTACAATCTGTCATAGGATTTTTCCTTCTCATTTTATCCCAACACATCTTCTCAGAATGATTCCTTAATCCACATAACTTACAAGGATATAGATCCCAACACAATTCCTTTTCATGTTCATGCCTATTACAATGTGAACAATACATACTTTTTCTTCTCTGATTCAAACTTGCAATACCATTCTTACCTCTGTCATATCCAAGGCCTTCACTTCTTGATCTTATTATTGGTTCAATAGGTTATTTAATTCCTTGCTGATGCTTTCCCAATCCTTTTCCTTCATATCCCATTCTCTGCATGATTTTGAAACCAATACCATCACCAACAATTGTAGGCTTCATTACATTGTGACCTTCAACTTCACCTTCTAAAGAAACTTCTGCAACATCACACAAATCATTAGTATCATAAGAAACATCACAAAATTTAGGCTTAGATCTCATATTCTCATTCTCCTTTTGGCATGCTTTAAGTGACTACTCCAACTAATCAACATCTTCCTTCAATCCAGATATCTCCCTCTTCTGCAAAGTACTCTCCTTGTTCAACTCTTTCAAACTTTCCTCCAAATCTCTATTCCTCTTTTCCACCTTTACAAACAACTTGAATCCTTCTGCAAATTCATTTTCAAGATCATCAAACATATCCAACTCTGCTTCTAGTTCTTCATTTCCCCTTCTTACATTTTTTAGTTCTTCTTCAAGAGCATCATACTTGTCTCCTCCTAGCTATTTTATCCTCTCTATTAATTCTGAATTGCACTTCTTGATTTCGCACAATTCTTCCTCCAAAGTATCCCTTTCGCATATTAGGGTTTCATTTTCCTTCTTTATCCTCTTCCCAATCTTCCCCATTGAAACAAATCATATACACAACCAAATTCAAATGCTTACTTGAATCTTTCTTGCCTCGATCTTTCTTCTATGATGACATTTATTACTTCTAGGGTTTCACACTTCTTTCAGCACTGTCTTCTTCCCAACAGATTCACAACCAGCTAACAAACTTGCAACTAGCTCTGATACCATTTGATGCAGCCAAGGTATGAGGGCCCAATTAAGGACTATCCAACCTTGCAGCCTAAATTACTAACTCCATGATCACAATAGATATGCAACAAAAATTAATAGCTAATCAACAAAAAGATAAAAGATATTTATGAACACCAGACACAAGATTTATCCTGGAAAAACCCTAACAGGGAAAAACCCAGCCTTCAAAGCTCATTCTTCATTATATTATAATCTCAAAACTCATTACATATGCCTCTTGAGCTTAACAAATTCTAGGTCACAGCCCAGGGATTATAAATAACTTAAATGATAACAATCTTCATCAAATCCTTTGACTTTGCTCCATACTCCTTCTACTCTAAGATCCTTCCAGATCAAAATACTTCATCACTGTGCTTCATACTTCATGCTATTGAGCACCTTATTGATCCATATCCCTTCTGTCATCTCTTTGTACTCTCTCTTCTATTTATATCATCCGTAAATCATCTAACCCTTAACATGTTGGCCTAAATACAACGGCTAGTAAGATAACGTGCAAACTCAAATAGGCCAGCCTTAAACAATAAACAATTTACAATGCGAGCCAACCAATGTTGACCACAATAAAGCAAGAACCCAAAACAACTTCCTCAAACATGAAAAACCTTCAAAATTTATTCCTCAAAGATCCACAACATGCTACAAACACCCTGTCGACCAAGAACAAGAAAACATGAACTCACAAAATAAAATCACCAATCGCGAGCATAACGATCAATGTGGACCAACAATGCACGATCTAGAAACATCCATGAGCATCACAAATCACCACAGAAACATCCTCAACAACTTAAATTACCAGAATCACATCATCTTCTTTTAGGTTCACCAACTAGAACGACTGAACAACTGTCAGAACACAAATATTCATATCTTGATCAAATCTTCATGCAAACCTCTGAAACTTAACATGGAAACACTAGATATAATTGACAACAAACCCTTTAATCCACAACATCTGATCATCAATATATTGAACTGGCCATCATACTGAACTCCATTGCATCACTGACAACTACCTCAATTGTTTTGAATGCTTCCAGATGCCCTTGCATCAACTACTTATATAACCTTGGGTCAATATTTGAATATAATATGAACAAGCATGTAGAAGGCATATATGAAAATTTTAATATAATGATTTCCTTTCAAGCTATAAATTTTTGATTAATCTTATAATAATTGTTCTTGCTATTTAGATGATCAATTTTTATTTATGGTTTGTTTAATTATACATTTAATGCACATCAATAAATGTTAATAGAATAAATGAAAATGCATAGGGATCAAGGAATGAACCAAGCTAAGCAGTAAACTGTTCAACTTATTGATATACATATTATATTAAGTCATTTCATAAAATCATGTTTGAAATTAATTAAGAATTATGCAAATCAATTTCATAATTAAATTATTTATATTTTTCTTTCCAATATTGAATTTTCTTTTATATTATAAATGAATAGAGAGAGAGAGAGAAATTAAAATTAATAAATAGATACAAAAAGAGACTTCAAGAAAGAGTCTAAATATAAGTCATACTAACAAACAAGAAAATAAGGAGTGGATGACACTCAACCATCGTGAGTTTGCACAATTTGTAGGATGGATTTAAAGGTAAAATAATCAAAATTGTGAAGTGTAAGATTAGGGCTTGAGAATCCTTCCAGCCATGTATCATTATGGTTGCGATCCTTTTCAAAGATGATGTTGAGTCCTTCCCAATTAATATAATTATGGGATATATTAATATCCGTGTTGATCATTCTATTTGCTTTAAAAATAATTAAGTGATTAGTAAGGTAGTTTATCTCCTTTTAATATGTTGTCTAGTGCTTTTCATCTCTCTTTCTATCAATTGAGAAAGATTCCTTCAACCTTTTCATGTTGTCATCTTTCATTTATCTAGTTAAATCCAAAGAATGATATTTTCCTTTTCACAAAGATTTTATTTAATAAAAATATGTTATTCTTTATGCACCACTTTTACTTTATAAACCACCACTTTAACTTTGAAAAACAAATTGATAAGAAAATTTGAAATTTTTATTAAATCTTTTTTAAATTATCATTACTTTAAAATTTTAAGGTTCTTATCCTTCCATATATATCACATAATTATTGTTATTATCATTTTCCAAAACTTTCCAATTCAGCTCACTCCATCCTCTTTATTTGTAGATATTAATATGAATTCTTTTTCGTTTTTTTTTTTTTGAATGAGAAGAGGGGTTAAAGACCAATTTCTTTTTCCAAGTGGAGGTTTGAAGATCACTAGTTTTATGATATTTTTTAAGAGAAGAAGTGCAGTCTTACAATCATTGGGAAGTAGGGGAGAAGACCCAGTAGCTACCACCCATTGAATAACCGCCACCTCCAGGTTCACTCCACCCCCCCAAAAAAATTTAACTCTGATCCACTAAATTTTTTTTTATTAACAAATATAAAATTACAACAATACCAATAGAAAATTACTACAACACCAATAGATGCTCATAACAGAATGAGTCACTCACCAATCAAAGTACACAACTAATGGTGCCTTTGCATTTATAAAAGAACTCCACTTGCACATAAAAAGGCCCATTTACAATTTTATTTAAATCATTTACTTTTTACAATTACCCCCACTTGCAAATGTTTGTCCCTCACTACATTTTATATTTACAAGTATACATGCACAGCTACTGGTGCTTTAGATGACATAATCACAAACTCCTTTGCACAGTCTTTCACACACTCCATGTCAGCTATATGTACTTATTTCATTTCCTAGGTACCTGCACAATTAAATATAGGTGTAAGGCTCCCCAATTAAACATCAAATCCAAATGTAATGCACAACTCAGTCATATCATCTTTTAAAAACCTACGTAACTTGCAGCTTCAAATTCAAATGCTCTACCAAATTCAAAATTCAAACACAACCACCAAATTGAATGCATATCATCTTTAAAAACTTACGTAACTTGCAGCTTCAAATTCAAATGCTCTAACAAATTCAAAATTCAAACACAACCACCAATTTCAATGCATTCAATTGTCAGATTCGAATTCCTAAATAAGAGGGGGAAAGTAGCCAGCAACATTCACAATTGCATGTTACTCCCATCAAAGTTGAAAGCAACGACAAAGATTTTCTGCACATTCCTCTGCACATTCCTCTGCACATTCCTCTTATATCCAAAGTCTCAGGTATGTACTTATATTTATTTTCATTTATGCAATGTCTTCTTACTTTATACATTCTACCATTTAATAAAAAAATTCTACTTTCCATTGCACATACAGTAGGCTAGCATACATATATTTGTCATTTTACATTACGTGTCTCTTGTTCATTCAGCAAATCGATGTATATGTGTGTTTCCTTTGCCTATCCATTGAAAATGCAGAGTATGTAGTTACAGTTATTTTCATTTATGCAGTGTCTTCTTACTTTATACATTCTACCATTTGTAAAGAAATTTCTACTTTCCATTGCACATACAGTAGGCTAGCATACATATATTTGTCATTTTACATTACGTGTCTCTTGTTCATTCAGCAAATCGATGTATACGTGTGTTTCCTTTGCCTATCCATTGAAAATGCAGACTATGGTACCTATATTTATATTTGTCTGTTTTTCCTCATTTGTCATTTACTTCAGTGTTTATATCAGGGTTTATAGTTGTTATTTATTTTTTCTTATATGTCTGTTGTTTATTTTTGGTCATTTGTCAGGGGGGTCATTTATCAGGGTTCAATATGTATATGTGTGTATATATATATATACATAGACAAACACATATATACGTCTATTAGTCTGTTTAAATATGTTTCATTTGGCTGTCCAATACAATAGCGTAGCATTTGTTTATATTTTTCTACTTCCCATTGCACACACAGCAGGCTACCATACATATATTTGTCATTTTACATTATGTGTCTCTTGTTCATTCAGCAAATCGATGTATATGTCTATCCTTTGCCTATCCTTTTAAAATGCAAACAATGGTACTGGTTAATCATTTTCTTCTGCATCTTTCACGGCCCATGAAGGATTTATTCGATGATTCAAAAATTATTACTGCTTGTTTATGAAATAAATCATTCCTCTTACACTCCTTTTTCCCACATTGCCTATCCTTTTAAAATGCAAACAATGGTACTGGTTAATCATTTTCTTCTGCATCTTTCACGACCCATGAAGGATTTATTCGATGATTGAAAAATTATTACTGCTTGTTTATGAAATAAATCATTCCTCTTACACTCCTTTTCCCACATTGCATTTATGTATGTATGTATGTATGTATGCAGCTTCATACATACATATGTACATATGTACATATGTATGTATGTATGTATGTATGTATGCAGCTTCATACATACATATGTATGTATGTATCTGCATACATACATACATACATACCCTAAAAAAAAGTGAATTTGGTTTTCTTTTGTGCTTAAATTATTAAATACGACCTGGTAAAGTCGATTGTCTCATGATTTTGTCTCCAGAAATGATCAGGAATTTCGTGGGTTTGAACACATGTCTATAAAAAACCCAGGTCACTTTGGGCATAAATCGACAAACCCATTAAAAATAAATATGTTTTTGTCAAAACCCTTGCATGGTTTTTTCCAAATTCGTGTGCTTAATGAATTAATCTCATGAAACCCTTGCCTGGAATATTCTGCATCTATCTCAAAACGCACTTCTGTATTCCTACCAGTGAGGAATTATTATTATGAAACCCTTGGTTAATTTCTTCTGCTCTTTTTTCAAAACCCAAGTCTATACAATGTGCTTTGAACATTGATATATATACATACATATATCTATGTATATATATCTATATATATGTATATGTACAGATATATGCATACATTTAACTAAAGAATGGGATACCCAAAAAAAAAAAACATTAGTCATATGCGTCAATCGGACCCCAAATAAAGATTAATTGGGGTGTAATGTGTTTGGTGTCTGGTGCTTTAGTAAGGAGATTAATATGTAGGAGTGATTTGTAATGGGTGCGAAATTGATTGTAGAAGGTGGTAACGTGAATTAGACCCATTCACTTTTGAGCGGATTTGAATGATAAAATAGATCTGTTTTATATTTTGCAAAGTTTATACCTGTGTTTTGTATTTATATCTGTGTTTTGCACTGTTTATACACTATTTTTCTGACACTTGATCACTTACAATGTAGCTGATCATTGACAATCATGGCACCAAGGCACAAGAGGAAAAGATCGGGTCTGAGGCGCTTGAATAGAGTACCTCGTGTAGTGACATTCAATGTTCCAGATGTTGACGAAGAGCCAGCAGTAAACATGGACGAGGAAGTTATTTCTGATAATGCAGCACAGACCAATGAAAATGATGGTTTTGAACCTGCTGTTCATAATACTGACGTAGAAATGGAACCACCATCTGCTGACCAAGTGACAACCCCAGATCATAGCATCAAAAGTTGGTCTATGGATGACATGGACAAAGCCATTGCAGATGTTGAAGACCATCACATGACAATCAGACGTTCAGCGATCAAATGGGGAATCTCGCCTAGCAGTTTGCGGTCATGGCTCAATGGTCTGACATCCACAAAAAAGAGGGGGCCACCTACAATCCTGACTGACGAAGAAGAAGCTGAAATTGTGCAATGGTGTAAAGATATGGCTAATATTGGCCATGGCCTTCAAGTCTCACAGCTTAAGTCAACGGTGGCCCACCTGGTTGGAGTGAGGCCTAACCCATTCACAAATGGGATACCAGGGAGGTCATGGTGGGTTGGATTTCATCAAAGGCATCCTGATCTGACAATTCGAACACCCGAAGGAGTGGACACAGATCGAGCTATAATGCTGCGGCCCGAAATAGTTTCTTCATTCTATGATAACTTGGAGGAGTTGTACAACAAACTTAATTATGGGCCCAACAACATATGGAACTGTGATGAAACAGGTGTGCAAGCTGGCAGAAATTGTGCAATGAGAGTTATTGCAAAAATAGGGATGAAATGTGTTCCACAATTAATTGCTAAAAGCAGAGAATGGATCACTGTTCTAGCTTGTGTTAGTGCAGCAGGTCAAGCTATACCTGGTTACTATTTGTTCAAGTCCAAAAGGAACATTAAAAACTATATTGTTAACTGTGAGCCAAGGGCATGCATGGCAATCCAAGAGCATGCTTGGATGACCAAAGAATTATTTGTGGCATGGTTAAAACACTTCGCAAAAAATGTCCCAGGAGGTGTGTCACCAACCAACAGAAAGCTTCTAATCTTTGACGGTCATGGCAGCCATGTGGCATTCAAAACGATTGAAGTAGCAAAGGCTATGGGAATAGATTTGCTCACACTTCCAGCACATTGCAGTCACAAATTGCAGCCCCTTGATGTTAGTGTGTTCTCACCATTTAAGAACTACTTCAAACAGCAAAGGACTATATGGCTCTCTGCAAATCCTCAACTTGACATTGGAAGGGAAGAGTTGGCAACACTTGCCAGCAAAGCTTTTGCACAAGCTTTGACTCCTAATAACATTGCAAGTGGTTTTAGAAAAATAGGAATTTGGCCATTAGATCGACATGCACTTGACTTGGATATGGGGCCAAGCCAAGCTTTTGTGGTTGAAGAGGAAGGAACGACATTGGGAGCAGAAACTGAGGGTGATACAGCTGATGAAGAGGCACAGTTCATGGCAGCTGAGACTTGTTTGAGGATAGCAGGTTGGAATGAGGAACAGATTGGACAGTTTGTGGATACCTTTTCTGCAAACATTCCCCCAAATCCAGAAAACATTGAGGCAACAGAAATTCAACAAGAACCAGCAGTTCGATCATCTAATCAGGCAGCTGAAAATGAAGAGAGTCTGAATCTGCCATCTGAATTTGAAGATGCAGCTTTGAACCTAGGGGTGCATCTCAATTTCACTCAAGTGGATGAAGGGTTGTCCATGCCATCACCACCGAATGTTGATCCTGAAGATGTAATCCATTACTTCACAACTGGGAGAAATTGGGAGGCTGAAAATGATGAAGAGGATGGAGTCGATGGTAATGACTCAAATGATGAAGAGGCTGACTATGTACCATGCACACAAGTCAATGATCAACAACCAGCAGGCTGCAGAAGCACTTTTTTGCAACTCCCAATGCAACGAGTGCGCCAATCATCTAACAGAGGTCGCAATGGGGTCCTACGCCTTAGTAGGCAGTCTCAAATTTTGACATCAGATGATTTCTTCAATTTGCTGAATGAACAAGAGGCACAGAAGCAAAGAAACCAAGAATTGCAGCAAAGGAAAAAGGAGCAAATGGCTGAAAGGAAGGCAGAAAGAGAAGCAATCCTCGCACAGAGGGAGGCAAATAGATTGGAGCGTGCTGCAAAAAAACAAAAAATTGCAGAGGAGAAACTGAGGCAGCGACATGAAAAGGAGCTTCAAAGGGAGCAAGCAAAGATTGCTAGACAGTTGAAGGAAAACCAAAAGCAGGCGGAAAGAGCAGAAAGAAACAGAAGTAAGAGTACTCCTACAACTCCTCTTCCAAGTCAACATCCAATTTTAAGGGACATGATTAACATTTTGTCTCCAGCCTTTGCAGCTCTTAGCAGCCTACAAAATGGGTCTTCTGAAGGCTGCTCTCCACAGTTACAGCTAACTCCAGAGGCAAATCATGCATTGCTTGCTTGTATAGCAAGTGCCATACAGAACAATCCGCAGTCCTCAACATCTTCTCCAGTTGACGCAGAGTCAGTTGACCCCCAAGGACACACCACTTCATAATCAGATCTGTCGATGTCTGATTACGATTTTTTGTTGTCAATTTTTTGACCTCGAAGTGTGCTAGAGTGTTTTGTGTAAAACTGAATGCTGGTCTATTGTATTGGACAGTCAAAGGATACTAGTTTGTTGTATTGGATAGCATTTGGATACTAGTGTCTAATTTTGTAGAACTAAATGGTAGTGTGTTCTCAAATTATCTAATTCGATGTGTTCCAATGTGTTTTTTGTATATATGAAGACTCCTTGTCTTCTTTCCAAGTTAATGATCTATACTTTTGTGATTCGAAATCAGTTTTGTGTTTGTTGTATTCATCTATCATTGATGTGATTTAAAAATATGACTCACTACTCTATTCAAGATCTATGTTTTGTAAATAATGCATTTGGTAAAGGTTGAAAACATTATAATTCAAACTTTGTATTTTCCCTGACATCAGACTTTTTGAAAATTCAAACTTAATAATTCAATAAGTTTCTATGTATTTTCTCACATCTATGTATGTTGTTTGATTTTGAATTATTTTCTGTGCAATTAATCTGATCACCTAAAATCAACAAATCCCACCATAAATCAAATCCCATTGTTCAGGTTAATGAATGAACATCATCAGAAAAAAGAACATCATAAATGAACACAATGTCTAGCAGGTCACAGCCAAGGTAAGCTCTTGAAAGACTTCACTTGAAATGTCATCATGCAAATTGACTTGCTCTTTACAACCTCCCTAGTTGTGTATACATGCATACATATATATATATATATATATATATATATGTATATATATATATATGTAGGTATATACATACATACATACATACATACATACATACATACATACATACATGTATACACAACTAAGTATATGCATACATATAACTATACATCTATATGCAACATATCCATAAATTAATCTATTTGAAACTATAAATTTTTGAACACATACACTTGGAAATTAATTTAATTGTAAATTGTAAATGTAAGTTTACAATGAATAATAAAAATGAACATTATAAATGAACACAATGTCTATCGGGTCACAGCCAAAGTAAAGTCTTGAAAGACTTTACCTGATATGTAATCTTACAAATTGACATGGTCTTCACAACCTCCTAGCCATTTGACATGCCTGCCACAACAAACAAATATAATACAACAAACAAACATGGACAATAGTTATTGAAATAAATAAAAAGATATACTAGTTAGTAAAAAACATAGAACAATAATTGAAACTTAGAACAATTTGAACAAAAAATCCTTAATTATTTGGTGTGTTGATAAACACAATTACCAAACTGCCCACCATGAACATCGTTACACCACCTCTCCTTGTTCTCCCATGCCTGCAAGAAAAGATTTACAACCACGGGTAGTCACAACCGAGGCTAGTAACATACAAACATCATATGACCTTTGAAATAATGCATGTACAACAACACATAATTAATCAAGTTCAATTGCAAATATAGTAGTAGAGGACAAAAATTGTGAATGCCACTGGCTGCTATCCCTCTTATTTAGAAATTTGAATCTGACAATTGAATGCATTCAATTTGATTGTTGTGTTTCAAATATGAATTTGTTATAGCATTTGAATTTGTAGCTACCAGTTACGTAGGTTTTTAGAGATGATATGACTGAATTCTGCACTATATTTGGATTGGATGTTCATTTGGGAAGCCTTATATATCTGTGATTTTTTGCAGCTTTGCATGCATGCATAGAGTCATACAATCATATATCAGTAATATACATTGCAAAGCAGAAAAAACACCTAAATGTGTCACTTTTAACATCTAATTAAAACTCTTTTATCATTCAAATCCGCTCAAAAATGAATGTGTCTAATTCACGTTAGCACCTTCTACAATCAATTTCGCACCCATTACAAATCACTCCACAATATTAATCTCCTTACTAAAGCACCAGACACCAAACACATTACACCCCAATTAATCTTTATTTGGGGTCTGATTGATGCATATGACTAATGTTTTTTTGTGGGTATCCCATCCTATTCATTCGCTTTACCGCACGCTGTCTTTGTAACTGCACACACACACACACATGTATCTATATATGTATGTATGTGCATACATACATACATACATACATACATACATACATATATGGACATACATACATGTATATATGCACATACATACATACACACATACATATATGTATGTATGTATGTATGTGCATACATACATGCATACATACATGCATATATATATGTATATATGTACATACATACATACACACATACATATATGTATATATGTATGTATGTACATACATACATACATGTATGTGTGTATTTATGTATGCACATACATACACACATACATGTATGTATGTATGTATGCATGTACATACATACATACATGCATGTCTGCATGTATGTATGCACATACATAGTATACATGTATGTATGTATGTATGCATGTACATACATACATATATACATATATGTATAAATGTATGTATGTATGTATGTGCATACACACATAGATACATGCATACATATATACAACACATGGCGAATGATTTATTTCAAACATCAACTTACATGGCAAAAAGGAGTGTAAGAGGAATGATTTATTTCATAAACAAGCAGTAATAATTTTGACATCATCGAATAAACCCTTAATGGGTCGTGAAAATGCAGAAGAAAATGAATAACCAGTACCATTGTTTGCATTTTGAAAGGATAGGCAAAGGATACACACATATACATTGATTTGTTGAATGAACAAGAGACACAGAATGTAAAATGACAAATATATGTATGCTAGCCTACTGTATGTGCAATGGAAAGTAGAAATTTCTTTACAAATGGTAGAATGTATAAAGTAAGAAGACACTGCATAAATGAAAATAACTATAAGTACCTACCTAATACTTGGGATATTAGAGGAATGTGTAGAGGATGCTTGTCGTTGCTTTCGATACATACATACATATATACATGTATGTACGTATGTGCACATACATACATACATACATACATACATTTTTGTAATATGAAAGATGCAGAAGAAAATGATTAACCAGTACCATTATTTGCATATTCAAAGGAGAAAGATGTTAGATGTTACCTGAGGCCTGCTGTATGTGCAATGGAAAGTATGGTATGTATGTATATACCATACATATATGTATGGTCTGTATGTATGTATACATACAGACCATACATATATACATACATACATGTATGTATATATGTATGTTCATCAGGGATGTGTATATATTGTGTATGTATGTATATATGTATAGAGTAATATACACATGTATGTAAATATGTATGTTCTAGATGTGTAATATATACATACATACATGCATATATGTATGTAGTATATACATGTATGTAAATATAGAGAACAGAGGTGGGGCATAAGCATACATAGAAAGGGGGGAATGCATTATTAAGTATCACGCTATGCCACACATTTCATGTACATGTATGTGTGTATGTGTACATACATTACGTACATATGTATGTCCGTATGTATACACATGTATGTACATGTATGTATGTACACATACACACATACATATATACATACATGTATGTATATATGTATGTATGTATATACATGTACGTATATATCTATGGTCTGTATGTATACATACATACAGACCATATATATATTTATGGTATGTATGTGTATATGTATGTCTGTATGTGTACATACATACAGACCATACATCTATAGATGGTATGTATGTACACATACATACATGCATATATGTAAGTATGTATGTGCACATACATACCATACATATATGTATGTATGTATGTATTGGGTTTTTCAAAGAAATTAACCAAGGGTTTCATAGTAATAATTTGTCAGTCGCAGGAATACAGAAGTGCATTTTCAGATAGATGCAGAATATTCCAGGCAAGGGTTTCATGAGATCAATTCCTTAAGCAAACGAATTTGGAAAAAGCCAAGCAGGGGTTTTCACGAATTCGTTTTTGAGATAGATGCAGAATATTCCAAACAAGGGTTTCATGAGATTAATTCATTAAGCACACGAATTTGGAAAAAACCATGCAAGGGTTTTGACAAAAACATATTTATTTTTAATGGGTTTGTCGATTTATGCCCAAAGTGACATGGGTTTTTTATAGACATGTGTTCAAACCCACGAAATTCCTGATCATTTCTGGAGACAAAATCATGAGACAATCGACTTTACCAGGTCGTATTTAATAATTTAAGCACAATAAAACCTGCATTTGGAAAAACAAAGCAAGGGTTTTCACAAAAACATATTTATTTTTAATGGGTTTGTCGATTTATGCCCAAAGTGACATGGGTTTTTTATAGACATGTGTTCAAACCCACGAAATTCCTGATCATTTCTGGAGACAAAATCATGAGACAATTGACTTTACCAGGTCGTATTTAATAATTTAAGCACAATAGAACCCGCATTTGGAAAAACAAAGCAAGGGTTTTCACAAACCCACGAAATTCGTTATCATTTCTGCAGACAAATTCATGATACAGTCGAATTTACCACGTTGTGAGCACGCGGTAACATGAGGACAGGAAATCATTTTACCCCAAAAAAACCCGTGTGTATAACGCCAATACCATGACATTAGCAGAATAAAACAACACATGGCGAGATGCATGTAAGATGCATGATTTACTTCATAGACAAGCAGTAATAATTTATCAAAAGTCGAACAAACCCTTCACGGGTCTTAACACTCGAATAAACCCTTCACGGGTCATGAAAGATGCAGAAGAAAATGATTAACCAGTACCATTGTTTGCATATTCACAAGGTAGACGATGTTAGATGCTACCTGGAGCCGTGCGCACGTGGAGGAGCTGTGGGGAGCCGTCGCCATCCGCAGCCTTCTCCATCACCGGGAACCTTCCAGACAGCGCGTGGCAAAGCGAATGGTTATGATGGGATACCCACAAAAAAACATTAATCATATGCGTCAATCGGACCCCAAATAAAGATTAATTGGGGTGTAATGTGTTTGGTGTCCGGTGCTTTAGTAAGGAGATTAATATGTAGGAGTGATTTGTAATGGGTGCGAAATTGATTGTAGAAGGTGCTAGCGTGAATTAGACCCATTCACTTTTGAGCGGATTTGAATGATAAAAGAGTTTTAATTAGATATTAAAAGTGACATAATTAGGTGTTTTTTTAATTTTTTATTGGTGGTTATATGTAGGGGGTATTGGGACATTAGGTGATGATAACCGGGCGGCACCTCTAAAAGGGGTCTTTTTGACATACGCGCGCATATCGGATGCTACCGCACTCTACCGAATTGCCCAAAAGCCAAAACCTTAGTTATAAGATCTTAACTCAGGTGCGAAAAAAACCCATAATTTTTTTTTCCGATTCGACATACAGTTTGTATTCTACGGTTGCGCGAAGTTAGCCCCGGCGGCTACTAGGTCTTCTCCCCTAATTTCATTTGAGGAAAATTAGGAAATCCTTGGCAATTTGTCAACGACATTTGCATTAATATATTATGGTTTTTACACCACGTGAAGTCTGCAAGCATGATATTACTTTCCAAATTTGGATCAAACTTTTGATTATTCCACGGGCCCATGTGGACGCTTTAAGTTTAAAATATTCCCTTCCACAATGTCTAGAGGGGTCAGCTTTTATGGTCCAAAAAGTTACCTTTACTATTTTAACAAATAATTGATAAGGGTAGGTTAGACTTTTGATAAGTTGTAAGACTCCAATCCTATGCAAACTTTTCACCTAACCTACCAAAGGGTGTAGGAGGGTTGAACACTTAAAAAGAGGTTTGTTTTTCAGAACCGTCTTGATTAGTTGAATTGTGACGTCGTTCAACAAAGAGTATGTATTTCAATTAGGTCAATTTTATTAATGCTATCTTGGAGTATAATGTTGTAATAGTAGTTGGTGAAATTGTATATTTATGTTAATTTTCATTTAATTTTGGATCTATTTTGATGGAATGATTTAAAATATTTATATATCGATAAATGACACATTCTTGTGTGAAGTGACTCATACTATCTTGCTATTATTAATCTCTATTTATATCTTTTTGATAGTTGATTTTCATGTTATTCATATCTACACACATTTTCACATATTTAACACTTATTATGCTCATTAGTACCACTCATATCTAGACATTCATTTTTTGGCTAAATATTATTGCTTTCATGTCTTAGGTCAATCTTAAAACTCAAGTTCAAAATTTGGTTGAGCTAGATTTCATGCCTTGAGCTAGATTTTTGTAACATATTTCATACCTTGAGCTAGATTTTTTGATGAAGGCACCACTCGAGACACAAAAAATAACCCACAAACAAGAGAATAATTTTATTATTCAGAAAATGGAGCTTCTTACATGCAGAGGATCTCAAATCCCCAAGTTCTACAACACATGCAAGTTACAGACAGCTACAGAATAACTCTTTCGCAATATGCGAGCTTGTCCCCAAAAAGTTACCCCAAAAATTAGAAACCCGCCCATAAATAGAACTCCTCTTTAGTTTGGAGCCAAAACAAGATTCAAATTTGGGTTTAGGCGGTTTGGCGCCGAAAAATTACAACTTGAAGTTCAAATTACAAAATAACATTGCAATTGTATCTTCTAGAAAGTGTGCCAACTTCCCGAGGCCATAACTTTTGATCCGAGACTCCGATTCACGAACTGTTTGAACCGTTGGAAAGGTCTCGAAGTCAAGAACGTGCTCAAAATTTGCTATGCCAATTTTGGAAAGTTTCGGGGCTGATCCGGGAACTCTAAGTGCCTCAAATCTAACTCAGAAGATTTTTAGGTGCAAATCTGGGAAACTAAAACTGCAATATCTTTCAACCCAGGAATAGGAAATAAAAACCGTAAATTGGGAATTTCATTTTGACGAAAAGGGTATCCAAAAATATAAAAACATCTAAAAACCGAGAAACTTGAAATTTAACTATTTTTGGGTGATGCAAGATTGCTCTTACACCACTGGATGCTCCTGCATCATTTTTGTTACATGGTGTGTCCAAGTTCTCAATTTAATTGATTATTATATTCATAAAACCTATTTTTTGGTAAAAGAGTCCCTTTATTTCTTTACATTTTGGTGAGCTTGTCTAATCCTACATGAACTAGTTTTCTCTCAATTTTAAAGTTTTTAGATCTATCATTGTCTTGTTTTTATATCTTATTCATGGATTTGAACTTCCTTTTATCCCTCAATTTTAAGGTTTTAGTTCCTATCATTTTTCATATTTTATATCTTATTCATAGTTTGAACTTCTTTTTATATACGATTGTGTTGCATTGGTGCATTTTTATTCTAGGGTTTGGTGTGCTTCTTAGCAAAAAAATTGGGGAACGATGACTAAAGTTTTGAGCCCCAACTACTTTATGAGTGTTGTAGTTCATACCTTGGACTCAGTCATATAAAGGGATCAGTAGTTTAACCTTGATAGAACACCAACTAGTTAACGAAACATAAAAGAATATCACATAACACCATATGGATAGAAATTTGATATCAATATATTATTAATATCAACTAAGTACATTCATACATTCTTATAGCTCCTTTTCACATCATATACATTTATCACATATCTTCCCCTATACTTTGTATTTGTTCTTTATATTTTCTTTTATCCTGTATATAGCGCTTTCATCATACAAATCTTTTTTGCCTATACATGTATCAGGGATCACATGGGATGGCGATACATCTATCCCGCATCTCACCCTGGATGCTGGTGTCTCATGAAAGGTCACATGCTTTTCGCGACTCTTTGAAAGAGACGAATTGGGATTTGCTCGACTATCAATAGAACTATTGGCACTCACGCCAACATCATCCCCTCTTTTGAAATGTTGGCTTTTCTTCAAGTCAACTCTACTCATGACTAATATGATAGTGTTTAAGTTGTGCCCCATTTATGAAGTATTGTAATATTGTGTCATCTAATGTCATTAGTTGTATTTCTTCTAATTCAAGATTTTTATTAATTTGATAAGGGATCAACCATCTAACTTTTAGTTTTCCTCGCTTCTTGTTTTATTATCATAGAGTAAGACCAAATCATCAACCTTTAATTGTTTAGACCTGATGTTTCAGTTCTTCCATGCTCTATGTCTTCATCTTTTTGTCCATAGATAGTGTGCCACCAATTGTCTTGCTTCATCTAGTTTATCTAGTTCTTCTAGGCAATGTTTGATGGATTCTTCGTCAATGAGTCTTAAGGTCAGTGTTGTGTATAGGTTATGGATGATGAAACTCAGAGGTAGGATGGCCTCCATTCCATATAAGATATCAAAAGGAGTGTGATACATAGATCGTTTGTATGTATTGCAGTATTCTCATAGCACCACATGAATTTTAATGTCCCAATCTGTCATGTTTGCATCACACATCTTGGTTAGAGTGGTTGCAGTTATCTTATTTAGTGCTTCACTTGCTCCATTTTCTTGTGGATGGTATGGTGTGCTGCAATTATAGGTGATCATGAAATTATCTAGTAATTTCTTTATTATCTTGTTGTCAAAGTGTTTCCCTTGATCGTTGGCTATGCTTAATGGACATTTGAATCTAGTAATTATATTATGGTAGAAAAATATGGCTACAGTATATGCGGTGTAATATTTGGTCAATTTAGCCTCAACCCATTTAGTTAAGTAACTTCTATACTAGTAAAATGAATCTAGCCTTGGAAAGTTTCGCCAAAGGGTCTATGGGTCCTATGAAATCAATAGCTCATTTCACAAATGAGACTTGGGCCAGAACTGGATGGAGGGGCATTTCATCTCAAGTAGTGGGTCATTCGATTCTTTAGAAAATTTCATAGTTCTTTGTATATTTTTTACCATCCTTATATACACTAGGCCACCATAATCCAACTAGTAGCATTTTTTGAGTAGTGGTATCTCTACAATTGTGTCCCCCTAACAATTCCTTCATGCAACTCCCTTAAGATTTTCCTATGTTCATGTTCATAGACTATTCTCCAAAGAATGTCAGCTCTCCCCTTGTATAATTGCACTTCAATTAAGGTAAAAGGGAGGCACTTCCTTAGTAACACTTGTTTATCATGTGTTGTCATGTCGGTGGGATATTTATCGATAGAGAGTGATTGTGAAACATCATAAAATTATTATAGCATTTTACCCATAGTTATCTCAAATAGATGGATGCAGGGAGTAAAAAAGATCCTCTTCATGGAAGCCTCCTTGAGGCTCTTCACTTGTATCGAATTCTAGATAGAAGTAGTTTGAACCTTGATTGATAATTTCTTGGTTTTCACCATCGTATTAAAATTACATTCTTAGAATAAAATTAACCATCAAATATTCCACCCTTGTATCATTGGTTATTGTTTTACTCCTTTTTTATTGTGTTTGTTTGCTTTATTAAAACAAGTGGTTCCAATATATGTTAATTTCCAATACATGTCAATTATAGATAATTACAATTATTTAATAGTGTTATTAAGTTGTTTTGTGTCAAGAGGCAATGCATGATAGGAACATCTATAATACAAAAGGTGAACTAGGTCTTGGTATTTGAAGTACATCAATCTATTATTATATATAAAAAAAGTAAATTATTTTTTGATAAAGTGAAAAGTAAGTTTTGATGGGACCCCAAAACCTAGTATAGACAAGTTTTACAGGGACCTAAAACCCGAACAAAGAGAGAGCTACCTAAAAAATAAGACGTAGGCCATTAGCAACCCGAACAATAGCAACCATAAAGAGAAAGACAAGACAAAATGAGTTACTTCAAAAAGGTTTTGAAGGGGCCTTAAACCCTTTTATAAATAGGTTTTGGCAGGGACCTAAAACCCTTAGATAAACTTGAGCACCGCCTGAATCAACCAAGTGTCAGCAAACCAACCGCTCAGAACATCCATATCTGAGCTCAAAAAAATAGTGAACAAAATGGTGTAAAACACCAACAAAACCAATAAATCCCAACACCCCACCTCGATAGGGGCTTTGGGATACACAACAAAAAGCTGTAAGAAATCAACTTCCCTACAACATAATCTCACGTATTCCCCATAAACCAACTCAATCTCCACCTCTAAGGATAGAGCTCCCCTCTATTGGAGAGCATGTCATGGCCAACTAAATCACCATAGTATGAAATCTCCAGCCCCCTCAACCTCCACCTCTATAGGAGAAGCATCCGCCTCAATAGGATCAACAACTAAGGAAACTAGAAACCTTGACCTCCCATCTCCACCTCAAAAGAAGATGAATCCACCTCCATAGGATCTAAGGAGAAAACTAACACAACAACCAAAAAAGCAATTGTAGCATCCTTCTGGAAATGCAACACCATGATCATAATGTGAACCAAGAGAAGTTTGAATAATAGCTTCAAAACCACCATAACAACTTTCAGGCTTAAAATCATCTGGGTTTTCAATAAAATCTTGAAAAGAAGCCCAACCATCGGCCAATAAACAACAACATGAGGAATCAACAATTGGGATATGGGATAAACAATTTAAAACCACCCAGCCAAAAGAACACAATATGGAAACAACCCAAACAAATAACCAAACAAGTTGCTACTCATTTGCAAGCCAAAGCAGGACAACACCACAAGAAAAATGAGCATGGAAAACCAGAAGGGGCTCCAACCAACAAACAACACCCTCTGAGAAGGAGAAAGGGAGCACACAAAAAACAACAACATACACCCACAATCCAAAACCACCTCAGAAGGAAAAAGGAGCTGAGAAGAGCCACCATTAAAAGCATCGCCCTTCCCCAAACACTGAAACAAACCTTCTAGAGAGCAAAAAAAAACCCAAAGAACAAACACCTAGAAAGAAATAACTGCCAAAGTTGGCCTAAGACCAGAGCACCAACCTCCAAAGAAAGGCATCTTTCCACTAAAGAGAAGAAATGGGAAACACAGTGTTATCCTCAAATCCAGCCACGCTTGATTCAAGGAATAACCCCCTATGAAATCGGTCCAATTTGGAGGCCCGTGCACTCCAAGCACATAAAATGAGGAAAATTTTGATTCATCTTCACGCATGGTCATGAGCCTCAAATCATCCCTTTGAGCACTCGTCTTTTGTCATTTTTCGAAAACTTTTAAAACAAGTGTTTTGTTGTTTTTTTTATTTCAAGAGTTAGAAATTTTTTTGCTTATGTAGAGGCACTACTTTTCAGCGCTCGTACATAAACAAGTTAGAATTTTTTTTGTGTAGAAGTGCTGATTTTCAATGCCACTACACATTCTTCTGCTATTTACATGTCAGAGCACTTATTTTTAGCACTATCACATGTTATGTTTTGTGTAAGGTTTCTGGCATGTCATAGCGGGATTTTTCGTCGCTTTTACATCTTCACCAATTTTGAACTTGCAAGAGTAGTGATTTTCAGCACCCTTACATATTCTTTATGTTCTCCCATGTGCAAGTTAATGAACTTGTAATTCATTAATGACGATTCATTAACAACTTTTTAATCTCTTTTTAAACCTTTGGATCTTCATTTCTTCACATCCTATTTTATTTTTGACTTCTTCCATGTCCTATGC
>VDFB02353525.1:0-14153 GCA_007258455.2 Sequoia sempervirens
ACAACCAAAAACTCTAAGATGTCTTAATGAAGGCTTGTGACTGGACCATGCCTCTATAGGAATCTTATCAATAAGACTTGATGTAGAAGACCTATTAATCGGGTAACAAGCAGTGGAAACAACTTCAACCCAAAACCTTTGTTCTAGACCAGCACCACTTAGCTCATCCATTTTGGTGCGGAGAATATGGAGTTGTCTTTTATCTCATAATGTTGCAATCTTTATAAAATATATGAAAACCATTAGAGAAAAATTCATTCCATTATTAGTCAAACATTTTCTTTTCTATCTAGTCTACAACTCAACAATTCTTTTAAATTCTTTAAATTGAAAACTTCATATTTACTCTTTAGAAAATATACCATGTCCTACTATAATCATCAATAAATGAAACATAATATGTGGATTTTCCAATCGAAGGAACATTTACATGACCAAACATATGAGAATGAATAAGATCCAATACACCACAAGATTTATGAGAACTTGAGTAAAACTAAATGTGGTTTTATTTTTGATAAATGTAATGATCACAAAAATCAAAATCAAGATTACAATCAGAAAAACCTTCAACAAGGTTTTCTTATTTTTCAAGATCCTTAGACCCTTTTCTCCATTATGGCCAAGTCTCTAGTGCCATAACATAGTCTTCTTTGTAGGTAACTTTGATTCAGAAGAAAGAGCACTCTTGCGTACCTAGAAGCCATGACCATCCAGTGAAGATGAAACCCTCACATGTTCCAACAAAGTAGCCATAGTCTTACTTTTCACTCCCTAAGATGTGTAAAAACACACACCACTACCTATAACTCCCCCTTTACAACTCATTTATGTATCCAACACGTTTTTATATCTCCCATTCAAGAGGCCCAACTTTCAGAGGCCATAAATCTAGACCTGGGTGTCTGATTGATGAACCATTTGAACTCCCAAAAATATCATGAAGCACTCTATCAAGTTATAACTTACTACACTGATTACAACCACTTTTAGGTATAAAAAATACCTATAATTCCTTCAAACTATACTTTGAAAATTTAAGAAATAAAAACTTTAATATCTTCATATCCAAACATGATCTTGCAATGAAACTTTACAAGAATGCTTATTTATCCAATCCGAAGCTTTGGGGAAAATTCCACATCAATCCGTGATCAAATGTAAACTTACTATAAATAGGTAACCTTATGTAATTGTAAGGTTGAGACACCATTTTCCTAACAATTTTCATAGGACTTGATGGCGATTTTATTTGGTTCCAAGTCATCTACAAAGTATTCCAACTATTTGATGAGCCTCAAAGTGCGTAGGTTTAAACTAGTCCCTTATCCAAAATGACTTTTCGACCTTGTGTTTGGTGATTATGACCTAATTGTGGAGGACCTTATTATAGGATGGGTCAATTGGTAGCATATCACTTGGATTGTTGGCACCCTATTTTTTAGGTGTCTTATGTTTTCTTTGTTTTGTTTTCATGTTGTGTATTTGACCCATTGTTTATAACCAATTCAAGAGATCTTAAATAGGACTGTATATTAAAAATATTTGTTTGTGTTGTTTTCCCCCTTATACTTCATTCAATTATCTAAGTTGTTAAAATCCAAAATTTTCTAAGTATAAGTGTTTACCTTTGTGATTTTATTTTAAAAGTTGAGAAGTTCATGAGTACACAAATCTCTTGAAATCCTAACAAAGCAATGAGTGAAGATCACCAAGTTATGAACATTTCCAAGTTTTCTAGTTCATGAGCTTGAAAAATTTCAACAAAGTTATAAATCTCATTGAAATTTCTAGTTCGTAAACCTACTTGAAGTGGGATAAGGAGAAGGAATGTGTTTAATTGTTGACACATTCATAAGTCTGCAATTGTTTTGAAAGGATGAACTGGTTCTTAATTTCACAAAAGGTGCAAAATTATGATATGATTCGCCATGTTAGTAATGAGTGAAAATGGTTGAAGAAGGAAATAAATAAGTTTTCAAGGTTCTTGATGTTAGTAGGTTCATGAGTTCATGAACTTACTAACAATGACACATTAAGAGAAAGAGAAAGAAGAGAGAAAGAGAGAAGGAAATAAAAAATGAAGGAGAACAAGAATTTGTTTCAATTATTTAGATGGTTTTCTAACCATTCAAAACACCAGCTTTTTTTTAGATTTATTAAGTTCACCAAAATGCAAAGGATTCCATAATAAAGTATTGATAAGAAAATATTTTTAAATTAAGGAAAATTGTCTAATGGAAACCAAATATAAGGTGTAACCTATTAAAAATTATTTTAAATTCTAAGCACCAAATGAAATGACAAGTGTTATCCTCCACCCACTCCACCTACTCACCATTATTGTAGATTAAATCTCCTAGTTCCTTAAATTAATCCATCAAATATCCTTGACATCATAGGTGTCTATTTTATAAGGAATGCATCTATTCCCTTGATTTGTAGATTGGTACATTTTTTTATAAGGTACACAACCAACTATGTTAAGGGAGGGTTTGAGTTTCATTTTAGAGGTGGATTGGATTGGGTTGGATGAGAACAATTGTAGAACCAAAAAAATAATGATATTCATAGGAAACCCTATGGTTTCAATTTTAGTTATGGGTAAAGGTATTTTAGTATTGTAATGATCTAGGTTTATCTCAAATTTGTAATAAACATTTATAACCTTTGTAGATTGAATGATTAAAGGTGTAATTTTCCTTAGTTGAGTGTCTCCTTGTGTATGGTATGTATTTCTTTATATGTTTCTGATTAGTTGGCCAACCAGACTATTATAAAATCATTGCAAAGCCTTTGTAAGGTATCTTTTCAAAATAATAAATTAAATGCATGGGTATGCTCATGGATTACTAAGTAGACTCATTTAATATTCTATAACCATCTATTATTTTTTTGAATGTATGTGTAGATTCTAACTTTCTTGTACATTTTTGAAAGGCATAGTCTTTTGTGGTGGCTTAATTAAGGTATCACCTTTGGTTTCAATTATTACATATTTTATGAACTTAGAGACTTTGTCACCCAAATAGACAAAGGTACTGATCTACTATTGGTTCCATCTTTCTATCATCCCAACAAACCCAAAATAAATTAATTTAAACATCCTTTCAATTTGATATTTTCTAGTGTATTCCATCTATCATGTTTAACTGTATATAACAACATAATGAGTTTTTTTTTTCCAATTTTTTGGAGCGAGGTTTTCCACCCCTTGACATTTAGGTTCCACCTTTCTATGGCACTTAGGCTCTTGTACATCCAATTGTTTATCATTTTGAGTGTTTTAATAACATCCATGCAATCCTTATCTTGTAGCATCTCTGTGTTAAGGATAAATCCCCCTCCTTTTCTCCTCTCACCCTTAGGCCCCCTCTTGAGTAGGATTCTTACTTTGATGGGGTGGTGATTTGAGAGTGTGTAGGGGTGTACTTCAATTTTGCATCCATCTCTAAGAGATTCGGGAAAAAAGAACTCCTTGTTCATATAGAATTTGTCCAACTGATAGTAGATTCTTCGGTTACATTTTCGTGCATTGCACCAAGAGTACCAAATGTTGGGGAAGTCATTTTTTTGTCCCTCCATGGGGTCTATTAGCTTGAGCTTGCTCTTCATTTTTGTATGAAAGTACTTCTCATTCCCCTTCCATTCCATATCAATCCCATCGAACTTGTCTTCTTGGTTCTCCACCATATTAAATTCTACTCTGAGAATCCATGGGATGTTCTCTAGTTCACACAACCATTTCCACAGATTAATTCTATCACCATACTCATTTGGTGCATAGATTGAATAGATACCAAAGGAGAATTCTCCCTTTTTGTAGCAGAACCCAATCAACCCTATTACATGGGGAGACCCCAGATTTGGAGACATATTGCCCCCATTATTTTGAAAGGATGATAGTAGCCCCCCCTCCTTCCTCATGTTGGGTGACAAAGTGAGAAGACTCCTGCCAGATAAAATTAAGGTTGGTTTCAAGAATGAAGCTAGTTTCTTCAAGCTTCTGTAGTAGCACCACATCTTTATTTCTACACCTATTGAGGAATCTTCTTACAATCTATTTCCTATAAGGGGATTAAACCCTCTCACATTCCATGATATGCAATTAAGAGTCATTAGGACCAGGGTTAAGGCATGTTCCTTGTCAGGCCTAAAGTTTTCAAAGCATTGATAGTAGGAGGGAGAAGGGTCTCCTTCAGGAAGAGTTGCTACAAGAAGAGGCTAGGCTACATGAGGACCCCATAAATGAGGGGTTAGGTAACAAGCTCATTCTTGCCAAGGATTCCTTGAGGAGGCTCCAAAATAGAAAAAATCCAAGGAATGAAAGTTAGATCTAAAATCAACTGGCTTGAAAATGATGAGAAAGGGTCTAAATTTTTCTTCAGGATCCTTAGAGAAAAAAAATTTAAGGAGCATATTCAGAGAGTTCAGGTGGATGGTGTAACCTTTAATGACCAAGAAGAAATCAAAGGGCACTTTTTTAAGTTCTATAAAAATATGTTCTCATCTGAAGATGAGGAGGAAAACTGCACTAATACAAGGAATTTAATCAGGAGTGTCATCCCAAAGAAGCTTGAAGGGGAAGAGATAGAGGGTCTAAGTTGTGAGATATCTAAAGAAGAGATAAAAAAAGGCAATAGATTCCATGCAAAATGAAAAATCCCCTAGAGTCGATGGTTTCCCAGCAAAATTCTACAAGACCTTCAAGGATTGGATAGTTGAAGGCCTCTTTCAAGTGTACAAAGAAGCTTTGGAGGTTGGCTCTGTGGGGAGTGATATCAAAAAAGGTATTATAAAGATGCTCCCCAAATAAGGGGACAAAAATAAAATTAAAAATTAGGGACCTATAACCTTCTTAAATGTATCTTATAAAATCCTAGCAAAAGTGTTGGTAAGAATATTGACAAATGTTCTACCTAAGCTCATCAATACTACCCAAATTGGCTTCATTAAGGGTAGGTACAACCTAGAAAACCTCATTACCAGCTAGGAAGCATTGGAGTGGGCAAAATATTCTAAACATGAGGCAACTATGCTACTCGTAGGCTTCAAAAAGGTGTATGAAAGGGTTGAATAGACCTTCATAAAACTTGCTCTTAAAGCTTTCAGTCTCCCCAAAGATTTTTTTAGCATGGTTACCACACTGTTTAAAGATGCAGTGGCTTAGGTCGATGTAAATGGATCTCTCATAGAGGATTTTTCTCTGGAAAGATCAATTAGGAAAGGATTCCCTTTGGCCCCTACTCTGTTTGTGATTGCTTCAAATGCATTATACTATATGCTCGGGGCCAATGAAAACTCTACAAAGGTTAGAGGTATAACACTTCCAAACAACGATGAACTATTGAATGTTCAATTCATTGATGATACATCCTTGTTCCCCATGTTGGAGGAAGAAAATTTCTCCAACTTAATGGTTAAACTAAACACCTTTTATGATGCCTCAGGAGAAAAAAACTCTTTTTAAGTCAATTTTGTTGGGATGGAAAGATAAGCCATTGGATTAGGTAAATAAGTTTGAAATCCAATGGGGAGGGTCAGACAAGCAGGTAAGATACTTGGGCATTCCTTTTTCTGTAAGCCCAAACCTAAAGGAAATGTGGACTTGGATTAAAGGTAGGATTGAGAAAAATATTGAGAAGTGGAATAGGCATTACCTCACTCTGGCAGGAAGAGTTTAGGTCTGTCAAAATATATTATCATCTTACAGCCTGTATTTTGCCTCAGTGTGGTTGTTTAGCAACTACCAAGTGGATGAAATTTAGAAAAGGATTAGACATTTTCTTTGGTCAGATGGAAAGGGAAATAAGAAGAAGCATGTTGTCAAATGGAGATGGTGTTGTCTAAGTAAGGAAAATGGGGGGCTTGGTCTGAAGGATTTAAAATTCCAAGGCATAGCTTTGGCTACCAAATGGATTTTCAAGGCTTTGGATGGTGATGAGCCTTGGAAAGTGTTGATCATAAGTAATTTCCAAAGAGAAATCCCTAAACATGCCAAGAATTGGAGAAACCTCCCTCTCAGTGATCTTCTTAGTTGTCAGCACCCTATATCCCCAGAAGGTTCAATTGTGTTCAAGAGAATTTGGAAAGCTTGGAAATATGTTAAGGATTGCATATCTAACTCCTAGTTCTCCCAAGGTAATATTGTATACTCATAAAGGTCAATTTGGTGGAACCTCAAACACAAGGATAAGCCCTTAGCACTCTTGCAAGAGTGCTCGACCAAGAACTGGGCGAATAAAGGAGGAAAAAACTTCACAAACATTCTTAAGGATGGATTTCTAGAATATTGGGCCCAAATAAGGACTGAATTTAGCATCCCTAAATCTCAATGAAAAACATACTCTGCTATAAGAGAGGCTTGCAAAGAAATGAACTGGCCAGTAACTAGCAAACTAAACACGTATCAATACAAGGACTTCCAATGGATCAATGGTCTCAATATCACCAAAATCAATGCAAAAACTATCTACAACACTCTCACTAAGTAGCATGAAACATATATTCATCTAAACAATGTATGAAATACTAACATTAGTAACCATGAATGGTCTAAAATTCTTTTAAATAGCTAGTCAAAAACAATTGAGCCAAAGAATGTCTGCTTCAGATGGCTCTTGATCTTTCACAAATTGCCTTATAAAATAAGCTTTGATGATATTTAAATATGTAAGATATGCAGGGTACCTGAGATAATAAGGCATATTTTTATTGATTATATATATGCAAAAGAGACATGGAATTTTTTTGTCATAGCCTTGATATCTGGAATACTAATGGCACGACATAATTCTTTTATTCATAAGTAATAAATTTGGCAAAGAACAAAAATTGTTTTGGTCTTGTGTCTCTACTAAAATTTTGCGGAGTATTTGGAAAGCAAGGAATGATGAGATATTTAATGGTTAAAAGAGGGCACTTACTAAGTCTACAAAAAGACTCAATTTGCACAATATTGCATTGTAGGTTACCATGATAGTAAAGGTGCCCAAATTCAAATTCCTCAAACTATTAGAGGAAGCAACTCTGCAAATCAATCTTTAGGAAGTTAGATTCAGACACACTTCGTAGGTAGGACAACCAAGCTCAAAAATCTTTCTCTAGGCCCTGGAATTTTTTCAAAATGACTTCAATGAAAAAGTAGCTAAAGAGGCTCAAAATGAAGACCCCCCTCCCCTACTTAGACCTAAAGAATTCACCAAGGAAGAGATAGAGGCAGCGGAAGTTTTGTTGGACATGAGACACCAAGCTTGTAGTGAGGAATTGACTTCTTGATGTGGAATAGATGCTTTGGTGTTTTGATGAGAAGGCATACCTTTTGGTTTTTTATGATATGGAGTACCTTATATGTAGATATCAACTTGGGCAAGTAACAACATGGTCCTTTTTGGCAGTGGCTAATGATGATCACCTGATAAACAATGTTTTGGGGTAGAATACAGATGATAGTAGGTCAAAGATACAACTGTAGATAGATTGGAACACTTTTTGCAAAGTACATTTTGGCTCCTAATACTGTATATGGTATATTTTTGTTTATTGTCTCAAAAATCTTGATGCAAAATATAATTGTGTATTGGAAATGCGGAACCATCAACAGTAATGCAATGAGGAAGGCAAAGCAATAGTATTGCTTCTCATCTCTATGTAATCTTGTTATTCAAACTATATATAATACAAAAAAAACATAAGGAGTTATTATAAAAGACATTCATTGAAATATATGTGGTAGATAATCTTATTTAATGATGAGGGGCTACTCCACCCAACACCCACAAAACACAACAATAGGTATCAACATAAAAAATGTAGGAAAAAAAATAACTTGCTTTTGATTACTTTTAGAAAATGAAATTACAAATTTAAAAATTATAATGTTACTGCCACATGGGCTTGATTCATAACAAACAAAATCAATTCTCTAAGAAAATATATTATTCTGAGCCACAATTTGCACTAATGGAGCCACCTTTTATAACCTCCACTCAACCCTTTATTTGACACCAATAATCGCCTTAGAATGTTCTAGAAAGTGTAACTTTCCCTTTTGTTTTGGCGCCAAAATTTCATCTGTTTGATTTCTCGCCTAGGAAGATATTTTGTTGAAATTCACTTTTTGGTGGAACAACTTCTTGAAGCCATAACTTTTGACTCGAGTATTTGATTTTCTATTATAATATATCATTGGAAATATCTCAAAGAAATGTACAACAATGAAGATCATTTCATCCATTTTTTTAGCTTTTTTGAGGCTTCTAAGGGTTTCAAATTTGAATTTGAAGTTGTATTGGAGAAATTTCTCGAGATGAAAACTTTAATATCTCCCAAATGGTACAAGGTATTGAGATGACTCTTTTTTCATCAGATAAATTTTTTCAGTTTCGTTCCTTGGCATGAAATTTCAAGTCCATATGAGCTCGCTTAGGCCAACTTACTAAAACCAATAAGTGACTATTTTGATATTTTCTAACTTTTGACTATCTTACACCCCTTAAGTGCCATCACGGGACTCAAAAAACTAAAGAAAATAAGGAAAAAACTTTTTTTTGGGTGATGTAAGATTACCCCTACACCATTGGATGCTCCTGTATCAATTAATAAGGTTTATAACCTTAATTTCCTCAAACCAACATGTAAGCACAAAGTGACAATTGAAATAGGGGTGCACAATACAATGTATATGGTTTGTGTTGAGGTAAGTGTTTTTCTTTTGTAGTGATATCTATTGCAACACCTTGGGAAAACACCCCATTGGTTTAGTAGAGTTAGAAGTGAAGGAGGTCCCACCCACCTCAATATATAGTTCTCATTTTCCCAACCCGAACACAAGTTTTATGCTATTCTTCCCAAGTTTGACACCCTTGACACTTGGGAGACTATCCAACCTTAAGGATTTGGGACCTAAAACTTAGATCATCAACAAATGACATTATTTATAGGGATATTAAAAATTGTAAGATCATATTGAATTTGGCATCCCATCAACTTAGGCCAAAAAATAGCGCCATTATTGGGGAGGAAACTTGTTGCTGTAATTTGGAAGGTTACTAACTTAAGAATACATTAATGGGTTGATAGTGATTTGAAGATTCTATTGGTGAGAAGATCTATAAATTTTTAGCCTTGGTGGATTTATGTTCCTCAAGGATTTCCTCATTTTATGAGGTGGCGACTCTACAATCATAAATCAAATTTTTTACTAGTAACCTATGTTTGTTGGTGATGCTACAAGTCTCATTCCTTTTTAATCCAGTGGTTGGTCAAGGTACACAAAGGTGTTCTTCTCTTTTTCTCTCTTGGGCATGATTTTATTATGCAAAGATATATCTTTGTGAAAGGAATGTAATCATGTTTTAGCATGGATAATGTTTTGTAATCACTATCCATTATGATTAATTTGATGATACCTCGTCTAAATGCACAAATCATTGTGTAAGTGAAATTAAAAATTTTAATCCTGTTGCTTATTCCCCCTCCATTCAAGAGCTTTCTGATCTAGCAATCCATATATGATCGCTTGATCTTGATAGTGGGAAATCCCATAATCAATTTGCATCTTTAGCGGCCCAACCTATTGATGAATAGGAAGACTTCATTATTGATTTTAGTGAGTTGGATTTACATACCTATGACCCTATCTCTTCTAACCAAAGTTTGGAATTCCCCATAAGATAGGATGGAGAATTGATTTCTAATTTTCACAATAGGCTTGTTATTTTTATTATTAATCTCCCATGTGAGTGCAGGCCTACTAAAAATATGTGCATAAAAATGTATTGTGAGGCCTTCTATCCTAGTACAAGTTTTCTTCCCTCAGGTTATAAGCCAAAGAATTTGAATATTCTTTTAGGGTGGTTCAATTATGCTTAGTCAACAATTGCAATTATGTGTATATCTCCCAATATTGTTCAAGATATATTCATTCCTGATTCTCAATGGTGGGTTCACTTCAGGGTGTGACAATGATATTATTCTTGAGGATGCAAGTAAAGATGTTGAAGTGCAACAATTTTGTTTTTCATTTTATGTCCTTCCTTGTTTTTTGATCTTGAAGACGATGAATTTAGAACACTCCTTGTTGCAAGTGAGAAAAATGATTATAAAAGTGTGCATGATTCAATTGCTTTCAACCATGAAGATTTTGATGTGGAATAATTTTCAAAACTTGGTTTGGAGTAAATTTATTTTACTAACAGTGATTGTATTTATGACACATTTTTTAGCTTATTAGTTGTGTACGTAAAAATATTAAAGTTACATGTGTCCTCAAGTAAATCAATTTTTTAATCTGCAAGGTGACGAAGAAGAAGAAAATATTCACTATTTTATTAGCAAAAATATTTTTGTAGCAAGTAGTGCTAAAGAATGCAAAACAAAAAGGCAACATGAAGAATGTAAATATTCAGTTGAAGTGCCTCAAAATTTAGAGTTATGTGCTAAGGATGCAAGTTTTTAATTTGAATCAAAATTTTAATTCAATCATGGAGTCGTAAATCAATTTTTATGTTCAAATTGGATTGTAGGATTTGGATAAGCTGGAGCATGTACATGATTTAGCCCAATTTGGAGTTTTATGTACACATGATGCTTTTCAACTTGATCTTCACAAAGACAATAATCCTCATGCTAATTTATGTGTAAGTCTAGATGTGATTCATGATACAAGGAGATTGTGGGTATGTGTTTTCATAGAATTGAGTATGATAACGACTCTTATTGCTTGTGGTTTCCATGTTTATATGACATTATTTTCCACGTCTGGCATGATGAACAAAGCACTACCAATTTGCATATGAACGTACATCATGTGAATAAATGTATTGTACCTAGTTAATTCCTAGCGAGGGGACTTATTCACATGTTAAGTTTACTTAGGTTCTATGTGATCTTCTAGAAGTCTTAGTTGTCTAGATAAGATCTTATCTTGTCTTATCTTTTTGATTTTTTTATCAAGTGAGTTGTCTCATAGCATATGATTAAGACACATGTCACAATATTTTCTAATCCTATCTCTCACCTTGACTTTATAAGAAATGCCTCTCATGTATAAATTGAATACAATTGAAATCTTGAGTATTACATTTTGGCTATATTATCTTGCATCCATATTGCAAATTTATGCTTTTGCTTTTCTCTCTTGTAGAAGGTTATTTTTGGTTTTGTAGGTGATCTTGGAGACTTGAGTCATTGAGTGACTTAACATGGTATCAAAGCTTCAAATTTGCAAGCCCATTTTTAGATTTGAGAGATAATTAGGCTTGACTTTTCCTATGGTACAAATCTTGATGGATCTTGAAAATTTGAGTATGCTCTTCTCTTTTATCAAATGATGACCTGGAGAGTCATTTTTTTATGGAAATGAAAAAATTTAAGTTTTCTCTTTGTATATTTTAATTTCAAGTTCATTTTGGAGCATATTGGTGAAAATATAAGCTTACTATTGAGTTTAGAATGTCCAATACATTCATATCTAGTTTTTATTTCACTCAATTTGTCCATTGTATGATATAGTTGCAAAATAGGTTTGAAGCTTAGATTTGGATTATTTTTTTATTGGAGTACTTATAGCCCAAATGGATTTTTCTATTGCATTTAGATGGCCCCAAAACCCCTATTTTCATGTAAAATTTGTCCATTTTAGATGAATTTAATTTTTGGAATTTTTTTATTTTGCTAGGAGGGTCATCACTAGAGGCTAAATTCAACTTTTTTTTGAAAATTCATCTTTGATTCAAAAAAAAGATTTTCATGAATGAGATATTGTTGGAAAGATGGTTTGAGCACAATCCAATGGTGTAGGTTATTTCTTTAGATTTTGGTGTTTGATGTATTTTTTTCTAGCTTGAAGCTAGATCTTGTTTCAGCTTCCAAGCTCATAACCTTTTGCTTCAGCATCCGTTTTTCTCAATTCTTGTAGCATCAGGAAGGTATTCAAGAGCAATTCAATTTTATATATGTAATTTTACATTTTTTTTAGATTTTTAAAATTTCAATTTAAATCTAGATTTGTACTTTGGCATAACATGTAAATTTGTAACAAAGTGGCATTTTATTTGTGACAAAATGGTTATTTGCTTGTATCATGAGGGTAATTTTCTATTCCTCTTTTGTAATTTCTAATTTTATTATGGATTTTCCAAATTGTGTACTTCTAATCCCATATAACTATTAGGAATGGAAGTCACAAATGGGGGTTTTATTGTTAAAATTGAAGTTGCAAAGAATTGTATTTGGCACATATCTAGAAACCACAAGAGCTACAAAAAGAAGAAAATGGTTTAATAGAAGGGTTGAAGCCCTTGGTACTCTTATTTTCCCATTTCTCTAGATCTTAGATATCATGTTGCATCTTGTGCACATCCTAATGATGCTTGGACTACCTTAGAGAGTCTCTTTGGTAAGCCAAATAAAATGAGGAAATTTAAATTGGAGAATGGAATTATGAGTCTTAATTTGTTAGATTTTTGATTGTGAGGGTAATTTTCTATTCCTCTTTTATGTAATTCTCATTTTATCATGGATTTTCCAAATTGTGTACTTCTAATCCCATATAACTATCATGAATGGAAGTCACAAATGGGGGTTTTATTGTTAAAATTGAAGTTGCAAAGAATTGTATTTGGCACAGATCTAGAAACCACAAGAGCTACAAAAAGAAGAAAATGCTTTAATAGAAGGGTTGGAGCCCTTGGTACTCTTATTTTCCCATTTATCTAGATATTAGATATCATGTTGCACCTTGCGCACATCCTAATGATTCTTGGACTACCTTAGAGAGTCTCTTTGGTAAGCCAGATAAAATGAGGAAATTTAAATTGGAGAATGGAATTATGAGTCTTAATCTGTTAGATTTTGATAATGTCCAACACTTCTTCACAAAGCTAAAATATCTTAGACTCCAATTATCTGATTGTGGGGTTACTAAAGAGGATGAAAAAATGATTTTTTAATTTTTGCTAAGCTAGGTCCTAACTATTTAGTGTTTCTTGCTACATTTTACGCTACTATGGATGCCCTAGGCAATGCATACAAAATACCTTCTCTTGATGGATTTGTAGAACAATTCATAAGGGAACAAGCAAAGTTGGCACACATTAGCACATTGAAGTCTTCCAAATCTCATTCTCTTCTTGCAAAAGATCCAAAGGCTTTAGGTGTCAAAGTTAAGAAGTATTTAATTAGGACCTCAAGTATAATGAACAAGGTAAAGATTCCCCTTCACATAACACTCTCAAGTCCACTTCCTCTTCCAAAGAGGACTCATCTAAAAAGAATAATTTGAAATGTGCATATTGTAAAAGGCTAGGACAATATGACAATAGATGTTGTGATAAGAAGATTGATGAACTAACACACCTTCTTCAGAAGAACAACACTATGTTTCCCTCATCAGTGTCTTCTTCTTCAACATCTTAATTTGTAACAACTTCATCATCACATTTAGGGAATGCAAGAGTAATAAATGGAATAAAAAAATAAAAGGACAACCACTCTTGGCACAAGTCCTGAATCTAGAAAATTCCTTCTTGATTCAGGGTCATCTCATCATATGACATCATTTATGGGAATGTTATCTTATTTTGAGCCTTTTAATTCACCTAATATTTTGATGGGTAACAACACATACATGAAGGTATATGGGAATGGTTATGTGACATGGGATAAGGCACTTTTAATGATGTACTTTATGTTCCTTCCTTGTCCTCTAAGCTCTTTTTTGTTTATCAAATTATCCATTGTGGACAAGGTAAAACAATAGAGTTCACTTATTATAGAGTATACATAAGGGACTTGGAGACTAGAGAGATCATTGCAATAGGGATGGTTGATCATTCATCTCATTTGTATTCCTTTTCCCATTTTTCTTTTGTTGATGGTAGTATTCCTTTGACTGCTATTCACAGTCATTTATCAAGTGTGAATCATGTTTGTGAGGACAAGTTTGGCCATTTAAACCTTGGTATTTTAGAGACTAGCGTTGAGCTTACTACTTCATCTCTTGCTTCTTTAGCTAGGATTGCTTCTATTTAGTAGGATGATCATAGTTTTTCAAATATTGCTTTGTGGGATGAATATTCGATAGGGATTTCTAACTTGTTTATGGAGTCTCATATTGTAGATTTGGAGGAGATACTTGAGGGGGTCTATCT
>VDFB02353525.1:20795-163511 GCA_007258455.2 Sequoia sempervirens
GTCACCCATTTTATTCAGAAAAGGTCCAAGTGTGAGTTATCGGAATTTGTATCTAAAAACCTATGTATTTTCCGAATGGAGTACTCATTATACTTCGTAGAGAAATTTACTAAATAAAATAGATGAATTTTATCTTGGCAGAACTTTCGGGAAATTCCTTGTAGGCACAGGATGGAATGCCAACCACACCTGTGATAAGACTGCGTAGAAGAATCTAAGACTTTGGCAGATCCCAAGTTGGAGAATATAAACAGTTTAAAAATAATTTTAAGATGTCTATTTCACTTAAAAAATATTTCAGGAAGAATGCAAAATCTATCGAACTGAAATTATGCAATCATGTTTCTTACATGGTGCCTGTTCAAACTATTTGGAGGATCATTGAATTTTAGAAATAGCTGACCAAGAAACCCATTGGAAGTTACAGTACCTATTTATTTATCTGAACCGTATAGTGTAAGACTGCATTCAAATACACCATAGATCAAACATCAGCTTGACCTGCCAATACTCTGAGGCAAGAGTACCTAAATGATATATCATTAACCAGAGAGATGTCCTGAAGCGAGAAGATTAGTAGATATTTGAATCCTCTTGATCAGCTGGACTTAGGAAATGCAATTGTAATTATCTGTATTGCAATGAGTGATTTGTTCAGTGTTAGAACATCAAATTTTATCACAATTTTTAACACATGCAAGTAACAAACTTGAAATCTAGAATAATTGTTCGACATAAATGCAAAATCTATCTAACTGAAATTATGCAATCATGTTTCTTACATGGTGCCTGTTCAAACTATTTGGAGGATCATTGAATTTTAGAAATAGCTGACCAAGAAACCCATTGGAAGTTACAGTACCTATTTATTTATCTGAACCGTATAGTGTAAGACTGCATTCAACTACACCATAGATCAAACATCAGCTTGACCTGCCAATACTCTGAGGCAAGAGTACCTAAATGACAAATCATTAACCAGAGTGATGTCCTGAAGCGAGAAGATTAGTAGATATTTGAATCCTCTTGATCAACTGGACTTAGGAAATGCAATTGTAATTATCTGTATTGCAATGAGTGATTTGTTTAGTGTTGGAACATCAAATTTTATCACAATTTTTTAACACATGCAAGTAACAAACTTGAAATCTAGAATAATTGTTTGACATAAATGCATTTTCACAAAAACTTTGGTAGTTAAAAGGGGAAAGAAACATTGGCTGCAAACATATGGCTAAAATACAAGCAACAGAAATATTTATGTTTTGGGGCTCAAATATGGGATGTGGAAAGCGGAATGAGTTATTGTTGCATTACCGTTCAAAAATGGTTAGCCGATAAAAAGTATCAAATAGCCGTATTTTGAAACTGCCAAGAGCTCGAACTCAATTGTGTCTATACAAATATCCTGTGATGATTAGAGATGGTACTAATGTTATGGTTGCCTTGCTCAATAAATAGTAGAAGTGCTTATTAGGGAGTGAACAATCAGATTCTGAGGGCATTGTTTCCTTGACACTTTGCTTGATGTTCTCTGTTTTTGGCCTGAATAATTGGTGTTGTTCCTGCCTACACTGCATATGGGATTGGCCTATTGATCTAGCAAACACCTGTAAATTAGTTCCAATTTGTCGTTCATGGAAAAGGTTCTATTCTTGCTTTCGAAACTTTTCTAACGTGACAGATCATGTGTGGTAATACTAAAAACATGAGTTCTAGTATAGTCTCCAAACCAACAATCTTGTTACAAAGGTAACAAAAACTGATTGTAAAGACATTTAAGCCTTTAGAATAGTTTGCATAAAGAAAACATGGAAAAGTAACTCCTAAGTTCTTTTTGAGATGGAAATGGGATACAATCCCAGTTGTCATAGACATTGTAGTATTTTTTGTTAGGACTTTGATTGTGTTCTATGGTATGAACATAGGTAGATACTCATCGTATTTCAGTTAAATAATACAAGTCAATTTAGGAATAACCTTGATGATACCCATTGTTCGGTTGAGAATATTTGCAATAACTCTCAAAATGGGATGTTTGCTCATTGTGCAGGAACTCTGGATGCCAATTTTGTTTGAAGCTATATGGTGGTCCCATTTGTAAATATCGGAAATCATCCGAAACGAGTGTTCATTTAAAGAATGCACAATTTCTTTGCCTATTTTCCTTTGCAAATTAATTTTTGTTTTATTTATTTAGCTATTTTAGTTCAGGATGAGTGGCACTTTGAGCAAGATGCGTATGGAAGTTGAGGGTAAGCAATCCAAGCATTTACTCGTTATTTTAGTTTATTGAGTGACTCTGAACAAGTCAGGCATATAAATTATGGAAAGGCCTTTCAAACCAACCTTAAAAACCGTTTTGTTTTCGAAAGATTCAAATATAAATATTATTATAAAAATCGAAAAAATAGCACAGGAAAGAAATAATAAATTATAAAAAGATGTGATACACATCAGATGTTCAAACTGCTTAGCCATTACAGATGTAAAACTTCAGTTGAAGAGAGCAGAACTAGAGGGAAAGGTAAACAAACAAGCAGGAAAATAAGAAAAAATTGCAAACAAGAATGTTTACATTTGAAGAATTGAAAAAGATTACCTTAACCTTGTTTATGACAGCATTATTAAAGTAGTTGATTTCAAAACTTAAATTTTGTAGGAACAATTTATTTTACACCAAACTAGAAATTCAACATATAAATATTTTGTTAATATTATTAAATATTGATCGAAAGATGCTACAAATCATTCCAAATATTTAGGAAGGAAAAATAATGGATAAAACAAGATACAATTTAACTAGAGTTGATGCCTTTGAAATAAGTAATTGAATATTTTAAGCATAACTTCGAACTTCAAAGGTTTTCAAACATAAATATAATAAAATATCTTGTCCTTGAAAATCAAGCAACAATTGAGAGAAAAACTTCAAAAAGTTCGATAACTGAATATTTCAAGCAAAGCTTTTTACGTAAGAAGTTTCAAGAATATTCATAATCAAAGTTAAAGCTAAATTGAGGGAAAAACTTCAATAAGTTCAAGAAGTACGGGGAGAAGGTTAAATGGGCAATAATAAGAAGATTTAAATGTCAAATTCATCATATCCATCATTAATATAATATTGGTTTGAATTCAATACTATTTATATAAGAAATAAGGTCATTTTGACAAGGGAGTTGTCCTATGAGAATTCTTCTCAATGTTTTTAATAAAATAATTTTATTTTTTTAAAATTTTCTTTTATTCAATCTAATAATTGTCTTATTTTATATGAACATTTTTTTTTTTTTACTTATTTCACTTTATTCAATTTTATAACCAGTTTCTTCTTATTTCACTATCTTCAATTTTATAATCATTTTGTCTTTTCAATGAACAATCTAGCTGTACTCTTTAAGCCCTTCACAAATACATATGGAGAATCTTGTTTTTTTATTGTATATTTTCTTACTTGAGTTTGAATCTTTTTGGATTACATCAAGCCTTATTATTAACTTCTCCATATCCTTTGATGAATTGTACCTATTTGTTATTTGGTTCTTTTTGCATTTTTAAAGTCTTGTTGGCTTCGCTATTCTTTTTCATTTGCATTAATTATAATTTTTGGCACCACATCATATGATGCTAGGTAAAAGGAAGTTAATTTTATGAAATCATGGATTAAACAAAATTAATTAGATATTAAATGATTGTGAATATTTTTGAAATAAATAAAAGTAGGATTGAAAGGCGTGAGCTCTTGTACAATAGATCAATCAATTGGTAGACATAACAAATACCATGAGTATGGGATAAACCAAACAAGCCATCAAAATGAAACAAAGTGACACAAGCCAAGTTGCTACACATCAAAATAAACATGGGATTTTAGGTTCCAACTTAGATAATACAAGACCCAACCTTGTTCAATCTTACACCCTTCACTCTAGTATGAGATTGAGAGAGATTTAGGAATAAAAATTTTTTGTATAACAATCCAAGAAATATTATCATCCAAGGCCTTATAAGAAGGAAAACTAGGTGGAGATTCCTCCATAGAGGGCCCATCTATGTGCTCAAAAGGAACATTGGAATGATTAGGTGGAGAATCCAAACATCAAATTGCCACCACATGAATAGGTTCAAGCTAAGCTAAAGATGAAGGCATAGTAGATAATAGTGATCAGAATTGGAGGTGGATGGGAGTCACCAATGGGAGCCAATAGAGCAGTAGGGGTAGGACTTGCCTTAATCACACTAGGTGCCTAAGAACCAACACCATGTGAAGACTTGTCCAAAGAGGAGTTTGCAACTAGAGAGGCATGAATAGTCAAGTGATCTTCATGAGCATTCTTCCACCACATTGTTGTGCCCTTGCATGTGGAGAGCAGACAATTAGTAGCTAGTTGATTGATGGTAAATCATCCCTTCCATAGAAAGGGGAGGTCCTTGTAATCAAGTGGTTAAGTCCAAGGCCTATTTCCCACCATAAAAAAACCACATCCCATGAAGAGGCTTCGAGATATCAATGTCCACCAAAATACGGGAAAAGGTAGAGTGACATATGAAAGAAGTGAAAAAGTCAACCTTTAGGAAGCATCCAATAGAGTTGTCAATGGCCTCATAACAAGAATCTTCCCAAAGTTAAAGAGGAAGATTTGGAAGGTGAGCTTACACATAGGTCTAACGTTGAGGGGTTTAGAAGGGGGATTGAAAAAAGTAGTCCAAGGCTTGAGCAAGATAGAGTGCTCTCCCCACAACCACAACCCACCATCAAACACCAAATTCTTGTCCTTCGAAGAGTAAAAAATGCAATAAAGAAACCCCTGACACAAGGGAATAATTTGATTTTTCCCTTGATGATAGGCCTCCAAATATCCAAGACCCATTTATGAAGATCAAGAAGGGAAGGCCAAAATTTATTGAATTTGCAAACCAAATTCCTATGCAGGCAGAAGTCTTAATTTTCAAGAACATCTTACCCATAAACCACCATTAGGGAGCATTGTGCATAGGGAAGGGGACACAATTTAGCTCACTAAGAATGATGAGGAACCCAAAAACAACAATGTTCACATAGGAAGGTTGACCTTTAGGCCCTAAAGTAACCTTAACACTAGTAGTAATATAGCAACCAATTGTCATCAAAGTAAGTCTCAAATCCTTCGCTAGAAGATGAGGGCAACGACTTTGAACTCAAGCCCAACACAATGTTGTTGCTGGTGGGAGGATTAGCCGAGGGCAATATGTGGAGAGAAGGCTCCTTCATGCAACGAGAATCCAAATTAATTTGAATGTCGTAGACCTTTTTTGCAATGCCAAGAACTTTTGTAAACCTAGTCCACTAGTAACTAGGTGAGTCACGCAATAGGAGAGGGCTTGTGGCATCACCTAGGGCTGAAACCTATAGATCCAAGAGCATGAGATCATGCCTAGCCGAGGACTAACCATGATCAAGAAAGGGAGTCGAAGGTAGCATTTTCAAAATTTCTTTTTGGATGAATAAAAGATTGTGAATGTTATATGAATATTTTTCTATTTTATTTTTATGTTATTTTATAAGTTTGTAATACAATTATAATGTATTTATGAATATGGCATTATTTTGTATTGAGTATTAATAATAAAGGATTAAAGTGCATATATTTTGTAAATCATTTCATTAAATAACTACAAAAAATATATTTATCTCATCTATATGTAGGAAAGTGGTAATGGTAGGCAATTGATTATTATACATTGTAGCCAAAAAAGTCATGAGATATATGAAGAGTATTGTGTGTGATGGTATCTCATGTTGGAGATATAGTTCAGAGTAACCTCTTCCAATGAGGAGCATTATATGGTATTGGCATAACTCCAAGAGTTTGATATATTATGAATATATTTGAGTATTTTTATTATTACATATGAGGTTCTTAACAACACGAAGATATCTAAAAAAAATTCGAGATGGCGTCATGTGCTTCTCATGGAAATCCTACGTAGGCGGTGCCCCAAGCTTCTCTTGAAAACCCTTCGCTAGCGGCGTCCCGTGCTCTATTGTAGGGTGCTACTGGCGCGGGCATTTGTGGTAGGAATGGCTCCCAGAATGATTGCGGAGGAGCTTTTACAACGAAAGTTTCTGGTTCAAGGCCTAGTGGTGGTCGTTGTAGGGGCGGTGACCATTTGGCTGTGGCTAGATCTTCTGTGCGGCTTCGAAATGGAAGGGAAAATACTGGAGGGTTTGTCCCTGTCTCCAATGTGGTTTCAGTGGATCTGAAGGTGGAGACAGAAGTGGAAATAGAGGAGAACATCTCTGAGCTCTCTGAGACTGGAGTGATTTGTCGATTCAAGGGCTTTTGGCCCAATCTCCCTCAGCTGCATTCTTGGATTTCCAATGAATGGCAGCCTCTAATCTCTGGTAAAAAATTTATTTTCCCCATGGCTAAGGGGTTTTTTGTGGCTAAGTTTGACAATGCTCAGGACAAAAACATTATTCTATGTGATAATTTTTTTAGTTGGGAGAATAAATTTTTGTTGTTGATTAAGCCTTGGCATGCTGATTTCAACCCTGCTTCTGAAACTTTTAGCAAGATCCCGATTTGGGTTTGGCCGCCTTACCTCCCCCTCCACTTATGGTTTGACCCCCTTTTGGAAGATGTGGATGATGCCCTAGGTGATTTCTTGTTGGTAGATGCTGCTACTTCTGACATACTTCATTCCACCTTTGCCTGAATTTTGGTTGAAATGGATGTTTCAAAAGGGCTGCCTACTGAAATTTTAATTAAAACTTCAAAGGGTTCTTGGAAACAATCCTTGGACTATGAAGGGATTCCCTTCCGCTATAGAAGATGTTTTAAAACAGGTCACGCTGCTGCACAATGTGGTTTCAAGAAAAATGCTTCAACTGCATGGTGGAAAGGTGCCTCTCAACAACATTATACGGTTGAGAAGAATGCTAATCAACATAGGAGCTTTTCTGAGGTGGTTGCCTCAGAATCACAAGTTCGAGAGGTATCCCCTTCGGATGTCTCTTCTGGTGGGGTTGTTGAAATTGAACATCTTGTTGAAACCCCTTTAGTTCGCGAGGTGGTTGCTTCTCAATCTTTGGGTCTTGGGACGCCCCTTCGGTTGTCTCAAATGGCGGAGTTGCTAAGGCAACCCCTATTGATTCATCGATTGCCATTTCTAGGGAATGTGCTTTGGCTTCCCTATCTGGTGGCTCTTCAGAAAAGTCTTTATCTATCTAAAGGAATCAAGATGTAACCCCTAATACTTTGGCTGTTGGCTTTCATCTTCATGAAAGTAGTGAGTTGGCGTGGCACGGTAAGGCGGTGCTTGTGGAAGATGGCTGGATAGTTAAGGGAAAAAAAGATAAATCCTCTCGGTCATCTTTTGACATGACTCTCCGCTCCCACAAGAAAAATGTTAAATGTAAATCTTAATTGGTCTTGTTTTGGAGCTGGTCTTTTTCACTGGTTGGTTGCTGTCTTTTCTGTAGCCTTGCTCTTTTTTGTTTAAGGGTTCCAGGTCCCTTCAAAATCTATTTTTTCCTATATCAAAAACAACACTAAGATATCTTTGTATAGTGTATATACATGTGTGCATTTTTTAATTTAGTGGTTTTGTCATTCCTTTTCATATGCACAAATATTTATGTTTAGTGCTTGATTATACAATTTTAGCTAGAATTTAACTAGATATATATATATTTTTATTTGTTGAATTACTAATGGTTGAATGGAGAGCCCACTTCAAAGGAAAGACTCTTCTTTAACTTATGAAATTTGATCGCACCTATGCTTGTTTGAAGCATATGGCTTGAAAGGAACACGAGGATATTCACATAACTCACTTCCAGTAAATAATAAGTTCAAGCAAGTTTGAAGTTCACATGGAAAAACTCTAAAGTGCACTTTTCTCACATTTAGCTCTTGACACAAGCAATAAAAATTTTAAACTATTGGGAGGCTATAAGATCTAATGTGGACAAAAATTAGTTTAGCCCCAAAAGAAACAAAGCCAATGTTTAGAATATTAAAGATCTCTCTTGGACCAAGATTGACCATGGATTATGAAAACTCGACTTTACTGGTGTTGACAAGGGTAATCCTAGACCAATTACTTTTGGTTGGATCTTGCAAAAAAATATTGGCTCCCCCATTGCCATTATAACATGCTATACTGGCCAAATTGAAGCTGTGGTGAGGTATATTTTAGGCTCTTCTTGGCTTCCCTCCTCTACTATTTGTGTGGAAGGTGACTCATATCTTATTATTAGCATTTTTTGAAGGAACAATGTTGAAGGTTAGGTATTGGCTATCAAGAGAGAGCAAGTATACAATGCCCTTGGCAAGATTATGTGGGTCACCTTCTATCACATTCAATGCTTAACCAATAAGTCAATAGATTGGTTGGCCAATTGGGCCCTTGACAATAGATTTCAAGAAAGCATAATTTTTTTTGGGAGACGAGATCAATCAATGGTTGGAGTTTAGTAGATTTCTAAACTTGATTCAAGATAATGCATGCTAATATGTTACTATTCAATTTTTCTAGCGATTCTTTTAAAATTTATTTTATTCTCGTATACTTGTTGGCTTAGATGTCCTTCAATCTATAATGATGTGTCAACTGGTCCTTCCAATTTTGTATTCTCTTTGATTGTAGCAAACCTTCCTCCTCATCATTTCTAATTAGCATTAATATAATTCTTTTATTATTAAAAATATTTATAATTAAACAGTAAGATCCATTCATATAAATCTATTTTTTAAAATATTAATTTTTGATTTATTGGTTTTGTCATCCTTTTTCATATGCATTAATCATTCTTTTTCATATCTAAAATCTATTTTTATAAAATTATGATTTAACTTCAAAAATAAACATACATATATTAAATAATCATTTTCTATCTTATTTTCTTGCTCTTTTTCAATTCTTTTTAATTAATTTGATCTATATCTTTATTTTCATTTAAATTAGATTTTAAATATTTTATCTCTCATATGTATTCTCTTTTAAGTTTTAAAATTAACAATCATTCATGATGAATTTAAGCATTTTAAAATATTTGGAAATTTATTCAAATTTTAATGCAACTAAAATATTGAAATTACATAATTTATTTTTATTTTTTAGTTCTTAATTATATATGTTTTTTTAATTGAATAGTTTTATGTGAATTAGATTTAATAGATTTCAAAGTTCATTTCAAGCATTATAGAATTTATGGTGGTATTTTTAATTATATTTTCTTTTATGATAATATTTTTTTAACATTTGATTATTTGTATAATTAATAAACTTGAAAATAATTTAATTTTGTATACTTTATATAGTAAATTAATATAATGCAAAAATGTTATGGATAATACCTTGTATAAAAGGAGAATAATAAATCTAGTTTGATTTAGTTGATAAGAATATGACATCAATATAAACTATTTTTATCTAAATAAGTGATGGTAAGATGAAGTGGCACAATATACAAGTGAATATTTTAAGGCTAAAATGTATAATTTAGTGATTCTTAAATTAAATTATATACAATAGATATTTGTAATAATCATTTTCATTGTGCATATGAATTTTTTCAACTTGAATGTTGCATGGTGTATTTAAATTTTATTTATTTGTCAACTGCTATGAATATAAATTTCTTCAATCATAAATAGAAGAAATTAAAAAAAATAAAAATCAAATCAAATAGTGAACAATACATAAGAATGATTAATTCCTTCAATAAGAAGTTTTGTTCTCTTATGTTATACCTTAGAGCCTTTCATTAGAAACATCACTAAAAAAATCAACAAAACTTATAATACCAAAGATACTCAACTATTCAAGATTTAAAAAAATGATTAAAGAAATAGCATAAACTCTCAATCTCAAAAACATCTAACCATCCAACCCTAAGTTATTGGACAACCTCATCTTAATATTATAACCTATTTAATGTTAGTAAAATTGTCTTTGTACTAGCCTAAACAAATTTATTTAATATTGAGAAACTAAAAGATACCATTTAAATCTTATTCTAAAAAATTAATATTTTTACAAACAAGTTAGGTTTTAACTGATCTCCATCTTTCAAAAATAGATAAAATCCCATGAAAATAACACGTAAAAATAAATAAAACTCTAATCCTAACTCTTTCCTTTTATTAAAAGTGTCTCCATAACATATCCCTAACTTCAAAATGTAACTACTATTAAAACTATCTGTGTTACATTACTAATAATCTCAGTGATATTACATATCTAGATAATATCATGCCTACATGCTTCCTAAGCTAAGTCTTTGTTATGCTAATCAAAGATAACTAGATTATTGTAATAAAGTTATCTAAAAATATTTAATAAAATTCACGAACTTCCCATTATAGCTCCTTGTTTGAAGATAGTTACATAGTTGTTCCATTCATACTTCTCCAATATGATGTAGTTTCCCATAACCTTGTTCCATGATGACAAATCTCAATTCAAGTGGTTGGCTTAAGAGCTATCATGTTGATTGTTTTCTGGAACAAAGTTGTTTCATCAATGCTTCTCAAGGGATCACTCACAATGACTTTTCCTTTTGCTTCATAAAAATTTCCTTAAATGATATAACTTCTATTCTTTTTTTGTTACTACAGGGGTGTCCCAGCGGCCTGTATCTTGGGTATCTAGAGTGAGCTAGGAGAAGACTAGTCCCTTGCAGATGAGATCCCTGCTCGCTATATATATATATATTCTTAGTATCATATCTAGGAAAGGATAATACCTCCTTGTTTGCAACCAATGATTAGGATAGTAACTTCTCATCTATAGTCATGTTCATTAGTTTCCTAATGAAGTAGTAAGGAAATTATCCCTTTTTAATTTTTGAAATGTCTCAATTTTTTTTGGATATATTTTATTATTAATAGAGTATCTTAGATGATAATCAATTATAAAATCCCTAGATCTATTATATCTTCTCGATTGCCTTCCTCTAATATACAAAGACATCTTTCTCTTTTTTCTTTCAACTCTAAACTTGACTAAGCTAATATTGCACTAGACTAACAAACCATTTGTATAGTTGATGCAAATGCAAATCATTGCATGTAAAAGTTCTTGGAGGGAGGAAATATGATTATAATTAAATGATGTCTTAAAGTATCACACATTTACAAGAAAATTGACATCATTTAAATTTTTTTTTAGGTAAGTTTTGCTTCCCAAGTTTTTTCCCCTAATTTTCTAATAATTTCAAATAGTAAAAATAATTAAATAAATAAATAAAATAACTACTTAAATAAAATTAAATGATCAATAATCAACATCTAATATAAAATTATAATAAAATAAACATCTAAACATGCGATTTTGATTAATCAATTATAATTTAATAGGTTGTTAAAATTTGTTTTTTTTTTCTTAATTTAGATCTTTGTGTATATTCTTTACTATTTTTATTTATGATCTATTACTTCCTTGGAAGATAATTCAACTTGGTCGAGTCCAAACATTAGGGATAGTGAAAGCAGATATGAAAGATAGTTTCATGATTAACTATCGTAGGAAGGATTTAAAAATCTTGATAGATCATAGAAACTAATCCAATATAGAAGATGTTTTAAAATTCGTTGTCATATGTAATTAAGAGAATTTATGTTGGTTTATTAATTTTCTACTACCTATTCTATATTTTAGAGGTAATTTTTATAGTCATATAATTCTAAAAAAATAAGAACATTTAGAAAAAATATACACTAAAAATATTATTTTATGTTTTTCTAGTAAATGAGTGTTTATCAAGACTCTCACCTCTTTAATATCAAAAAATAAGCTTATACATTTTAAAAAATAGATAAAAAAACATGCTCACAAAACTATCTCATACACATCAAAAACCTTACATTCTACTAAGGGCCATGCCTTCGATTGCTCATCCCAATCAATTCTCCCTAAAGGCCTTATAATGAAAAAACCCCTATGTTTTAAAGTCTAATTGAAAAAAAAAAGAATCTCATCAAAATTTAGACTATTACAAGGAAATATTTGCCACCCTTATGCATCACAATTTTAGGATAACCAACAACCATATGGGCACCTATGCATCTAATTTTAGCATTTGCTTTGACACTTGAGTATCCACCATCCTCTTTAACAACATTTTATAAACTTACTTCATCTACATATCTAAAATGAACACCAAGCTTCAATTTTGCTTGCTCCATTGCCTTACTCAAGCCATCATCAAACAACTCGAGTAGAGTGTAAAGGCTCAAAACTCTAAGCCGCCCTTTCCTAAGAATTAATTTTAAATTATTGATGTACATATATAATTCCTTATTGTAAGCCACAATATCCTTATTTTAAGCCACACTATCCTTATTATAGGTCACCATGTGCTCTTTCTACATTTAAACTATAGTAACTTGATATGTAGGGCCAATCAATAAATTATTTCTAAGCTATCCTAAAGTATTTTCTAATTCATAGAATATTTTTTTCTAACACAACACACATGTATTTTCCCAAGAGACAAATATTATACTTAAACTTACATTCTTGAGTTAATACTAAAAGCTTTAGACATCACATAAAATTCATATACCTGGTTTATTTCCCTAAGTCCATCTACCATAGACTGCCTACACAATCCATCTAGGATATTTATGGAATGTAGTTCTTCTAGCGATAAATTTTCATGTGGCTAATGACACATTGATTTTCAAAATCTACACACTTCAAATAACTATATAAGTCAAACACGACATAGGTACACAACCCTTTTTAAGATATTGTATGCCTAAATAGTGGTTGAATCAACTGCAACAAAACTATGATTATATTATTCAAAGCATACAATATGCTTAATTTATCTAATCTTTACTCCTTTTTGTAAGGAAGTTAAGGTAGCGAAATAACTTCCTACACTAACCTTGAGAGGAGGGTAATAAAAAACTTTACAAATATTTACAATAGTTACAAAAACTTAAATAGAAATAAACACAAATGTCATGCATACCACAACACAGTGATTTACATGGGGAAACTCTTTCGATAGAAAAACCCCACACTCCAAAAGTCGCCTAATATATTATTCAAAAATCACGAAGATTACAATATACTTGTAGAGCAAGCTTCTCACAAGAGCATCACCAATTAGGGATCTAGAGGCAACACAACAACTATCAAACTCTTATAATACACCATAATATATAGTTGTAATACAATTCCTTCATAAAATAGGGTTTCTTTTTGGGGCAAGACAAGCCAACAAAATATCTACCATCAGATCTGAGAACTAATGATAAACAGTCTAGATTTACAATAATGAAATATACATAAAATGTGGCTTTTAGGGGCACAACCCCCGAACCCCCACTAGGGTGTGTGGCCTCCAAACCCCTCGCTGGGTGGCCATCCCCCAAACCCTGCAAAAGGGTACCCCCCTTGCAACCCCCTGCGCTCAATATATTAACCTGTTATAATTGGAAGGTTGAGACACCCTTTTTCCTAACACTTTTAGTGATATGATTTTAGAGACAAGTAAGCCAAATATGAAAACATGTTTGTATAGGGTGGGTGCACAAAGATGGGGGGCCAAAAAGTGGCCACTCCACTTTTTCATCCCAAAATAGCAAAAATGTGAGCGCATTATAATAAAACATGCTCACATTATGGGTTGGTAGTGACTAAGCCAAAACATGAGTGTGTTATAATGCACTCGCATTATGGTTTGAATTTCAAAAAATGTGTGTTTTTTAATGCATTTCCAAAATTCAAGCACATTATAATGCGCTTGTGTTTTGTGAATGGATTGATAAAATGCAAGCTCACATTTTGGTTTGCATTGAATTTTTTTCTTCTCTTTTTTTTCTCTTCTTATCTTTTAGGGAAACTATATATACGAAATAAACATTCAAGTATAAGTCGACATTTACATATGGACATTTACCTTCTTATACTTTAAGTTATATTTAATATATATAGTTTTAGGATGTTTGAGAGTGGTTTCAGATCTCTAGGAGTTATAATTCAAATTCTAGTTTTTGGAAGATCTTATAATTTTTCAAATAGCCAATTTTTAGTAATCAAGAGGTTAAATTTTAGTAATTAAAAAGTTATATCATCTTTCTCTCTCTCAATCTCACTCATTGTGTATCCTTTCCTCCTTCCTTCCCTCTCTAATTTTCTCTATCTCCCTCTCTTTCTTTCTCTCACCCTCCCTCCTCTCTCTCTCAATCTCTCCACCTTCCCCCTTCCCCCTCTCTCTCATTCTCTTGATCTCACTTATCTCTTCTTCTATCCCTCCCTCCTTCCCTCTCTACTCTCTATCTCTCTCCCTCCCTCTCTCTATCTCACCTCTCTCTCCCTTCCTACCTCTCCCTCTCTCTCTAATTCTCCATCCCTCCCCCCTCTATCTCTCATTCCCTATATACTTCTATCTCTCTCCATCTCTACCTCTCCCTCCCCCATTCTCTCTCTCTCTCTCTCTCTCCCTCTCCCTCTCTCTCAATCTCCCAATCTTCCTCCTTCCCTCTTTGTTTCTCTCTCTCATGCACTCTCTCTAGTTCTCCTTATCTATCTCTCATTACCTATATACTTCTCTATCTCTCTGTGTATTTTTGTATCTCTTTGTCTGTCTCTGCCTCTATCTCTATCTCTATGTCTGTCTCTGTCTCTGTCTCTATCTTTGTCTCTCTCCGACCTTCCCTCTCTACTTCTCTCTATCTAACCTATCCCTCTCTGTCTCACTCTCCCTCCCTCCCTCCTCTCTCAATCTCTCCACCTTCCTCCTTCCCCCCTCTGCCTCTCTCATTCTCTCTATCTCACTTCCCTCCCTCCTCTCTCTCTATCTCACACCTCTCTCCCTCCCTACCTCTCCCTCTCTCTATCTATCTCTCTACTTCTCCCTCCCTCCTCCCCTTTCTCCATCTCTCCTTAAATACTTCTCTCTATCTATTTCTCTCAATCTCTACATCTCCCTCCCTCCTTCCATCTCTCTCTCGCTCTCTCCTAGTCTCTCCCTCTCTCTCAATCTCCCAACCTTCTTCCTTTTCTTTGTATACATCTTTCTCTCGCTCTCTCCTTTCCTCTCTACTCTCTATCTCACCATTCTTTCTCTCTCTCTCTCTCTAATCCTCCCTCTCTATCTCTCCTTCCCTATATACTTCTCTATTCCCTCTCTCCTCCCCCCACCCTCTCTCTCTCTCTCTAATCCTCCCTCTCTATCTCTCCTTCCCTATATACTTCTCTATTCCCTCTCTCCTCCCCCCACCCTCTCTCTCTCTCCTCTCCTCTCTAGTCTCTATCTCACTATTATTTATCTCTACTTCTCCCTATCTATCTCTCCTTCCCTATATAATTCTCTCTATCTCCCTCTCTCCATCTCTGCCTCTCCCTCCCTCCTTCCCTCTCTCTCAATCTCCCTACCTTCCTCTGTTGGGATATGGTGTTGTACACCATTGCATAATTTGATATATTATAATGTTGTAGTTAAATAATTATTTAGTTGTGATGCACCTAGGTGGTGTGGTTAGTAACACTAGGTAATTATTTGGGGACCACTTCATGTTGTATTATAGCATGTATTATTATTTAATGTTTGGGAGACATGTGATAATAATTTAATATTAGGGAAATATTAAATAAAGTGAAAAATTAGTACCCAATATTAAATAAGGGATTAATGGTTTTTTTATTCACATGGTTTTGTGGTACATGGTTTTATCTTACCACTTGGTTGTATTTTTGTGAGCTTGAATCTATAAAAGCAAGCACATGTTTAGTGGTTAAGGTTGCTTGGGTGAGTGGACTATCATTATTGGGTCTTTATGAGGAGTGCATATGTGAAGCATGGCATGGGATGTGTGGATTCATGTTTGGACACATGAGGATGCATTGGAAGGCTTGATGCTTCAGAGGTATTCATTGTAACTCTTGTATTGCTTTATTATTGAATAATAAGATGGAGTATGAATGCTTTTGGATGCCGGTTTTTTCCCTCTTGAAGCTTTTCCCAGGGTATATCATGTGTTATCTTGTGGCTTGTCTATTTGATCTTTAATGCATTATGGTTACTTGTATGCATGTTTATCTCTCATGGGGTTACGTAGGAAATGGCTTAAGTTTGTGGGTTGAATGCATTATTTCCTAACAAGTGGTATCAAAGCTTTCATGGCTGATGGGTTTTTGTTATAACCCTAGTTTGAGAGATTTTTTTGCAAAGTTGATGCCATAGCTATGCATGTTATATTTGAGACATTACAATATATGGAACACATGTTGCATGTGTTTGTTTACAGATTTTGTCTTTTGGGTTGTTAAGATTTATTAGGTTTATTACAGATCTGAAGCTTTCAAAATTTGGATCAAAGAGGTTTCTTGGTTTGAGTTTTCATTTGAGGGTTTTGTAGGGGAAATTTCATGGATGACCTCTTGAGACAAAACGAACCTCACCATTAGATCTAAGAGGCACGAGACAAAAAATGACATAAAATTTGACCTATTTTAGAGAAGTTAAATGTCTACAGCCCTTAGCCATATGGTTGTCAAATTTGCAGATAGGGTGAAAAGTTAAAATTTTGAAATTTTGTTTATCGACCCGTTTTAAAAAAATATTCTTGCAAAATTAATGTTAAAAGTTAAAAATCATTTGAAAAACTAAAAAAAAAAATTACAGGGGGAGGGGCCACCTTTGTACCCTCCTGTAGAGAAGGGAGATTTGTTGTTCATGAGTCTCTTTACTCTCAAGAGAGTCCCAAGGAATGAACTTCCCTAAACTACTTCAAAATACCTCAAGGAACAAAGTGAAAGTTCCAAAATTAGAATGAGTAAGTCACAAGAGTCTTCTAGACAAACTGATGAATTCTTAGCCAAAGGACGACAATGCAGAAAGTGAACAACAACGTGATGCGCTAGAGTCCTAAAGGCATGTTGGTGTCTCATATGGACCGAAAACCGAGAATTTCATTAAAAAAAATAAATGACTACTTCTATTATGAGTGCTAAGAACTCTTAAGAATGTGAGAAAGTAACAAAGAGTAGTAGAACTAAGATAAAGTGAAGTAAACTAAGTAAAATGTAAATGATAAAGTGAGAATAAGAGATAGAAAATTCTTACAACAACCCAAGTGATAAAGCCTCCAAAAAAGAAATATATTCAATACCTACACACATAAGACCAAGGGAAAATGTTGGGGCTATTTAGGTGCTTGCCTCAGTCAAACCCCCATTTCAGTGTTCCCATCTCCACAAAAAGCCAGATAGATAGAGAGAAATAATAAGCAGAAATGAAATGAACACAAGAGTGATAAAAGGAATGCTCGCTCAAGGAGGAGAACCCATCTCATGAAGTAGAGATGCAATAGATAGGGGATGTGAGAAATCCCAAGATGCTTAAACATACAATGCACAAGATAGATATCACCTGCAAGGCTTGAGGAAGCCAAGGAGAGAGATAGAGCTACAAGAGCCAAGAGAGTGTCAAAGAGTGTTGTGAGATCTTTAGAGAGTGTTGTAGAAAGTTGTAGAGAGTTATGTGAGCTTGAGAAAGTGAGAAGAGAGAGAGAGAGAGAGAGAATTTCCAAGGAAGGAGGAGAGAGTTCAAGATAGAACCAAAGAAGGCCAAATGGATTGAAAAGATAGCATTTAAAGAGAGAATAGGAGGGAAAATAAGGATCTCAAACTATTACAAGGTGTCTCAGGCCATTATCATGAATAAAAGTAGTTGACAAGTGGCAAGGCACTTGAAAATAACTGTTTGAATGTCAAAATGTCATGGGACGCTAGCGTAGTGTGCGAACGTGTCCAAACAAATCACGCTACAAAACAAAGAGAATGAGAAAATCACAAGGTTTGACACAAAGCTAACACACAAAGGTAGTTATTGAAAAGGGGTCCTGAACATCCTGAGATGGAAAAAGGATAATGTAGGGGCTAAAATGAGCCTACATAAATGCGAAGGGAGTGGACACTAAAGTGGATACAAGAATGTATGTGAAATTGTAGGGGGCGCAATATTACAACATTACACCTCCTTGCCATAGCCAACCGCGCCTAGCAAGCGTACAACCTACTAGTCCGCAAATTGGCAAAGTCGTGCCTTGCTAGTGGTGACGTCGGCAGGCTACCAGCTCCAACTAACAAGTCCCACTGGCAACATTCCCCAAAAAATAATAACAACCACAAATTTTTAAAAAAAAATTGTCGCTTTTAAAATTAAATTAAAAATAATGCCATTTCAAAGTTTTAATGAAATTTAATTTCATTTGGAATCCATAAAAGTTATTGGAAATTAAAACAAATTTAATTAAGTTTTGGATTCCACCGCCCGAGCACCACTAGCCAACCATCGTCGTTGGGGGGCTGCTAGTGGCTTAGCCCAAGGGCCCCTAGATGCTCCTCTACATGGGAAAATCAAACATTTTTTTCAAACTTGCATAAATTTTGTTCAAGATGTTAGATTTTTGACTTCTTATTCTCATTGGAAAGGTGGTTCCAAGAACTACACTGTGGTATAGGTTTGGTTTCCTATTTTGTAGTTTTGATTAGTTTTTTGAGTTCATAAGCCAGATGTTCTCGGTTGCACTATTTTGAGCATAAATTTTGCATACGAAATTAGTTTTTCAATTTCAAATAGGCATTGAAGAGCATGTGTAGTGTAATACATAGTGGATAAAATCGTTTATCATTTTGTGGTGCAAGATGAGTTTGGTACTTGTTTGATCACTTATAGGTGCTTGAGATTTGGGGTGTGATTGTGTGAGAATTCAGACGAGTCAAGAGGTAAAACCTTGAAGGAGTACATGTTTTTATATGATACTTATCATGGTATAAATGATTATCAGTTTGGTGCTTCTTGGTACAGGTTTATTGGTGTTTTTTAGAGTTGGAATTTGATGGTGATAGGTACACAAGTTGTCTTTGGTTTTGAGGACATGGTTTGACACGAGTGGAGACTTGGAGTATCATATGGGTGATAGTTGAGTGCAGGTACAATGATGGCTATGGTTATGGTGTCATGGGTATGCAAGTACATTTATGCATTATCATGGCATGATCATGTATGTGGTTGTTTGGTGGTGATTTGGTTTGGTGTTAGGAGATTTTTCTTATATTCTTGATGCTTATTTAGGTCCTTGACTATGGTTATTCATTTGTGGACATGATTGGAAAATAAAATCTGTGGTTGATTTGGTGTTTGAGTCTTGAAGTCTACAGGATTATCTTATTTGATATCTCAGTTTGCAGGTTACTAATGTGATAGCGAGTTTGCATGCTTCATTGTTTGGTATCTATGAGGTATGAAGTTGTATGGATTTATTACCCATTTAGTTGCAGTGGGATGACTTGATGTGGACTGTCTATATCCACGAGATTGTTTCAGTGTTCATGTAAATTTTGTTAGTTGGTTTTGTCTATGGTCATTTGTGCATTGGTATGTTGCTTTGGGATGAGAGGATGGATGGTTAGAGTACCTGATTAGTTGGTTGATGGGGCTTTTAGCATGTAGTTTTATCACTATGTCATGATAGCTTGGTACATTCATTGGTTATACACTTACAGTGGGAGCTTTTGATAGTCATGACTTGGCGATGTAGGGTTGGTTCTTGATTGTTTTTTGGTGGTTGTATGTATATTCTTGGATTGGAGACCTTGGTTTCACTTGATATTAATGACATTTTAGTTATGTGTGTAGACTTGGATGATCTTCATGAAGGAGATGGCTGTCACAATGACATGTGTAGCTTGATATCATGGGTCAATGGGAGTTGTTGGCAGTGACGTGGATCCATCATTGGTAATGGTTATCTTCATGTGATTGGAGATGTGGTTTCTTGGTTTAGAGTGTGTTTGTTATTATGTCATGGTTTACTCTTGATACTAGTTTATAGTTTGGCATGGTGCATGTTCTCTTGATACTGGGATGTATGCATTGGTGCATGTGACCGTTAGATCATGATGTCATGATAGGTTCTTGATTCTACAATTGGATCTTTAACATTGATCTTGTTGGTTCTCTTTGTATTGATTACATGATCATTTGCTTGATTACTTCTTAATGGTGCTATGTTGCATATGGAGTTTGGAATGTATTGATCGGTTACAAGTGCTCATGGATACTTGGAGACGTAGGTGAGGCTAGAATTCTCTTGGGATTAGAGACATTTTCTTGAGATGGTTACTCTTTGAAGGTTTCAACAGGAAGTCCAAGGAGCTTTTACCTGGATATGGACGTGAGTTCATGGTGGATTGATAGAGGAGATTTTTCTTGGAGTGATTCATGATGACTTGGTTATCATGGAGGAGCATTCTCATTCCCCACTCTTAGTCTACTCGAAAATTTATCATTTGAGAGGAATTTTCCCATTATTTATTTCAAATGTGTTTTGTTTGTGCTTTGATTTCTTATGGGATTAAGTAGAGTCACGGTGATTGATTTTGGAGACTCATTTGAGGAATGTTTAGCATGATTTTATGTTGCTTTATCTTTCATGGATATAGATTTTGAGCTGTGGATATTTAGTTTTGGAGGATTCATTTTGAGATATGTTTGGCATGGTTATCTCCTTGTGCATTTGAGTTTATGTTATCATTCATTGGTGAGTATTTTAGGAGATGTTTTATGGGATGATTTCTTGATTTGGGAATGGTTACTTTGAGTTTTATCTTCTTTATTAGAGAGGCTTACATCCATGGTTGGTATTGTTACATGATTCATATGTTGTTTGATCTAAGAGATTGAACATTATTTTGGGTATTGTTGAGGCTTCTGATTTGAGGTTTTTAGGAGATTATATTTGACATAGCATTGCACTTGAGGTGTTGGTAGGACATTATGATTTACAGGTTTTCTCTCTTCATGGTTCCTTCCTATAGGTTCATGTTTATATGATTTGGGAAGGATGATGGCAACATGTGATAGATTATGCATCTATTGGTGTTGCATGTGGATCATTGTTATTATTCTTGATACTTTATTGTTGATTATTTATCATACCTTGATATAGTGTTGATTGGTGTACTTGATATGCTTTGACTTTACCTATACAGTGGGAGTTACTGGATATGCATATTCTTCATTGACATATTCGATACAGGGAGCTTGTGATTACAATTTATGGGTTGCATATGTTGTTGGCATGAGTTTCTTGATGTTTTTGATACCTAGGAGGTATGGATGGTTGGATGTATTAGAATGTGTTGCAGATTCTATTTCCAATCATGTGGGTTGTTCACTTGGTAGTAACTTATTTGGAGCCTTTTTTATCACTTGGATTTGATGCTTGTGTTCTTGGATTGGTGCATCTTCACCTTAGCATGTTCCTTTTCTCCCATAGGTGGCACATTGGAGGATGAGAGGATTTCTTGCTTGAGATAGTGGTCACTTTGGTTTTATTGCAAGTATCTTGATGGAGCACAAGAGCATTGTGGAGGTTCATGTGGTTTCATGTATGGCTATGATGATGTATTTCATTAATTGGTCCCTTATGCAATGTATACAACAAGTGGGAGAATGTTGGGATATGGTTTTGTAAACCATTGCATAATTTGATATATTATAATGTCATAATTAAATAATTATTTAGTTGGGATGCACCTAGGTGGTGTGGTTAGTCACACTAGGTAATTATTTGGGGACCACTTTATGTTGTATTGTAATATTGTATTATTATTTAATGTGTGGGAGACATGTGATAATAATTTAATATTGGGGAAAATATTAAATAAAGTGAAAACTTAGTACCCAATACTAAATAAAGGATTAGTGGTTTTGTATTCACATGGTTTTGGGGTACATGGTTTTATCTTACCACTTGGTTGTATTTGTGTGAGCTTGAATCTATAAAATCAAGCACATGTTTAGTGGTTAAGGTTGGTTGGGGGAGTGGGCTATCATTATTGAGTCTTTCTAAGGAGTGCATATGTGAAGCATGGCATGGGATGTGCGGTTTCATGCTTGGACACATGAGGATGCATTGGAAGGCCTGATGCTTCAGAGGTATTCATTGTAAAATTTGTATTACCTTATTGCTAAATAATAAGATGGAGTATGGATACTTTTGGAAGCTGGTTTTTCTCTCTTGAGGGTTTTCCCAAGGTATATCTTGTGTTATCTTGTGGCTTGTCTATTTGATCTATGCATTATGGTTACTTGTATGCATGTTTATCTCTCATGGGGTTATGTAGGAAATAGATTAAGTTTGTGGGTTGAATGCATTATTTCCTAACATCCTCTCTCTCTCTCTCCCATATTTTTCTCTCTCCTTCCCTCTCTACTCTTTATCGAGCACTATTCTCTCTCTTTCTCTCTCTCCTAACCTTCCTCCTTCCCTCTCTATTTCTCTCTCAATATCACTCTCCATTTCTACCTATCCCTCTCTCACTCTATCATTATATTACTCTCTCCTTTCCTTTCTACTCTCTATCTCACCACTCTCTCCCTCTCTCCATATCTACCTCTCCCTCACTCATTCCCTCTATCTCAATCTCCCCACCTCTCTCTCTCTCTCTCTCTCTCTCTCTCTCTCTCTCTCTCTCTCTCTCTCTCTCTCTCTCTCTCTCTCTCTCTCTCTCTCTCTCTCTCTCTCTCTCTCTCTCTCTCTCCCTCCCTCCCTCATCTCTCTCTATCTCACCTCTCCCTCACTCCCTCTCTCCTTCCCTCTCTAATTTTCTTTGTCTCCCCCTTTCTCTATCTTCCTCCCACCCATCTTCCCTCTCTACTTCTCTCTATCTAACCTATCCCTATCTACCTCTCTCCCCCTCCCTCCTCTCTCTCAATATCTCCACCTTTCTTCTTCGCTCTCTACTTCTCACTATCACATCTCTCTCCTTCCCAAAAGGGGAAGAATGTGAACAAGAAGGGGGGAAATATGTTCCTTGTTGATAAAGGTGAGCATAATCGAAGGAAGCCCCCAAGAAATCCATAGCCACATAGGAAATCACATAATTCTCCCCATCCACCCCAAAAATTGTTGAAGCACTAACAAGAGACATGATCTCATCATTAATGCTTTGAAAGTGTCAAACATCATAGATCTCTTGGTTCTAGCATTCTCAAGAGTAAAAATATTAAGAGCATGGTTGTTTGAATGATGGTTGTTTAAATCAACTTGTTAAACTAGACTCGTGTAATGAATTAAAAATGCACTTATAGATTACAACTAAAGACATATGTATAGTTATAGGGATGCAAATCATGATTACTTACATATCAACATCAATGTACAATAGAATTATTTTTGATGAACTTTATATCTATAGCCACATTAATAGATGCAACTATTTACAATAGCTATATTTAAGAACTTTACTTGTAAGTGCTTGAATGTTCACCTTTCTTTGGTTAATGATTAATTAATCATATCTTAAACACCTTAAGGAATATGGTAAGAATTACCATATTTTATGTCTAAAGTAAAAAAAAATCTCTTAAAAAACTCTAACATGTAATTTGGCTTACCTTGTTTGACTAAAATAGCTAAATTATTGTAACTCTCTATAGGGTAAGTGCACAAAGATGAGGGGCCAAAAAGGGGTCTTCAGTGGTCACTTTTTTTTCTGGAATCAGGAAATACTAACCTTGGATGAGAAATTAAGGATGATTACACTCAAAATTTTAAGATGTGACAAAAACAAGGGTCATGGTGCTCCAAATCTACTTTCTAAATTACTAATTTTATTTGAAAATGGTAGAGATTGAGGGGTTCAAAAAAGGGAGCCACAAAAAGTGATCATGTTTTTGACAAAAAACATAACATGGCGTTTGTTGTGGCTCCCTCAAAAGGTTAACTTTTTTTTAGTATTTTTAAAATCACTTTGGTGAGAAATTAGCTAATAGCATGTAGTTTACTCCTGATTTTCTAATATTTTTTTAATGAATATATGATTTTTACTAATTTTCAAAGTGGACACATCCTAAAAAACATAAATTTGACCATGCTACCCCTATAATTTTTGAAAATTAATTGAAAATACTTTTTTTTGAATATGTGTAGAATGGAGTCTAGTTTATAAAAATATAATTTATTTGAAATTTCAATGAATGGTTAAAAAATAAAGTAAAAAATACCAAACATTGGTTTTTGACAAAAAATAGACACACAAACAAAAGAAATCAAAGATGAAAGCCTTAACATAGTCAAAATATGAAAAAAATTACATCGTTAAATATCTAAGAGAGAGCTTAACATTACCTAGGTGTTTTCTTTACTCGACTTTGAAACATGTGCAAAGTTGATGGTTAGCATGAATGAGATTATGTGAAATTTTGTAGAATATACAAAAATAAGTTTTTGGCCATTGGAAAGGTAGTCCAAGCCTTTGGGTTGGAAATCCAAAGCAAATCCTTGGGGATTACCAAAGCAGGACAAACACAAGCGCATTATAGCACACTCATGTTATTTGAATGCATTGAAAAAATCTGAGCGTGTTATAACACACTCTTGCTTTGTGAATGCATTGACAAACCGCGAGCACATTATGATGTGCTCGTGTTTTGGTCTGCATTGAAATTTTTTCTTGTGTTTTTTTCTTTCTTCTTATTATCTTTTAGGGAAACTGTGTACATAAATTTGTTGACATTTACATATGGGCATTTACTTTCTTATACATTAAGTTATATTTGATGTATATAGTTTCAGGATGTTTGAGAATAGTTTTGGATCTCTAGGAGTTATAATGCAAATTCTAGTTTTTGAAAGATCTTATAATTTTTGAGACTTAGTCAAATTTTAGTAATCAAGAGGTCAAATTCTAGTAATTAGTAAGTTGCATCATCTCTCTCTCTCTCTCTCACTCACTCATTATTTATCCATTACACTCTAGACCTCTCTCTCACTATCTTCATCCCTTTATCCGGCTCTCTCTCCTTTGAGCTCAAGAACTACCTCTCTACCTATCCATCTCTCCCTCTCTCTCTCTATCCCCCTTTCTCTCCCTCCCTCCCCCCTTCCCTCTCTACTTATCTCTATCTCTCCTCTCCCTCTATCTACCTACCTCTACCTCCATCACTCCCTACCAATCTCTATTTCTCTCTATCTCATCTCTCTCTCACCTCCCTCTCTCTCCCTCCATACTTCTCCATCCCTCTCTTCTTCCCTATCTAATAGCCATCCATCACACCCTACCACTCTCTCTCTCTCTACACCTCTCTATCTCACCACTCTCTGGTGGCAGTGCTAAATGGTAGGTTGTAAATGTGGGCTGAGAATTCCCTCTTTCTTAAAATGTGCTTACCTTCTCAAGCTTGGCATTTCAAATAATAAATTCTTGAGCTTGGGATTCCAAAATGGGTATACCATTTCTTCTCAAAGAAAGAATCACGATTAATTAAAGCATACATATAAAATATTACAAACTATGAGGGTCAAGATAAATATATATCATAATATTGGATTAAAGTGTTTCCATGAAATAATGTTAATTTGACAATAATTGGACTATCTATAAATGAAGGGAGTCCTTGTGAAAACCAAGAACCTATAACTCTATGTCTTTCTAACTATCTAATTAACTAAATATTGAAGAAGCGATTTCATTTTCAATCAAGAAAAAATTAATTATGACAATATTGAAAGTGCCTTGTTTTATCTATTAGGTTTAATGCCCTACCTTTGAAGTAATGTTAGAAGATAAGCATAATTTATTTACAAAAGAGAGAGTATAACATTGATATTAAGTGGGCACATAAGTCTATAATTATTATACATGCAAAGATTCTTACTACAAAAAATATTGTAACTATATGCCCTTAATCTAACTTATCAATAAAATCCAATTCTCTTTCATCAAGTAAATAACATTAAAATCAAAATAATTGAGACTACGGCTACATAGTTGGGAAGAATTAGTTGATATTTTTGATTCATAACTTCAAGCATAGCTATTGTAAAATAGAGGTATTATCATCTATTGCCATTGACATAACACATTCTTAATATCATAAAGGAGAAAAAATATTTAATTTTTATGCATACCTCTTACCATGGTTCTCCTCATTCTTCCTCGCCTCCTTTGCACTCCAAAATTATTTCATGTTGCTTTCTTCGTGACCAAAATCTCCCTCTTTGTCCCATTGAATATAATTATTTTGAGGTTTTTCTTTTTCTAGAGTCCAAGACAAAGTTTATTTTGATAACAAGTGTGTCTACCACTTGATTAAACTCAATAAGTTAAAAACTTATCCTCTAACTCATAAAAATCCCATAATACACTTGTACTTATATTTTATCCTACCTTTTATCTATCAAGGTTGTCACCACGCATTTAGTGGCTACACATAGCACCATTGCTTCCTCTTTCAACTTGCTCATAAATCTCTCATGCACCGCTTGCTTCATTTTTAACATCATTCTTATTTTTAAGTGAGTTTAAGACTCCATGTACCCTACTCAACTATTATACCAAAAAAAACCCTTAATAATTTATCATCCTATAATATTTCTCCTAGAGATAATGATATCTCAGACTTGTCCCTTTCTCTTGCAATCCCAATCCCCTTATCTTATAGTTTAATTCACTCATTACATTTTCCCACTAAGTGGTTTCCTCACTTAATTGGCTAAGTATCCCTATTTTACTTCATTGATGCTCTTTAATTCCCCACTTACAATGTCCAATTGTCATGATTTTATTTTGATATGATTACTAACTTGAACAAAATTCTAGTTAGTTATCAAATTGAAATCTTAACATTCATGAGGACTTATGTATTCTCATTCATTACTCTCATTTTATGTGGTCTTGTTGAGTTCATTGTGGAAGGTATTAAACAAAATTTTAAATTAAATATTATCATAATTGATTCTTTACCTAAATTAATATCTCATAATTATCATATTACTACCCTAGCTTAAGGTAGATTTTGATTTGATATTACCTTCCCCAATTGAAAAATAATTCAATCAAGCTCAAATGTTTAATATTTTACCAACATAAATGTAATATGAAGATCAATATGACAAGATCTAAACACAAAATATTTGTAAATTATATTTCTCACCAAACTTTAATCACATAGACACACATACCATGCACATGCCACACTTCTAGTTTGTATTGCAATCTAAGAATTCCCATATAATCCATGAAGGTTATGTGTTTTTTGTACTTTATTGAAGGTAAAATTTGTACATACTGATATCATGATTATGATTAATAGAATTGAAAAATCCATTATTTCATCTTTCAATGACTAGTTGATATCTATATTTATTGTTAGAGTAATCATTCATTAGCTAATAATTAATTAATCTTTAATTAATTATTAGTCTAATTTATTCTCATGTACTTAAGCTAAACTTAGGAGTTCTTTATTCAGTTAACTAAGTGATTTTCTATGTTAATTGAAGTGAGCTATTATTAGATCATTATGACTCATCACACGTAATGTTGACACTTGTCCTGATCTAATCCATTTACCGTTTAGGGTTGCTCCTATATAGCACCCAACCCTCATTGTATTATCTCTCTTATGTTCTCTCAGATTCTCAACCTTTGAGGACTCTTGTTTCCCTTGAATTTTTTGAGGTTCATTATGTAGCTTTCTCTTGTTAAGGAATATAGCAATTCTTTGTTTGTAGATCTCTTTCATGGAAGGTGTCTTTGTTCATTGTTTGATCCTATGGCTCATTTTTTCACAATTCTAACATGGTATCAAAGCATCAATTCAGCGAACCTCTTCTCAATTTATGAGGCTTTTTTCTTCAACAAGGGTTACAAGCTTCAGATTTGGAATCCCCTTTGCTTTTTTTTGCAAATTTTTGAGGTGGAATTTTTTTTGGTGCATTTGGGACCAAAACATAGTCTTTCATTGGATTTAGAGTGGTCAAAAAATTCATATTTACCTTTTGTTTGGCCTAATTTGGACTCCTGAGGTCAAATCTATGAGGTTTTGAAGTAGTTTTTTCCAGATCTAGAGGGTAGTTGTATTTTCATTGTATTTTGGCACAAAAAGGACCCCACCATTGGATTCAAGAGGACAATTTGATGAATTTTGATATATGATTCAACCTATTTTGGTGTTGGGAGCTTCTAAAGTAAAAAAAAAATTGCCAAGGACATCATACAGCCTCCCCAACACACAAATCAAACACCTCTAAAATTAGTGGCCCTCTATTTTTGGTAGTTTGTTTGCTCAATTTGGTGGAGATTCTCTTTTTCCCTGCTTATCCCCTCTTCGTTGGGCTTTTTAGTTTTGCACCTCATATTCTAGAGGTCATATCTCGACCATACAGTGGTCTTTTCTAATGTAATTTTTTCTTTTAAACATGGTTGAATTTTGTGATCTTCGTAATGGTATAGGTGGTTTCTAGTTTTAGCTTCTGGTTTTTTCTAGAATTCAATTTTCTAGCTGTTGTTTCTATTTAGTTATCATTTTGGAGACTTCAACAAGCCATATCTTTTGCATCCAGACTCCTTTTTGGGTGCTATATTTTTTGAAAGTGCATGTTTTTTCATGTACTTCGTCATGGTTCTATCAATTTCCTCATTTTCTATCAGATAATTATATTTTTAGCACATATTCCTTTTTTGGACATTATGGAATTCCATTGTATGCACTTCTTATTATGTAGATGCACTGAGATAAAGTGTCATTCTGGTGTATACTTTTTGGGGATTTTGCACATCCTGTTGTGCCTTTTGTAATCACACTATGATGTAAAGTGCCATGGGGGGTTGATGTTTTCCTTTGGTTTTCCATCACACCTTTGTCAAGTGAGTGTCTCTTCCGTGACAACAGTGAATCCTAATGATTCTTGCCTCATGTGTGTGTGCCTTAGTTTGCACACCTTTTTATTTGCAAGTTGTTTCTCCTACATGCACTTCTTGGTTTCACATAGTTTCAATGTTACTATAATGGCTCTCCCTTTTCAGCATTATGGGGGGGTTTCTACTGTTGGTGTTAATGCTTCTTTAGTTTTGCGATTTGAGTGATCTATGTATCTAGTTCTTGTTCCTATTTACTTTCAAATGTAGTGCACATCAATGGTTGGTTACATGCATTTCGTGGAGATGGATCATTTACCATATGGACACTCTTGCATTCCTATTTTTGGATGCAACCTTTGATCAAAGACTATTGGGTACTTGTATTCTCAACTTGCATCTTGCATGTTGAGTAGTGTTGTTGGGGTTACTCATACAATTTCATGTGTCGTTTGTATCTTAGAATTCCAAATGTTCACCTTTATTTTCCATCGGATTTGAGTAGTGTCATTAGGGACACTCATACAAATTATTGTCTCTCTCGTGATCAATGTTCTTAAGACTATTTGGTACCTATATCTTTGACTTGCATCTTGCATGTTGAGTAGTATCATTGGGGTCACTCACGCAGATTCATGTACCACCTATATCTTCGAATTCCAAATGTTTGTCTTTGTTTTCCGTTTGATTTGAATAGTGTCATTGGGGGAACTTATGCAGATTATTGTCTTCTTGATCTTGATATTTGTATCTTTGAGTTCCAGATGTTTTGCCTTTGTTTTCCATCTGACTCGAGTAGTGTTGTTGTAAGAACTCATACATATTCTTGTTATCTTGATCCTAATCATCATTTTTTCTAGATGAGGTCCTTCATTTCAGCACCATATCAATCATCATTCAACATCATTCTACAACTACTTCATGCTTCAACAATGTTCTACATGTTCCTCTCTTTGGGACATTTTTTTGGTTGGAGGCTTTTCAGTCCTTCACACCTTGATTTGGAGGCTTTTTCAGTCCTTCATTATCCTCTCTCTTTTGGAGAGGGTTTTTCTCCCATTGTGGTTTTCTCCTTTTCTCCAGTTTTGAGAGATCTATCGTTTGTACATGGGTGCCTAACCGGGCCTTGTTTGTCAAGACCCATCATGCATTTTTTTAGGTTTTTTAGCTACTCCCTAAGTTCATCTTAAGGGGGGTGTAATCATGCATTAGCTAATAATTAATTATTATTCTAGTTTATTCTCATGCACTTAAGCTAAACTTAGGAGTTCTTTATTCAGTTAACCAAGTGCTTTTCTATGTTAACTAAAGTAAGCTATTATCAGATCATTCATTCTCATTGCATGTGATGTTGACACTTGTCTTGATCTAATCCCTTTACCATTTAGGGTTGCTCCTATATAGCACTCAACCCTCATTGTATTATCTCTCTTTTTTTCTCTTGAACTCTCAACCTTTGAGGACTCTTATTTTCCTTGAAGATTTTTGAGGTTAATTTTGTAGTTTTTTCTTGTCAATGAATATAGAAATTCTTTGTTTGTATATCTCTTGCGTGGAAGGTGTCTTTGTTCGTTGTTTGATCCTGCGGCTCGCGTTTTTCACAATTCTAATAATTATAATGGCTCAAAATATAGTACTCCCCAAAGAAGCCTTAAACTATTATAATAAATTGAAACTACGATAACATTTTCTAATTTTATACTAGCAGCTATGAATTTGGGGTATTATTTTGAGTTGCTTCAATAAGACCAATTAATAGAATTACTATAAACCTTGTTTAAAAGTAAGTTAATTTATTATTATTATAATCTATGACAACAATAGCAATTGAACCCCCTACTTTTTGTTTCCACACAATAAGGTATCTTTAATCCTCATCAGTATCATTTAATATTTATCTTGTTGATATTTTACTCTCAACTTAGTTGAAGTAGTTTTAATCGAACATTACAAATATATTCATAGTTTAATTAGTATTAATTATTTTTATATTATTGAAAAATCCATCATTATTAATCTAACCTATTCATAGCATTCCAATACTAATATTATTATTATGACAACAAAAATTCTACTATTCTCTCCATAAAGCATAAGTAATTATTCAAATCTCATATCATGAATATATAGAATTATAAACAATTGATAGCCAAAGTTTTTGGGTTGTGACATCCTTCCCCCTTATATTTGAGCATTATTTCAATGTTTATTGGGAATAACTAGATATGAGCGTGTGAATCATTTAAATACACCATGTCACAACTCACCCTTGGGCTATGATCTAAAATATAATTTTTTTAATATATTTATTCTTGCTTACCAAAAAACATTTTATGTTGAGTAACTTTTTGTTACTCTTGTTAACTAGGAATATGATATTTCATCTAATTGGTCTTACACAAGTTATTAGTATGTCCAATGATAATATGTGGATATTATTCAACATATGATGTTTTCTTATTATTATATTTGATAATTAAGTTCATTTGTAATAACTATTAGCTAGATTACATTTTATCAAAATCATTATTTTCATTACTAAATATATATATTTGTATGTGGTTCCCAATATCAATAATGATATATTCATAAAATAACTAGGTAATTGTATCATTGACGAATAATAGAACATCACAATAAACCAAGTGACACAATCAACAAATATTAAGTTATTAAAATCAACATGTTTTCATGAAGACAAGGTACAAATGTACCCTCATCTCATAGTAATTAAGATGACTTAAAATATTTGTTGGTGTGAATGAGGTATATTACCTAATCAATTTTCCTTTTAGTTATTATTCACACTAGTTTACTTAAATATTAATTATAGTATTTTTCGCTTTATTTATTGTAGACATGTAAAATATACTGATTGACATTGTGCATCTGATCCTGACTCACTAACATTGTTTCTTCTGGAATCATCCCTCGGTCTAACCATTTAATCAAATTCCCCTATCTGATTAAATTCATCAACTTTCATCCCTTAATTAAATAAATCATTTTGTCTAATTAAGTCACTCTCTCTCGTTAATTAAATCAATCCATCTGATCTAATTATCCCTATTTAATTAAATAATCAATTTATTTGATTAAATCTCTAAAGTCTATCCATTAAATTAAATAAATTAAAACCTTATTTGATTTAATCTAACACCATCTCTTTTAATTAAATAAATCAAAATCCTTATTTAATTAATCTCTTGTCATATTCCTCTCTTATTTGATTTAAATAAATCCATAAATTTGAGTCAAATAGGTCACATCATCTAACCTCTCTCATTAAATTAATTAACCCTTGATTAATTTAATCTTATCTCATGTCCCATCCTCTAGATAATGCAAGTTGCACATGAAAATAGATTTAATTCATTTATTAAATCTCTATTTTCCTCACAAGGCATCTTTTGGAATATTCTCTCAATTTGAATTCAAAAATTCCAAGTCAACATGTACATCCAACAAGGCAATAAATTCATCTTACATGTCCTTTTCCTTGAGCCAAGTGGCATTTATTGCATTTTTCCTTCCCTCTTACATGTCATTTCAACAAAATTTGAATTTCAAATTAGGCATTTATTGGCACAAACCCCAAATCTTGCACATCCTTCATCCATTCATAGTTTGAAAAGTGGCATCATATCATTGGATGAATGTTAGTCCCACATTGCTCAAATTTGGACATTCATCCATCTTAACATTCTATAAATAAAGAGCTCATATCCTCATTTCACCATCCACAAACATTGCAAAGTTATTATGCTAAAATATTTAGCCATTTCCATCCATCATTGAATTCTTAGCTAGGCTTTTTGCAGATTTTGGCTTGGAGTTCTCATCTTTCATCAACAAAGTGGATCAATATCTTCAACACATCAAGCTTGTATCATAGGAATTGGGAAAGGGCCAATTTTCACATCAAATTGGCACCAATTCTTCCATGGGATCATGTGTTTGTTTTTCTAATTAGGATTCAATCTTTATGTTTGCCATTTTCATTGAGTTCTTCACTATTTTCTTCCTAATTTGAAAGTTGTAAATGGATTTCATGGGGAATCCTTGTTTTGGCTTGCAATTCCTTGCTTAACTTGTTTACTCATGTTGTTTTGCAGGTACCAAGGTTAGGGTTCACACATTTATAAAGTTATAAGATTGAGACACATGTCATAATTTAATGTTGTCCTATGTCTCACCTTGGCATACATAACCAAGGGGTTCTTATTTTAAATTAATGATATTCATATACACATATTATGCACTTTGCATCCTTTGATAGAATATAATCATTCTCTCATGCTAGGACTCTCTTATGTTTCAATTGAAGCTCTTAGGTCTTTGGTGGCTACCTCCATGCTCAAATATTGCATCATAGATACCAACTCTTGGAAGGTATCAAAGCTTTTGTGATTGCTTCTTGTTAGTTTTTCAAGAGATCTAAGTTGTAGATTTTGTATTTTCTTGAAATTTTGGGTATTCTCTTTTCTTGTATCATAAGATGATATAAAGAACAAGAAAAACTTGATAGAAATACCATATTTGGTAGGGTTTATTCTTTGTGCTTTGTATTGTAGGTTCATTATATTATTAGAATAAATATGAGCTCACCATTGAGTTTAGGGTGTCCATAAAGTAAATTTTCCTTTTATTTTGTTCAAATTGGATATTGGAGGAAAGATCTATAAGGGTTTGAAGTTAAGAGGTGGTTTCCATATTTGAAAGGTAGCTACAATTTTGAAACATTTTGGATCAAATTTGGCCTTTCCATCATATTAGAAGACCCAAGAACCTTAAGATCAACTATCATTTTGTTAAATTTGGAGCACTTTTCCTTGGAGTAGCAAAGAAAACCTATCCTCCTCGATCATAGAGATCATACCATGAATAATATCCCCTTGTGCAAGAACCAATGTGGATAAGTATGATTGGAAAAACATATATTAATTCTATTTTTAATATTTTTTTATATTTAAAATTTAAAAAAATTAGAAGGGTACTACAAAATCTTTTAATATTTATAAATATTCTTAGTCGATCCCTTATAAAAGTATTTACTCCTTATAACAATTAACAAATTATTAAACTAATAAATAGTTCTTAATTTATTAATTTTAATAAGGTACTTTTTAAAAGGTTATGGTAATCACCCTTTGGGGTACATTACCCTTTTTTAGTTTTCCCAAGGGAAGATCCCACAATCGTTCAGGATGTTGTGGAGCATATCTTGAAATATTACTATCATAGCCTGATGATATGTAGCCCCTACATTTTTCAACCCAAATTTTATAACCTAATAGTAGAAGGTATCCCGAGGAGTGGTGAAAATTATTTTGTGTTGATATTCATGAGTGATCTGAATTCAGTTATATGCAGAGAAACCTTCCATGAACAAAGGAATCTTGTGATCTACTATAAGATCAACAATTATGTCAACCTTGGCAAGTGGAAAGTCATCCTTGCGATAGGATATATTGTTAGGAATTAGGTGTTGTACACCTTGCATAATGTTTATAATGTTTAATTTATTATTATGTGTGCGGTGCACCTAGGGGGACCTAGAAGTACGTGCATCACTAGGAATTAACATTCTTGGGGCCACAAGTTATATGTTGTATGTAACATTGGGACATAAGTTGAATGTAAGTTGCAAAAATATATTTATTTAATATTGGTGAAAGTTAATTAATAAAATACCCAATATTAAATGTAGGGTCATGGTTTTGTAATCTCATGGTTTTAGTCACATGGTTTTATGTAATATCACTTGGTGGTTTTGTGTGAAATTTTTTCTATAAAAGCTAACACTAGGGTAGTTGTCTAAGGTTGGCTAATTGAGGTTTTGAGTCCTCTTCTAAAGAGTGTGTATATGAAGCATGGCATGGGATGTGTGGTTACATGTTTGGACACATGGAGGATGCATTGAGGAGGCTTGATGTTTCAAAGGTGTTCATAGAGGCTCTGAAGATGTATTGTAATATTTATTGTTGAATAATACATGAGTTATGAATGATTTTGGAGTCTAGGTTTTTCCCTCTCGAGGGTTTTCCCAGGTTATATCTTGTGTCACTCTTTCATGGATATGTTGCCTATTCTCTTGCATATGGATTATGAATACTTGTTTGCATTGATTTCTCTTTTGGGTTATGTGGAAATTACCACAATGTGGCTGCAAGTTTCCTTTCATATATAAATATCCCTAAAATATATGCAAATCTATATACATTTGGGTTTTTCAAACAAGAAAATTTCAGATTTGCACTTGAGGTAGTCAATAGATCACAAGTAGTTGATCTCCAAATTTTTTAAAAGCTCTTCTTTGACTAAGAGGAAAATCTATAGATGCATCTTGAAAATATTTTGTTTGACTACTTTTTCATTAGGATGGATGGACCACAAGATGGTAAATAACTATGGATGGGTTTAAGCTTGGAATTTATGCATATGAATAAGAAAATATGTCATGGTACCTTTGAGAAGATCAATGATAGTCTCATGTTCAGTTGGTTCCAAGCTAGTTAGATGTAGGTAATTTGTGTATTGGCTTATGTACCTACTGTAGATACCCGAAATTGTCCTAGTCTGCGAGTAACACCATTTTACTAATTTTCACCCGTTTCTCCTAATTATTAAATAATACCTTATTATTTAAATATCATCAAATATCATATTCTACTATTATTTAAGCAATTTTTTGTTATTTAATTAATTCATTTTAATCCACCCTTCTTGATTAATTAAATCAACCCTATTTATTTAATTATGCCCTAATTAACATTAATCTTCCTGATTAATTAAATAAACCTTATTTATTTAATTATGTCGCTAATTACTCTTATTCTTCTATTTTAATTAAATAGTTATCATTAATTGTTTAATTAACATCAAACACCCTTCTTATATTAAATAATTGTTACCAATTATTTAATTAAACCACTTTCCCACTTTTAGATTAAATAATTAAATAAATTATTTAATTCCCCTGTTTCACCTCCAACATTATCCATTAATAAATAAAAAATTATTTATCAATTTTCAATCTTTACTCGCACATTCCTCCAATGATTAATTAATTATTAATTAATAATTATCCTCTCATACATTGACTAATCAATCAATCAATTTCCACTAATTATCCAATCAATTCCCTTGATTAAATCAATCAAGCCAATTAACTCTCCAATCTATTTCCTCTCAACGGACCTTGACTATTGATCTTCATCTTTCATCTTTGAATCTAGACCGTTCATTTGAAACAAGCATTTCTATAAAAGCAAGTCTTCATGGCATGTTAATGGCTAACCATGAACCTTGAAACTTTGGCATTTGCATCATTGTGATCATCTCACACACACTTGAAGCTTATAGCGAAAGAGTAGCACACCCATTTCTGAGAGAAAAAGCATACAAAGAAGGAACAATAGAATTAATTCTTGACAACACGGTAAAGGTGAAGGTGCCATTTATTTGAATCTAGTTTTATCTATTGTTGCATGTTTTCCATTGATTAAATTGGATATTATTGAGTATTAGGATTGCAGATTGTGGTTGTTTGCATTGATTCCTCTTCTCTTTATGACTGAAAGGTTTGTTTTTTGATTTACACCTAGGTTTACCTCTAGTGTGTCTTAAAATAGGATTATTGACCTATCCTGCTATTGTAGGGATGTTGGGGGTAGGTCAAGTTCCTCATCTACTGACATTTGGGAGAGGTTTTCATCAATATCCACATCATTTTTCTTTCTCTTACTACATTTGATAATGACTTAGAGATGTTTTCCCCAAGGGAATTTTATTTTAAATTTTTTACCTTTTTTAAGGAATACATAGCTCAACTTGTTCCCCAAAATGTGTTGTTTATGTTGAATCCTGTCCTATGATTGTTGGTAGGGATAGTCACAAAGATTCATGAGTTTATTAATAACTTTGTTGTGTAGAAACATGTCAAGAGATGCAAGATCCTTTTGCTCCCAACTTATGAGTTTGGGATGGATGAGTGATAGGTAAATGGCTTACATAGAGGTCGTATGGAAAATATTGGTGATGGTGAGGTCATCAAATGATTCAATTATGGTACTTACCTTAATACATTCAACATTGGGAGAGGGTTCTTATACAAGTATAAAGTGTCATTAGGTTCATCAAATTCATCATCTAATGAGATGTATCCTAGTCTTTTGGTTTTTTGATTAGTTTTGATGGTGACTAGATAAAGAACACCTTTCTCATGAAGACTATGTTCTTTACCTTTGCAATTTATCTTTTCATAAATTTAGAGTGTTGTAGGATATGTTTATTTGAGAAAATATGGATCAAAATCCTCATTTTGATAGTTCTAGGAAGTGAAGGTCTCCTTCAATGTCCTCATCAACTAGGAAGAGATGGTGTACAAATGTGGTGGTTCCAAAATAAAAAAATGTCTATTTTTTCTTCACCCATGTATGATTTTGTGCATAAGATATTAGGGAGAGAAGGAGATTTACAAAATGAAAGGAATTTTATAGCTTATATTCCCCACAACCAATGTTGATGATCTTGACTTGGGTTTTAGGAGGGGAAGCAATGTATGAGGATTCTAGATATATGATTGACATAGGAGGAGGATAGTAGGGGTACAAAAGAGGTATTGATATTTGTGCCAAGACAATGATGGGATTTTTTCTAAGGTCCTTCCAACATTTTGTAATATTGGAAGGGATGATGATTGGTAGGAAGGGTGATTTGCACACCTTCATAGAGAAATTTAAGGAATTTGTGGCAATTGGATAGGATATCCTACATCACATGTATCTATGGGTGACTAAGGAGAATATTATACAATAAGTTGAGATTGATGACATGACTCATCGTGTTTTACAATATGAGACTAACCTTTATGGGGAGATATATTATCCCTATTAATTATTATTCTATATTGTTATAAGAAAGCTAAGATAGTGGAACGACTTCCTACGTTAATCTTGAGAGGAGGGTAATGCAATTTTTTTTAGATCTAAACAATTATAAAAACTTAAATAAAAATAAATGTAAATAACCCACCACATATTTAGTCTTCAAGATAACAAAAGTACTCTCAATAACCATAGCAAGAGAATCCCACGAATCAGACAAAGAACAAAGAAAGATCTGGCATTTATCCTCCTTATCCATTTTGACAGATTAACTGATGCCAATTGAGCCACCAACATATTAAATGATTCCAAGTGGTTTATAATTCGTCCACCCTCTTCCATCCTTAAGGAATATAATTTATTTCTCAAGAAAATCTTACTTCCTAAAGATTTGGGTTGATACATCTCACCAAGTTTCTTCCATAGTTTCTGTTTAGAGGTTTCTTAATGGACATTGATCAAAATAGAGTCTTCTAGATATAATCTGAATAAACTCTTGGCTTTATGGTCCATACTATCATATTGAGAAACCAAAGTAGGATATTTAGTCCTCATAACATTATCATCAATAGCATCCCGCATATCTTGATCTATCAATAGATCCACCATATTCAACTTCCACATCTCAAAATTATTCCTAGAAAAATTCTCTACCTCTATTCTCCTTGATGTGCTTGCCATCTAAAATTACTGCAATAAGATTAAAAATCATTTTTTATCTGCATTGCATCCTGATGATGGATCATGGAGTATGATTCAAAATGTTGATGTAAAAAATTGGCACACAGTTTTAATCCATAAATCTTATTACAATATTATCATGGACTATGGAAACTTCATGCTTTTAAGTATTTTCTACACAAGCTCCCACTCAAATCTAGATTAGTTAAAAAAATCCAAAAACCCACAACTAAAACCAAAGGTGATCAGCTTTGATACCACTTGTAAGGAAGCTAAGGTAACATAACAACTTCCTAAACTAATTTTGAGAGGACGTTATGCAAAAAAATTCAGATCTAAACAATTATAAAAACTTAAACAAAAATAACATTCATACCACAACACAATGATCTACGTGAGGAAAACACTTTCGAGAGAAAAACCCCACACTCCAAAATCCACCTAATATATTGTTCAAAATTCAACAAGATTACAATATACTTGTAGAGCAAGGTATCTCAAAGGAGTATCACCAACCAAAGATCTAGAGGCAACTCAATAGCTATAGGAGATACAACTCATGCACCTAATATATAGGAGATATAATACATGAAACCGTCAAATGGTATTACAAAACCATGAACTAAAACAACCTAAAAAGTGGTGCCCATCCTTATCTCCAATAAAAAATACTTTTGATGTGTTAAAACACACACCCGTACATATAACTCCCCATTTACAACTCACTTATGTGTCCAACATGTTTTTATATCTCCCATTTTAGGAGACCCAACTTACAGAAGCCATAAATTTTGATCTGAGTGTTTGATGCGAACCATTTGAACCACTAAAAGCTCGTGAAGCACTCTATCAAACTATAATGTGTTACACTAGTTACAACCACTTCGAGCCTAAAAAAGCCTCTAAGGCCTTCAAATTAGACTTTGAAACTTTGAAAAACAAAAAAAAATCTTCAAATTCTTACATGATCTTGTGATGAAACTTTACAAGCATGCTTATTTAACTAATTTGAAGCTTTGGGGAAAATTTTGCATCAATCAGTGCTCAAATTTAAAATTACTATAAATAGTAACCTCATGTAATTGAGATGTTGAGACACCATTATACTAACATTCTCCCATTTTTCAAACACCTTGTAAGAGCAAAGGAGTATCAACACTATAATTTAATCACTAGGGGTCGTGAGGCCGATAGACTCTGAACACCATCTAAACTTCTCTATACTCACAAGATTAGTCAAAGAATCTAAAACATTCATTAAAGTTTCTACCTTAATCAACTTCACCCTTCCATCCTCGACCATATCTCTAACTAAATGATATTGTACATCAATGTGCTTGGTTTCAACAAGAAATGTTGGGTTCTTAGCTAGGCAGGTTGCACTCTAACTATCACTATACCTTGTTCAATTCCAATATTTGAATATAGTGTCTTAAGCCAAATGGTTCCTTTACAAGCATGAGTAGCTTCCATATACTCAGCTTTAGTAGTGGACAAAGGAACCACAACCTACTACTTACTCATCCAACTAATTTCTCCACCAAATAAAGTAAACACATAAGCATTATTGGATCTTCTAATATCAACATTACTTGCCCAGTTTGAACCCGCAAAACCAAAAATATCAAGGGAATGACCATGTATCACCATATTACCCTAATAAAAAAAGGAATACTTTGAGTTACCTTGCAAATACATGAAGACTCTTTTAACTACATCCCAATGACCTATACTAGGATTAGGCATATATTTGGAAAGAAATCCCATATCTTGGGCAATGCCTGGTCTAGTAAAGACTGTAGCATACATAAAACTTCCAACTACACTTTGGTAAGATGATTTGGTCATGTCTTCCATCTCCAATGAGGATGTTGGACAATTTGAAGGAGATAACTTTGTTCCAACTGTAAAATGAATACATAATGGTCTACAATCCTACATATTAAACCTTTGTAAAACTGAATTTACAATCTTTGGCCAAGCCATGGCTTTCTATTCTCTACCTCTTTTGATTCTCATCTCAAGAATGTGTTTAGCCATACTAAGACCTTTCATTTTAAATTTAGCTACAAGGTAAGACTTTAGTTCTAAAATCATTCCTTTCTTTTTATCAATAAATAACATATCATCAACATATAATGCAATAAATTGGAAACAATCACCATTAGATTTATAATAAACATAGTGATATGATTTAGAATAGTCAAATCCAAACATGCATATGTATCAAATTTTCAGTACCACATCCTAGGACTCTTTTTGAGGCTATACAAATATTTCTTCAATTTACAAACCAAATTAATTTTACCTTTCACCTTTCACCACATAGTGCTCTAGCTGTGTCATGTAGATATCCTCCTTCAAATCACCATGAAAGAAATGCATTTCACATCCTTTTGCTCAACATTTAGATCATAAGTAGTAGTAATAAACAACAATAATCTAATGGATGCTATTTTTGCAATAGGAGAAAATATCTCACCATAATCAACACCCTCAACCTAAGAGTAACCCTTCACAAATAATTGTGCTTTGTACTTCTCAATACCTCCATATGGACCCATCTTTTTTTAAACATCCATTTGGAACCAACAGGTTTTTTTCCTTTCGACAATGGTGCAAGATCCCATGTATCATTATTTTTCAAAGATTACATTTCTTCATCCATAACAATCTTCCAAGACTCTGCATCATTCATACCTAATGCCTCTTTTATAAATTTGGGTTTTTTAGTGTTAGTATTTAAAGAAAATGCATCTCCAATCATTAGGTGATACCTTCCAGGTGGTTGTCTATACCTTGTAGACCTTCGAAAAAGTTGAGTTGGAGGTTCTTCCTCTTCTAAAGATTCAAAGCTAGATGATCTCTCCTCAACTTCTTTTCTATCCAATGGCCTCAATTCAACTTTCTTAAGTGTAGAAGGAATTTGAATCACATCTTCATGTTTACTATGTTTTGGCTACAATGTAACAAATGAAGCCTAAGTTTCTCTAAAATAACACTACTACTCTATATTACCTTCTTTTCTATAGGATCCAAAAGCATGCATCCTTTCACACCATAGCTATATTCGATGAAGATACATTTCACACCTTATTCTGCAACTTTATTTGCTTCTCCTTTGGCACATGTGCATATGCTCACAACCAAAAACTCTAAGATGTCTTAATGAAGGCTTGTGACTGGACCATGCCTCTATAGGAATCTTATCAATAAGACTTGATGTAGAAGACCTATTAATCGGGTAACAAGCAGTGGAAACAACTTCAACCCAAAACCTTTGTTCTAGACCAGCACCACTTAGCTCATCCATTTTGGTGCGGAGAATATGGAGTTGTCTTTTATCTCATAATGTTGCAATCTTTATAAAATATATGAAAACCATTAGAGAAAAATTCATTCCATTATTAGTCAAACATTTTCTTTTCTATCTAGTCTACAACTCAACAATTCTTTTAAATTCTTTAAATTGAAAACTTCATATTTACTCTTTAGAAAATATACCATGTCCTACTATAATCATCAATAAATGAAACATAATATGTGGATTTTCCAATCGAAGGAACATTTACATGACCAAACATATGAGAATGAATAAGATCCAATACACCACAAGATTTATGAGAACTTGAGTAAAACTAAATGTGGTTTTATTTTTGATAAATGTAATGATCACAAAAATCAAAATCAAGATTACAATCAGAAAAACCTTCAACAAGGTTTTCTTATTTTTCAAGATCCTTAGACCCTTTTCTCCATTATGGCCAAGTCTCTAGTGCCATAACATAGTCTTCTTTGTAGGTAACTTTGATTCAGAAGAAAGAGCACTCTTGCGTACCTAGAAGCCATGACCATCCAGTGAAGATGAAACCCTCACATGTTCCAACAAAGTAGCCATAGTCTTACTTTTCACTCCCTAAGATGTGTAAAAACACACACCACTACCTATAACTCCCCCTTTACAACTCATTTATGTATCCAACACGTTTTTATATCTCCCATTCAAGAGGCCCAACTTTCAGAGGCCATAAATCTAGACCTGGGTGTCTGATTGATGAACCATTTGAACTCCCAAAAATATCATGAAGCACTCTATCAAGTTATAACTTACTACACTGATTACAACCACTTTTAGGTATAAAAAATACCTATAATTCCTTCAAACTATACTTTGAAAATTTAAGAAATAAAAACTTTAATATCTTCATATCCAAACATGATCTTGCAATGAAACTTTACAAGAATGCTTATTTATCCAATCCGAAGCTTTGGGGAAAATTCCACATCAATCCGTGATCAAATGTAAACTTACTATAAATAGGTAACCTTATGTAATTGTAAGGTTGAGACACCATTTTCCTAACAATTTTCATAGGACTTGATGGCGATTTTATTTGGTTCCAAGTCATCTACAAAGTATTCCAACTATTTGATGAGCCTCAAAGTGCGTAGGTTTAAACTAGTCCCTTATCCAAAATGACTTTTCGACCTTGTGTTTGGTGATTATGACCTAATTGTGGAGGACCTTATTATAGGATGGGTCAATTGGTAGCATATCACTTGGATTGTTGGCACCCTATTTTTTAGGTGTCTTATGTTTTCTTTGTTTTGTTTTCATGTTGTGTATTTGACCCATTGTTTATAACCAATTCAAGAGATCTTAAATAGGACTGTATATTAAAAATATTTGTTTGTGTTGTTTTCCCCCTTATACTTCATTCAATTATCTAAGTTGTTAAAATCCAAAATTTTCTAAGTATAAGTGTTTACCTTTGTGATTTTATTTTAAAAGTTGAGAAGTTCATGAGTACACAAATCTCTTGAAATCCTAACAAAGCAATGAGTGAAGATCACCAAGTTATGAACATTTCCAAGTTTTCTAGTTCATGAGCTTGAAAAATTTCAACAAAGTTATAAATCTCATTGAAATTTCTAGTTCGTAAACCTACTTGAAGTGGGATAAGGAGAAGGAATGTGTTTAATTGTTGACACATTCATAAGTCTGCAATTGTTTTGAAAGGATGAACTGGTTCTTAATTTCACAAAAGGTGCAAAATTATGATATGATTCGCCATGTTAGTAATGAGTGAAAATGGTTGAAGAAGGAAATAAATAAGTTTTCAAGGTTCTTGATGTTAGTAGGTTCATGAGTTCATGAACTTACTAACAATGACACATTAAGAGAAAGAGAAAGAAGAGAGAAAGAGAGAAGGAAATAAAAAATGAAGGAGAACAAGAATTTGTTTCAATTATTTAGATGGTTTTCTAACCATTCAAAACACCAGCTTTTTTTTAGATTTATTAAGTTCACCAAAATGCAAAGGATTCCATAATAAAGTATTGATAAGAAAATATTTTTAAATTAAGGAAAATTGTCTAATGGAAACCAAATATAAGGTGTAACCTATTAAAAATTATTTTAAATTCTAAGCACCAAATGAAATGACAAGTGTTATCCTCCACCCACTCCACCTACTCACCATTATTGTAGATTAAATCTCCTAGTTCCTTAAATTAATCCATCAAATATCCTTGACATCATAGGTGTCTATTTTATAAGGAATGCATCTATTCCCTTGATTTGTAGATTGGTACATTTTTTTATAAGGTACACAACCAACTATGTTAAGGGAGGGTTTGAGTTTCATTTTAGAGGTGGATTGGATTGGGTTGGATGAGAACAATTGTAGAACCAAAAAAATAATGATATTCATAGGAAACCCTATGGTTTCAATTTTAGTTATGGGTAAAGGTATTTTAGTATTGTAATGATCTAGGTTTATCTCAAATTTGTAATAAACATTTATAACCTTTGTAGATTGAATGATTAAAGGTGTAATTTTCCTTAGTTGAGTGTCTCCTTGTGTATGGTATGTATTTCTTTATATGTTTCTGATTAGTTGGCCAACCAGACTATTATAAAATCATTGCAAAGCCTTTGTAAGGTATCTTTTCAAAATAATAAATTAAATGCATGGGTATGCTCATGGATTACTAAGTAGACTCATTTAATATTCTATAACCATCTATTATTTTTTTGAATGTATGTGTAGATTCTAACTTTCTTGTACATTTTTGAAAGGCATAGTCTTTTGTGGTGGCTTAATTAAGGTATCACCTTTGGTTTCAATTATTACATATTTTATGAACTTAGAGACTTTGTCACCCAAATAGACAAAGGTACTGATCTACTATTGGTTCCATCTTTCTATCATCCCAACAAACCCAAAATAAATTAATTTAAACATCCTTTCAATTTGATATTTTCTAGTGTATTCCATCTATCATGTTTAACTGTATATAACAACATAATGAGTTTTTTTTTTCCAATTTTTTGGAGCGAGGTTTTCCACCCCTTGACATTTAGGTTCCACCTTTCTATGGCACTTAGGCTCTTGTACATCCAATTGTTTATCATTTTGAGTGTTTTAATAACATCCATGCAATCCTTATCTTGTAGCATCTCTGTGTTAAGGATAAATCCCCCTCCTTTTCTCCTCTCACCCTTAGGCCCCCTCTTGAGTAGGATTCTTACTTTGATGGGGTGGTGATTTGAGAGTGTGTAGGGGTGTACTTCAATTTTGCATCCATCTCTAAGAGATTCGGGAAAAAAGAACTCCTTGTTCATATAGAATTTGTCCAACTGATAGTAGATTCTTCGGTTACATTTTCGTGCATTGCACCAAGAGTACCAAATGTTGGGGAAGTCATTTTTTTGTCCCTCCATGGGGTCTATTAGCTTGAGCTTGCTCTTCATTTTTGTATGAAAGTACTTCTCATTCCCCTTCCATTCCATATCAATCCCATCGAACTTGTCTTCTTGGTTCTCCACCATATTAAATTCTACTCTGAGAATCCATGGGATGTTCTCTAGTTCACACAACCATTTCCACAGATTAATTCTATCACCATACTCATTTGGTGCATAGATTGAATAGATACCAAAGGAGAATTCTCCCTTTTTGTAGCAGAACCCAATCAACCCTATTACATGGGGAGACCCCAGATTTGGAGACATATTGCCCCCATTATTTTGAAAGGATGATAGTAGCCCCCCCTCCTTCCTCATGTTGGGTGACAAAGTGAGAAGACTCCTGCCAGATAAAATTAAGGTTGGTTTCAAGAATGAAGCTAGTTTCTTCAAGCTTCTGTAGTAGCACCACATCTTTATTTCTACACCTATTGAGGAATCTTCTTACAATCTATTTCCTATAAGGGGATTAAACCCTCTCACATTCCATGATATGCAATTAAGAGTCATTAGGACCAGGGTTAAGGCATGTTCCTTGTCAGGCCTAAAGTTTTCAAAGCATTGATAGTAGGAGGGAGAAGGGTCTCCTTCAGGAAGAGTTGCTACAAGAAGAGGCTAGGCTACATGAGGACCCCATAAATGAGGGGTTAGGTAACAAGCTCATTCTTGCCAAGGATTCCTTGAGGAGGCTCCAAAATAGAAAAAATCCAAGGAATGAAAGTTAGATCTAAAATCAACTGGCTTGAAAATGATGAGAAAGGGTCTAAATTTTTCTTCAGGATCCTTAGAGAAAAAAAATTTAAGGAGCATATTCAGAGAGTTCAGGTGGATGGTGTAACCTTTAATGACCAAGAAGAAATCAAAGGGCACTTTTTTAAGTTCTATAAAAATATGTTCTCATCTGAAGATGAGGAGGAAAACTGCACTAATACAAGGAATTTAATCAGGAGTGTCATCCCAAAGAAGCTTGAAGGGGAAGAGATAGAGGGTCTAAGTTGTGAGATATCTAAAGAAGAGATAAAAAAAGGCAATAGATTCCATGCAAAATGAAAAATCCCCTAGAGTCGATGGTTTCCCAGCAAAATTCTACAAGACCTTCAAGGATTGGATAGTTGAAGGCCTCTTTCAAGTGTACAAAGAAGCTTTGGAGGTTGGCTCTGTGGGGAGTGATATCAAAAAAGGTATTATAAAGATGCTCCCCAAATAAGGGGACAAAAATAAAATTAAAAATTAGGGACCTATAACCTTCTTAAATGTATCTTATAAAATCCTAGCAAAAGTGTTGGTAAGAATATTGACAAATGTTCTACCTAAGCTCATCAATACTACCCAAATTGGCTTCATTAAGGGTAGGTACAACCTAGAAAACCTCATTACCAGCTAGGAAGCATTGGAGTGGGCAAAATATTCTAAACATGAGGCAACTATGCTACTCGTAGGCTTCAAAAAGGTGTATGAAAGGGTTGAATAGACCTTCATAAAACTTGCTCTTAAAGCTTTCAGTCTCCCCAAAGATTTTTTTAGCATGGTTACCACACTGTTTAAAGATGCAGTGGCTTAGGTCGATGTAAATGGATCTCTCATAGAGGATTTTTCTCTGGAAAGATCAATTAGGAAAGGATTCCCTTTGGCCCCTACTCTGTTTGTGATTGCTTCAAATGCATTATACTATATGCTCGGGGCCAATGAAAACTCTACAAAGGTTAGAGGTATAACACTTCCAAACAACGATGAACTATTGAATGTTCAATTCATTGATGATACATCCTTGTTCCCCATGTTGGAGGAAGAAAATTTCTCCAACTTAATGGTTAAACTAAACACCTTTTATGATGCCTCAGGAGAAAAAAACTCTTTTTAAGTCAATTTTGTTGGGATGGAAAGATAAGCCATTGGATTAGGTAAATAAGTTTGAAATCCAATGGGGAGGGTCAGACAAGCAGGTAAGATACTTGGGCATTCCTTTTTCTGTAAGCCCAAACCTAAAGGAAATGTGGACTTGGATTAAAGGTAGGATTGAGAAAAATATTGAGAAGTGGAATAGGCATTACCTCACTCTGGCAGGAAGAGTTTAGGTCTGTCAAAATATATTATCATCTTACAGCCTGTATTTTGCCTCAGTGTGGTTGTTTAGCAACTACCAAGTGGATGAAATTTAGAAAAGGATTAGACATTTTCTTTGGTCAGATGGAAAGGGAAATAAGAAGAAGCATGTTGTCAAATGGAGATGGTGTTGTCTAAGTAAGGAAAATGGGGGGCTTGGTCTGAAGGATTTAAAATTCCAAGGCATAGCTTTGGCTACCAAATGGATTTTCAAGGCTTTGGATGGTGATGAGCCTTGGAAAGTGTTGATCATAAGTAATTTCCAAAGAGAAATCCCTAAACATGCCAAGAATTGGAGAAACCTCCCTCTCAGTGATCTTCTTAGTTGTCAGCACCCTATATCCCCAGAAGGTTCAATTGTGTTCAAGAGAATTTGGAAAGCTTGGAAATATGTTAAGGATTGCATATCTAACTCCTAGTTCTCCCAAGGTAATATTGTATACTCATAAAGGTCAATTTGGTGGAACCTCAAACACAAGGATAAGCCCTTAGCACTCTTGCAAGAGTGCTCGACCAAGAACTGGGCGAATAAAGGAGGAAAAAACTTCACAAACATTCTTAAGGATGGATTTCTAGAATATTGGGCCCAAATAAGGACTGAATTTAGCATCCCTAAATCTCAATGAAAAACATACTCTGCTATAAGAGAGGCTTGCAAAGAAATGAACTGGCCAGTAACTAGCAAACTAAACACGTATCAATACAAGGACTTCCAATGGATCAATGGTCTCAATATCACCAAAATCAATGCAAAAACTATCTACAACACTCTCACTAAGTAGCATGAAACATATATTCATCTAAACAATGTATGAAATACTAACATTAGTAACCATGAATGGTCTAAAATTCTTTTAAATAGCTAGTCAAAAACAATTGAGCCAAAGAATGTCTGCTTCAGATGGCTCTTGATCTTTCACAAATTGCCTTATAAAATAAGCTTTGATGATATTTAAATATGTAAGATATGCAGGGTACCTGAGATAATAAGGCATATTTTTATTGATTATATATATGCAAAAGAGACATGGAATTTTTTTGTCATAGCCTTGATATCTGGAATACTAATGGCACGACATAATTCTTTTATTCATAAGTAATAAATTTGGCAAAGAACAAAAATTGTTTTGGTCTTGTGTCTCTACTAAAATTTTGCGGAGTATTTGGAAAGCAAGGAATGATGAGATATTTAATGGTTAAAAGAGGGCACTTACTAAGTCTACAAAAAGACTCAATTTGCACAATATTGCATTGTAGGTTACCATGATAGTAAAGGTGCCCAAATTCAAATTCCTCAAACTATTAGAGGAAGCAACTCTGCAAATCAATCTTTAGGAAGTTAGATTCAGACACACTTCGTAGGTAGGACAACCAAGCTCAAAAATCTTTCTCTAGGCCCTGGAATTTTTTCAAAATGACTTCAATGAAAAAGTAGCTAAAGAGGCTCAAAATGAAGACCCCCCTCCCCTACTTAGACCTAAAGAATTCACCAAGGAAGAGATAGAGGCAGCGGAAGTTTTGTTGGACATGAGACACCAAGCTTGTAGTGAGGAATTGACTTCTTGATGTGGAATAGATGCTTTGGTGTTTTGATGAGAAGGCATACCTTTTGGTTTTTTATGATATGGAGTACCTTATATGTAGATATCAACTTGGGCAAGTAACAACATGGTCCTTTTTGGCAGTGGCTAATGATGATCACCTGATAAACAATGTTTTGGGGTAGAATACAGATGATAGTAGGTCAAAGATACAACTGTAGATAGATTGGAACACTTTTTGCAAAGTACATTTTGGCTCCTAATACTGTATATGGTATATTTTTGTTTATTGTCTCAAAAATCTTGATGCAAAATATAATTGTGTATTGGAAATGCGGAACCATCAACAGTAATGCAATGAGGAAGGCAAAGCAATAGTATTGCTTCTCATCTCTATGTAATCTTGTTATTCAAACTATATATAATACAAAAAAAACATAAGGAGTTATTATAAAAGACATTCATTGAAATATATGTGGTAGATAATCTTATTTAATGATGAGGGGCTACTCCACCCAACACCCACAAAACACAACAATAGGTATCAACATAAAAAATGTAGGAAAAAAAATAACTTGCTTTTGATTACTTTTAGAAAATGAAATTACAAATTTAAAAATTATAATGTTACTGCCACATGGGCTTGATTCATAACAAACAAAATCAATTCTCTAAGAAAATATATTATTCTGAGCCACAATTTGCACTAATGGAGCCACCTTTTATAACCTCCACTCAACCCTTTATTTGACACCAATAATCGCCTTAGAATGTTCTAGAAAGTGTAACTTTCCCTTTTGTTTTGGCGCCAAAATTTCATCTGTTTGATTTCTCGCCTAGGAAGATATTTTGTTGAAATTCACTTTTTGGTGGAACAACTTCTTGAAGCCATAACTTTTGACTCGAGTATTTGATTTTCTATTATAATATATCATTGGAAATATCTCAAAGAAATGTACAACAATGAAGATCATTTCATCCATTTTTTTAGCTTTTTTGAGGCTTCTAAGGGTTTCAAATTTGAATTTGAAGTTGTATTGGAGAAATTTCTCGAGATGAAAACTTTAATATCTCCCAAATGGTACAAGGTATTGAGATGACTCTTTTTCCGTCAGATACATTTTTTTCAGTTTTGCTCCTTAGCGTGAAATTTCAAGTCCATATGAGCTCACTTAGGCCAACTTACTAAAACCAGTAAGTGACTATTTTGATATTTTCTAACTTTTGACTATCTTACACCCCTTAAGTGCCATCATGGGACTCAAAAAATAAAGAAAATAAGGAAAACACATTTTTTTTGGGTGATGTAAGATTACCCCTACACCATTGGATGCTTCTGCATCAATTAATAAGGTTTATAACCTTAATTTCCCCAAACCAACATATAGCACAAAGTGACAATCGAAATAGGGGTGCACAATAGTGTTTTTCTTTTGTAGTGATATCTATTGCAACACCTTAGGAAAACACCTCATTGGTTTAGTAGAGTTAGAAGTGAAGGAGGTCCCACCCACCTCAATATATAGTTCTCATTTGCCCAACCCGAACACAAGTTTTATGCTATTCTTCCCAAGTTTGACACCCTTGACACTTGGGAGACTATCCAACCTTAAGGATTTGGGACCTAAAACTTAGATCATCAGCAAATGACATTATTTATAGGGATATTAAAAATTGTAAGATCATATTGAATTTGGCATCCCATCAACTTAGGCCAAAAAATAGCGCCATTATTGGGGAGGAAACTTGTTGGTGTAATTTGGAAGGTTACTAACTTAAGAATACATTAATGGGTTGATATTGAATTGAAGATTCTATTGGTGAGAAGATCTATAAATTTCTAGCCTTGGTGGATTTATGTTCCTCAAGGATTTCCTCATTTTATGAGGTGGCGACTCTACAATCATAAATCAAAATTTTTACTAGTAACCTATGTTTTTTGGTGATGCTACAAGTCTCGTTCCTTTTTAATCCAATGGTTGGTCAAGGTACACAAAGATGTTCTTCTCTTTTTCTCTCTTGGGCATGATTTTATTATGCAAAGATATATCTTTGTGAAAGGAATGTAATCATGTTTTAGCATGGATAATGTTTTGTAATCACTATCCATTATGATTACTTTGATGATACCTCATCTAAATGCACAAATCACTGTGTAAGTGAAATTAAAAAATGTTAATCATGTTGCTTATCCCCCCTCCATTCAAGAGCTTGTTGATCTAGCAATCCATATATGATTGCTTGATCTTGATAGTGGGAAATCCCATAATCAATTTGCATCTTTAGGGGCCCAACCTATTGATGAATAGGAAGACTTCATTATTGATTTTAGTGAGTTGGATTTACATACCTATGACCCTATCTCTTCTAACCAAAGTTTCGAATTCCCCATAAGATAGGATGGAGAATTGATTTCTAAATTTCACAATAGGCTTGTTATTTTTATTAATAATCTCCCATGTGAGTGCAGGCCTATTGAAAATATGTCCATAGAAATTTATTGTGAGGCCTTCTATCCTAGTACAAGTTTTCTTCCCTCAGGTTATAAGCCAAAGAATTTGAATATTCTTTTAGGGTGGTTCAATTATGCTTAGTCAAAAATTGCAATTATGTGTATATCTCCCAATGTTGTTCAAGATATATTCATTCCTGATTCTCAATGGTGGGTTCACTTCAGGGTGTGACAATGATATTATTGTTATCTTTAAAGCTTGCACTTGAACTAAGTTGTAAAACTCAGTTAACTAGAGAAACATGGGAGCATTCTTGGGTTGTGGGTCACCCAAAATGAGAATGAACTTTTGGATAGGCTAGCTTCCTAGGTAGTTATATCACCTAGAACTATTGATTGATGAGGAAAAGGGAAGAAGGATATGCATAAATTGAAAAAATACTCCTATGGTGATACACCAAATTTTGTCCAAACTTGTACAGCTACTTAACACATAGTTTTCGATCAATCAATAAAAGTTGTTATGCACAAATCAATACTCATATGCTATTGCATAAATATTTCATAAGAAAGCTCCGATACATATATCCCTAGAAGGATGATAAATTCTCCTCACAACTAAAATCTGTTTGCATCACCAACATAACCTATAACTTGCAATATGCATATCTCCTTTGCTTGAAGGTGCTATTAATGAGACATATCGACAAGGAATAAGAAAACTCACATGTAAATTCATCAATCATCCAACACACTCAATGAAACAGATAACTGAGAAGACAAAATTTGCTTTCTTTATTGATCTCCAAAAGGTGAAACTCTACCATACAATGTTTGTAAATGAGTTACAAAACTTTGTCTTTTTTCTCAAAGGACTCCAAAAGTCACAAAAAAAAAAATCTAAGTTAGAGTTGCTTCATAAATGAAGAGTGAAGTGAATATATGCTCCACCAAGAAACTCCATCAAAATAGAGATAGAAGCTTCCTGATCTCATATGCCTCCATAAAGCCCAAAATCTAGCAATTGATTCTTCTCCAAAGAGGCTCCAAATGGGTGAAAAAGTCAAATTTGAATTTGTCAAACATGAGGGCACATGAAAATGGGCCCAAAAAAGCTCCAAATTGTTTCAAAAAGCACAAGAAAGGCTCATACATGTTCTCCTCATGTTTGCAAACTGCAAAATAACCTCCCTAGATGCTTGTAAAAGCATAAACGAAAGCATATCTTCATCTCTCCATGCATTGAAAACCTCCTATACTCCTTCAAAGATTTGAAAAAATAATAGTTGACTCCTTCAAAGATTTGAAGGGTCCACCTTATGGAAAATTTGCTAAGGTGTGAACATAATCTCTTCTAACCCACGGGCCCAATAGCTTTTACATGCATTTTACATAAAACATGACAAAAAATGTCATATTCCATCAACATATATTAGGGTTACAAACCCTAAGCAAAAAATAATGTAAAAGAAGTAAAAGAACTTCATTTTTACTTTGAAGCCTCCTAAAGAAGTTGAAGACGTCGTCAAGGGTTTTTGGGAAGCTCTATTGAAGGTTATCATTGTGTATTTTGTAGTTGTAGATGCATAAAAGCTTGATAAAACTTTGTTAAAGCTCAAGGTAAACACTTTTGAAACATTTTTTGTGATTTTTACTTATTCTCTGTAAATAAAAATGCTTGAAACTGAGCCTTTTTATCATAAAAAATGAATGAAAACATTTGCAATCTATATCCCCATGCTTTTCATGTATATTAGTATTTAGTCTAGAGAAAATGAAACATTTTTTGTAAAAGATTCTGACATTTCTTCACTACAGGCTATGGCCTCGTGATTTCCTATTGATTTCTATTGATTTTTTTTTTAAATGTAGAAATATCTCCTTTCTCTTTGTGCAATTTCATGTGCTCGACTCCCTTTCACTTAAAGCAAAATCTTTTTAAGAGATTTTTCAAAATGAGCCACAGGTCATGGCTTCTCATTGGCATACTGATGTATTTTCCTTTGTTGCTTATTTCATTTCCTTCTGTCTGTCATAAGATCTTCTACCTCATACCTGAAGATGTATCTTCTATAGATTACTTTGAAGCACATGCAATAAACCCAGGCCGACATGTAAAAAAAATTTATTGCAGACACAAGCAACATCATTCTCTTGAATGGCCGAACCTTGAGGGATATGAAATGCAGTTGTATTTGCTTGATAATACCCATGACTTGGCCTCTATTTTTCTTTGTTTGAAATCCCTTGACGATTTTCGTTTCATCAAATAGCATTTTGGTTTTATCTATTATCATTTGATCATAAACCCATTTTTTGGGTTGAGGGTTTTTCTTACCTCTTTTGTAAACTGATTTTAAGACGAGCATTTTGAGTTTGAGACTTGCATATTTTTGTTAGAGTTTACATTTCCTACACACAAGAAACCCTCTTTTCATTCTTCATGATTGTACTTGTAAAAAACTTTCATATAGCTACAAGTAAGTTGAGGGCTTCATTCTTAAATCTCACACTATATAATCAAGGTTCAACCTCCAAATTTCTTTTGTAATATGACTATTGTGCAAGATTACAAAATCCATCTCATTCAAATGCTCCATCAGAAAATGTTGCCTTATGAAAACAAATAATTTGCAAGAAGTTTAATGTCATTGCACAGATTCACCAAAAGACTTTATGCACCCCCTTGATTCTATTCACAAACCCTACATACTTCACTAACCTCACAGAGGTCAACCTTTTTCTTAGGTTTAAGACTTCACTGTCTTGACTTATCATAACAATTGTTAAGAATATCCTTGCATTTAAACTTTGAAAAATTTAGTATATTCACTAAAAGTGATTTAGCACTAACTGTCAAAGACTGTATTCTTCTTTTTCATGTGCTCTTTTAATGATTTAGCTACCCTTGATATGAAATCCCTCCTTTGTTTTATGCCACTTATAAGTCAATGTCATGGAATGAAACCTTTGTCAACTTTTATGTTTATGGCTTGAGTTCACTTGCTCCACAATGCTTCTTCTAATGTCACGACTCTTGTAAGTTAGTCAAAATAGTGTCATCACTGTCCTTTCCGAAGTGACTATCCTTAAAGCATCTTGTTGTATCAATGTTATTGTTCTTTAATATGCATTTCTCTTGGAACCGTACATTGATATGGTATCTTGCTTTGGAATTTTACTTGTTACTTATAACTATTCTCTTAATGAATCCTTGAAATACCTCTTGTTTCCAATGAGCAATAATTGCTTTGTGAAGCTATAGATGTACGCCTGTTCACTAATTGCAAAGATAACTTGATTACTTTTTCCTTCATATTGCTTATGATAAAAATATGAGCTAAGCTCAACCCTCGTGGGAGCCACATTTTCCCCACTCATATTGTAAACAGATGAAATAACAACAAAATTTGACCTGTATCTGCACATGAAGCAAACAAGTTAGAGAAACATGGCATGTTTTAAGTGTGTTAGATGACTTTGACAGTTCTCCAAGACACTTTAAGTATGCCTGCTTATTTAATGCATTTGTCTATTTAATGCACATGGATATTGGTTTATACATGCGTAGGTATTTGTTCATGTAAGTTTGAAACTTTTCATTGCTTAGAGCATAACTCTAACATCATTGTTATGTCAAATGTAGGAACTAGGAGCATAGAGCTAAGAGAGGACACAAGGAAGCTCGTGGTAGCGACAAAGCAAGACAACATCAAACCGGTCATTCTCAGGCAATGACTGGTTTCCTTCTTTATATGCACATTTCTTTTACTTATTTGTGTATATTCTTTTCTTTGTTACTATTGAATAAGCTAAGTCAATCTCATGGCTTGTGTGAGATAATGTACACTTATACATTCAATAAAGATTACTCTGTTATTCAGAAAATATTTGAATCTTTCTTCTATTACATGCATATGTATGAATGTAGTAATTTGTAATTGTAATCTTTTATGGATTATTTCATTTATGCATTTGAATGTAATTTAGGAAAGATTAAAATGTACCCCTCTTCGTTTCTAAACACAAAACTCAACCTAATTGAGCAAGTAGTAAAATTAGGTAACAATTATTCTTGAGGATGCAAGTAAAGATGTTGAAGTGCAACAATTTTGTTTTTCATTTTATGTCCTTCCTTGTTTTTTGATCTTGAAGACGATGAATTTAGAACACTCCTTGTTGCAAGTGAGAAAAATGATTATAAAAGTGTGCATGATTCAGTTGCTTTCAACCATGAAGATTTTGACATGGAATAATTTTCAAAACTTGGTTTGGAGTAAATTTATTTTACTAACAGTGATTGTATTTATGACACATTTTTGAGCTTATTAGTTGTGTACATAAAAATATTAAAGTTACATGTGTCCTCAAGTAAATCATTTTTTTAATCTACAAGGTCACGAAGAAGAAGAAAATATTCACTATTTTATTAGCAAAAATATTTTTGTAGCAGGTAGTGCTAAAGAATGCAAAACAAAAAGGCAACATGAAGAATCTAAATATTCAGTTGAAGCACCTCAAAATTTAGAGTTATGTGCTAAGCATGCAAGTTTTTAATTTGAATCAAAATTTTAATTCAATCATGGAGTCATAAATCATTTTTTATGGTCAAATTGGATTGTAGGATTTGGATAAGTTGGAGCATGTACATGATTTAGCCCAATTTGGAGTTTTATGTACACATGATGCTTTTCAACTTGATCTTCACAAAGACATTAATCCTCATGCTAATTTATGTGTAAGTCTAGATGTGATTCATGATACAAGGAGATTGTGGATATGTTTTTTCATAGAATTGAGTATGAGAACGACTCTTATTGCTTGTGGTTTCCATGTTTATATGACATTATTTTCCACTTCTAGCATGATGAACAAAGCACTACCAATTTGCATACGAACGTACATGGTGTGAATAAATGTATTGTACTTAGATAATTCCTAGCAAGGGGACTTATTCACATGTTAAGTTTACTTAGGTTCTATGTGATCTTCTAGAAGTCTTAGTTGTCTAGATAAGATCTTATCTTGTCTTATCTTTTTTATTTTTTTATCAAGTTAGTTGTCTTGTAGCATATGATTAAGAAACATGTCACAATATTTTCTAATCCTATCTCTCACCTTGACTTTATCACAAAGGCCTCTCATGTATAAATTGAATACAATTGAAATCTTGAGTATTACATTTTGGCTATATTATCTTGCATCCATTATTGCAAATTTATGCCTTTGCTTTTCTCTCTTGTAGAAGGTTATTTTTGGTTTTGTAGGTGGTCTTGGAGACTTGGGTCATTAAGTGACTTAACATGGTATCAAAGCTTCAAATTTGCAAGCCCCTTTTTAGATTTGAGAGATAATTAGGCTTGAGTTTTCCTATGGTACAAATCTTGATGGATCTTGAAAATTTGAGAATGCTCTTCTCTTGCATCAAATGATGACCTGGAGAATCATTTTTTTATGGAAATGCAAAATTTTAAGTTTTGTCTGTGTAGATTTTAATTTCAAGTTCATTTTGGAGTATATTGGTGAAAATCTAAGCTTACTATTGAGTTTAGAATGTCCAAGACATTCAGATCTAGTTTTTATTTCACTCAATTTGTCCATTATATGATATAGTTGCAAAATAGGTTTGAAGCTTAGATTTGGAAAAAAATAAATTATTGGAGTACTAATAGCCCAAATGGATTTTTCTATTGCATTTAGATGGCCCCAAAACCCCTATTTTCATGTAAAATTTGTCCATTTTAGATGAATTTAATTTTTGGCAAATTTTTATTTTGCTAGGAGGGTCATCACTAGAGGCTAAAATTCAATTTTTTTTGAAAATTCATCTTTGATTCAAAAAAAAGATTTTGATGAATGAGATATTGTTGGAAAGATGGTTTTGAGCACAATCCAACGGTGTAGGTTATTTCTTTAGATTTTGGTGTTTGATGTATGTTTTTCTAGCTTGAAGCTAGATCTTGTTTCAGCTTCCACGCTCATAACCTTTTGCTTCATAATCCATTTTTCTCAATTCTTGTAGCATCAGGAAGGTATTCAGGAGCAATTCAATTTTATATATGTAATTTTGCATTTTTTTTAGATTTTTAAAATTTCAATTTAAATCTAGATTTGTACTTTGGCATAACATGTAAATTTGTAACAAAGTGGCATTTTATTTGTGACAAAATGGTTATTTACTTGTATCATGAGGGGTAGTTTTCTATTCCTCTTTTGTAATTTCTAATTTTATTATGGATTTTCCAAATTGTGTACTTCTAATCCCATATAACTATCATGAATGGAAGTCACAGATGGGGGTTTTATTGTTAAAATTGAAGTTGTAAAGAATTGTATTTGGCACAGATCTAGAAACCACAAGAGCTACAAAAAGAAGAAAATGCTTTAATAGAAGGGTTGGAGCCCTTGGTACTCTTATTTTCCCATTTATCTAGATATTAGATATCATGTTGCACCTTGCGCACATCCTAATGATTCTTGGACTACCTTAGAGAGTCTCTTTGGTAAGCCAGATAAAATGAGGAAATTTAAATTGGAGAATGGAATTATGAGTCTTAATCTGTTAGATTTTGATAATGTCCAACACTTCTTCACAAAGCTAAAATATCTTAGACTCCAATTATCTGATTGTGGGGTTACTAAAGAGGATGAAAAAATGATTTTTTAATTTTTGCTAAGCTAGGTCCTAACTATTTAGTGTTTCTTGCTACATTTTACGCTACTATGGATGCCCTAGGCAATGCATACAAAATACCTTCTCTTGATGGATTTGTAGAACAATTCATAAGGGAACAAGCAAAGTTGGCACACATTAGCACATTGAAGTCTTCCAAATCTCATTCTCTTCTTGCAAAAGATCCAAAGGCTTTAGGTGTCAAAGTTAAGAAGTATTTAATTAGGACCTCAAGTATAATGAACAAGGTAAAGATTCCCCTTCACATAACACTCTCAAGTCCACTTCCTCTTCCAAAGAGGACTCATCTAAAAAGAATAATTTGAAATGTGCATATTGTAAAAGGCTAGGACAATATGACAATAGATGTTGTGATAAGAAGATTGATGAACTAACACACCTTCTTCAGAAGAACAACACTATGTTTCCCTCATCAGTGTCTTCTTCTTCAACATCTTAATTTGTAACAACTTCATCATCACATTTAGGGAATGCAAGAGTAATAAATGGAATAAAAAAATAAAAGGACAACCACTCTTGGCACAAGTCCTGAATCTAGAAAATTCCTTCTTGATTCAGGGTCATCTCATCATATGACATCATTTATGGGAATGTTATCTTATTTTGAGCCTTTTAATTCACCTAATATTTTGATGGGTAACAACACATACATGAAGGTATATGGGAATGGTTATGTGACATGGGATAAGGCACTTTTAATGATGTACTTTATGTTCCTTCCTTGTCCTCTAAGCTCTTTTTTGTTTATCAAATTATCCATTGTGGACAAGGTAAAACAATAGAGTTCACTTATTATAGAGTATACATAAGGGACTTGGAGACTAGAGAGATCATTGCAATAGGGATGGTTGATCATTCATCTCATTTGTATTCCTTTTCCCATTTTTCTTTTGTTGATGGTAGTATTCCTTTGACTGCTATTCACAGTCATTTATCAAGTGTGAATCATGTTTGTGAGGACAAGTTTGGCCATTTAAACCTTGGTATTTTAGAGACTAGCGTTGAGCTTACTACTTCATCTCTTGCTTCTTTAGCTAGGATTGCTTCTATTTAGTAGGATGATCATAGTTTTTCAAATATTGCTTTGTGGGATGAATATTCGATAGGGATTTCTAACTTGTTTATGGAGTCTCATATTGTAGATTTGGAGGAGATACTTGAGGGGGTCTATCTCTTCTTTGATGAGAATTTCAACACAATTGTTATCTGGGCAGGTGCATGGAGATGGGTAGCAAATTTGTGGACACTTTCAATTTTTTTTTGAAAAGTCATAACACAAACATGCTATAACATGAGCGCGTTATAACACGCTCGTGTTATGGCTTAGTGTGTCGAGCCTAAGGCTCGAGCACAATGAGCCCATAACGTGCTCATGTTATGGAAAGTTAAAAGCAAAAAAAAAAAATGAAACTCTCATTCATTCTTCATTTCAACTATGTTTTTTGTTGTGCCCACGACCAAAACCCCCATTTTTCGTGCTTGTGTTATAGGAGGAGGAATTGTGCAAAAATCTTCACCAACAGTTGCTATTTCTTCGCAAGGATGGTGCCACGACGAGGAGGAGGTGTGAGAGGTAAGGATTGTTTTCTCTTTGTTAGTTTTAGGTTGTATTTGATATTTATTTTTTGAATTTGTAGGAGATTCAAATGAACCTACAAACCCTCAAAATCCTCAACAACAACCTCATCCACCAATCACTCAACACCCGCCTAGCACTCAACAAAATTTAATGAGTGAAATTGAGAATAACAAAAAATAAAACAGAGGATTTAATTAGTAGGTTGAGTGATCTGAATGGTTCAACCGCAAAAAGAATGACCCTAACAAGTTCATTGAAAGATATGTTAAAAAATGTAGATTCAATTAGCAAACAAATAACTAGATGGCAAGATAGGAGGCAAGCAGTTAGGGCATATTATGCGAATAAACTATCATATAAAGATGTAAAGGATTTAAAAATTACAAAAGGTGATTTGTGCTCATTATTCACCGACCCACACACAAATCAAAATCTTACCCTCAATGGGAAGAGGTTTCCTATTCATTGGTGCCACCACCAATAGATTAGGAACTATTTTTATGAGAGGCGGTACATGGTCTTTGATTACCCACAATGCAACAATTGTGAAGTCCTGCAGTATTTTCTTAGGAAACTATATAATGAGTTCATATTGAACAAAATCCCAAATTATTTTGATATGAGGGACTTCTAGGGGAGAGGTGGGGGGTCAGCTCAAGATAGAATCGGTGCATAGCCAGATCCTACGTGGCAAGGGAGACGACCTCTCGCTAGGCCACCTCGTGAGCACATTTTTATACCTTTTGTTGCAAAGGAGAGTGCCGACGTAGAGACTTTGTAGGCGATCAACACTTTGACCCAAAGTGTCATCCATCATACTAGCCTTATTTTATAGCGCCATCTAGGGGAGTCTTCGAGTGGTGGCCTTCAAATCCATGTGTGTCAATCTTGCAGGGCAACTTGTTCATATGACCCCACCGACACTCAGTAGGCTGCTACTCAAGATCCATCTGCAACTATGGAGATGGAGAGGGAAATTGACATTTTACATGAGGCGTATGACATTGATAGTCAGGTAAAAGTTAGCATGTTCATTGAATTTAATTTATTAAATTTTGATTTTGAAATGCAAGATTAACTAATTTAGTTTTATGATTTTAATAAAATTGCAGGGTCACAGTGTTGAGACTGGATACACCAACCCTCCACCTACTTATTTCTGGAGTACACCTATCAGTGGGGTATGTAACTAGTAAGCAATTATAAATTTATTACATGTTAATAGCATTGTTTAATGAATGGTATTTTAATATGTGATTTTGGATGTTGAACAGGCTAATATTGGAGGTTTCCAGGGAACACCTCCTAGTGCCAGTGGATTTACTCAAACCTACACGCAAGTAATAGAATAAAGAGTTTAACTAATGAATTGTAATTAATAGATTTGTGTATTTTATATTCATATCGTTGATTACATTGCATTGCACATCACTCAAACTCAAAGCATTACTTCGCATTCCATAACTAATAACTAGATGTTGATAGATGACAAAATTTCAACTACAATATAGTTGTTTAGAAAGTCAACATAAGCAGTAATGTAATTACTTCACATAGCATAAGTAATAAGTCTAGGAGCAACTTCCAATTGCATTTGCTTGTCACCTTTTTGCATTTTTGCAACATTGATTGACAACTTTTGTTAATATTCCACAACTTTACAATTTATGCCTAAAATGACTACCAAAAACCATTACAAACTCAAAAATGGCTATTTAAGCCCTATTACATCATGAAAATACCTATACAACCTCATACATTATAAGTCGTGACGTGGATCACTATTGTAGTTTTTGTGATTGAATAATTTGTTGTTTTATTTTCAGATGTTGGTGGTGAAAACACCTCCAAATGTTATGAGGGCAATGGATATTGGTGTTTCACCCGCTATACAATCCTCAATGGCTATGATAGGGGAGGTATGAGGCAAATTACTAAATTTCAATTTACATTCGTTGTTATAGATGTTAGTTCTAGTGCAAAATCAAACCATTATTATTTTGTAGTTTAATTTCTATTTGGATGGTTTATACAGGGCTTGAGCATGCCTTAGCATGGGCGTGCGTATATTTCCCTAGTGAGAGTGATCGTGAGATGGCAGTAAGTGATTATTTTGTTAAATATATCATTTTTTATAATATAATTTCTATATATTAATGTCTTTACTTGTTATTGTAACAGTTAAAACTTCACCAAGAACTTAATAGTATGAGGAGCAATAGGAGCACTCCTCGAGTACAACACAAACGAGTGACGGACTTATTGCCATTGGATCGAAAAGAAAAGGGAAAGAAATTATTTCCAGAGCATGGAGAGAAATGAATTTTGATTCCATAGCCCTTTGTTGTATACCTACATGGCAATTTTGTACATATTTTGTATTGGATATATTTGACATTGTATGCCTATATGGCATTCTCATAAGCCTATATGGCTATTTTGTACTTATATTGACATATATTGATGTATGCGTAAATGGCTATTTGGTTAATACAAATCTTTTTTATCGATGGTGTCCATATTTGCATTATAAATTCATGGTTCAATAGATATATGAGTTACATGTATTCAAGTGTATACTTTACAACTTACGTGTATACTTTGTGACTTACGTGTGTTCCAATGTATACTTTGCGACTTATGCGTTTTCATGTGTATACCTTGTATTTGTGCATATACTTTGTATTAAGTTGTGTATACTATGTATTCATGTGTATACTTCAAGGATTACATGTTTGTGACTACTTGTGCTTCCCTTATTCACACATGCACATGCTTGACTTATTCACACATGTACATGCTTGAATTATTCACGTGTATACTTATTAATTGGTTAGCCCTAGCATTAATCATTGTTGTCTTGAATAAATTAATTGATTGATGCTAAACAACTTTATCTAAAAGCAAAAAATACGTTTTCAATTGGTATTCCATGAAATGATTCATAAAAAGATTCTAATATATTTAATCATTTGATTGGAACAACTTGATTAAGCAAAGGACACATAATCTTCACAACACTTGCAAAATATAATATTCAGACTAGATGAAGTAGTCAACTTCTTGACACATTATCTATGTTACTGGGTTCTTCTATTTTAGCCCTGGTTCTACTCCTGGTGCGGGTCTTGGTTCGGTTCGCCTGTGGGTTCGACCAGGGTCCTTCATTTTTGGGTCTGGTTTGCCTAGGCATAACCCAAGAGAACCTAGGTAGAACCCAAACAGAACCCAGGCGAACCAAGACAAAACCCGCGTACCTAGGCATCCAAAATGTGTTTTTTTGGACATTTTTTTAATGTTTTATGGAGTTTGACTTTGACCTACACCGAAGAGAACCCTAAAAGTGACCTCTAAATCACTTCAAACACCTTAACTACCTCATTCTTATTCATTTGTTTTGCAAAGAAGCATTTTCATTCCAAGAGGCTGAACTTTCATTTTTGCTTGCTAGATTGAAAGCGGATTGTGACACAACTTTCTTTTTTCAAAAATTGTTCTACATCATTGAATAGAGAATTTATCACACATTTGTAGAGAAACAGAGGAATACTAAAAAATAAAACACATTACACTTTTGTTCTCACTGACTTGATGTACTCTCCAACATCTCTCTTCTCTCATGTGAAGAGTTAGAATTGCTTGGCCATGCCTTTGCATCATTCGGGAAGTTTTGCTCTTTTTGACAATGTCAAAAGCATGGTTGCATGCAGATTAGGCAAAAGACTTTTCCTTTTAGATTAGAAATGCATGAAAGTTTCAAAAAGTATCCTTGATATTACAAAAAAGATATGTGTTTATACACTTCAATTGTGCAGTCACCCTTTGGTTCTTTGAAAGAAAAATTTGCCTATGCCACTATTACATTGCACAGGTAAACCATATTTTTTTTATTGTGGAGCTATATTAAGCTACCACTCTCAAGACCAATGTAACAACGATACAAAATAATGTTTGAGACTGCAAGAAGACTTCAAAATGGCTAGTGTACTAAACAAATTCTTATGATTTCTGAAGAACGTTGATAACTCTACTCAATTGGCTTCTTTTTTCAAAATCATACAAATTGAACCCTAACATCAATAGACTTTGTATATCAAGCTACCACAATTCAAGTTTCAACGATGAATATTTATCATGCATGTTTTAAATGACATTCAAGTTTATGGTGGTTTTGTTGTTTATATGATGTTATGTGATATTCTAATCCCAATTCATGCTTCTAGGCTGCATATATATATAATCTTTACATTTTTTTGTACCAACAAACCCAAAATAAACTAAACCCCCCTCCAAAATGTGTCTCAACCTTACAATTATAAATGTTTATTGTTATATATATATATATATATATATATATATATATATCCTAGTTACACCGATAGGTGTAATATACACAATGGGAGCATAGGGTGGAGGGGAGGAGTGGAATGTGTAAAATCATTGCATTGTGGTATGCATGACATTTATGTTTATTTCTGTTTAAGTTTTTGTAACTGTTGAAAAGATCTATAAAGCTTTGCATTATTCTCCTCTCAAGATTAGTGTAGGAAGTTGTTCCGCTACCTTAGCTTCCTTACATTATGAACACATTTGTAATCCTAGTAGTAGTCCATGGACCTTTGCTTTATTGTTTGTTCTTCATGCGACCTTTAAAATCTCTCATTTTCAATCACACACAAAATACCCAAGTTGTCCCTACACAGGAAAATATACCCAAGTTGTCCCTACATAGGATAAGGAGCTTCTCATCTAACATTTTTCTTTGGATTTTAAGTAGGATTAGTCCAACCAACCCCATAAATAAGGGGTTTACATTGTTTATTTTATTTTTATCTAAACAAATATATTCTAATTTATGAATAATTACTTTATTTTGTTTTATTTACTTAATAGTTATTTTATGTAAGTAAATAAAAGTGAAAATCATTTTAAAATAATCATGAGACAATAACATTACTCTACATAAATTTTAAAAAAGTCTTAAATAATTTTAATCTAAAATAAAACACATTTATTTGAAATAAATGGATAAGATATTTATTTAAGAGTTATTTTATTAATTATTCAATAATTATTTGATTTTGTTTAGATTATTTATTTTTATTTAAAGAGCTATTTTTATGAGTTTTTAATTTTACTTTAGAATTATTTAATAATAATAAATTTATTTCACTTAAGATAATTATTTTCTTTCAAAAATGTCTATAATTCTTTGAATATACTTATTTCATTAAACACTTCACTCCAATATAATAAAATAAATAAAATCATCTCTTTATTAAATAATAAACAAAATAAATCATCCTTCAATAATTATGAACATAATCCTAAACTAAAATAAAATACATAAATTCGTAAAAAAATATTGTTTCTAATTTTATTATTAGTCGATAGGTTATATATTGTGGGCATAGCCCATCACTATTGTCTCACGCTGGAATTCTCACACTAAAAAAACTCGCTCGACATCAGGAAATCTCATCGATCTCCAAATCAAATTGAACTTTAGTAGACTTCAAACTCCGATATTTTTTTGATCTACTTTCACTTACTATGAATAGATTGAAGCAACAATTGAAGGGAGATAGGTTTCAGTTTGTCTCATTTTAAAAACATTCAGCCGTGGTAGGGTTTTGTAAATTTTTCCTGCAAACTTCACCCTTTTTTCTCATCGGCATCATTGATACCACGACACAATTTGTGTAGAATCTTGTGGTGAATCACTTGCCACAGTTTCAGTGAATTTACTCTTTTGGAATCTATATGTGACCATAAAACAATTCTATTAGTTTTTTTTGTTTCATAAAAAGCTTCTATTGATGCAAAATATATTACATTTTAGAGTGCTTCCCAAATGGTAGGATGATCAAGCACCCCTCCTAGATACAAAATCGTCCAAAGGTCCATTATAAATTGCCCACAAATCCCAAAAAACCCAATTCATTCCAAGCATATACAAAAGAAACTCAAACCAAAACAACACCCACCCAAGGACACTGATGCAAATACAAACTCCCACACGGACCGACCAGTGCACATAACCAACCAAATTATGAAATACTACAAGTCCTCCACACCTTCATTGCACATATACTGTTTAAAATAACCCCTCCAATCAAATTAATGAGCGGGTTCTAGGAACAAAGGCCGTTTCAGAAACTTCATTGCCTTGTCTCCTTGTTGAATAACCCATTCCAGTGTGTGAATAAGCCTCTGAAGTACCAATCCAATAGATGATAAAGGCACCAACTCCTAATGCAATTAATGAGGGGTGACGCACAAGAAAATTTCACAGGGGAAAAAAACTATATGATTTGAAGGGGGGATGCCACCATCGATTATTTAAATTTTACTTTATTTGAATTTGAAGAACTTCAAAATGAAAAGAGTGAGGTTGAGCAACATTTTAGCGGTGATGCACCTTCTTGACCCCATCCACCCCACATTAGCTAATTTTTTGCCTCAGAATTTGCCTCCCAATGGACATGCTAGAAGGAAAAGCTTGTAAATGAATTGATGGATTTGAAGAGGGAGGATAAAAACAGACATGCAAACAAACATTGAGGTTTATATTAATTAAAGAAAGTTTTACATAAACATTCTGAGCTACTGCTCATTCATACAAACATGTTGATACCATTACATTCACAAAGTGTTGTTGCTACAACTTCTCATAACTTTTGTTAAACAAAAGACCACTACATACTCCTCAAACAATGAAGCATTACAAAGACAGAGCTTCATCTCATCCATACAGATACCATTACAAACTTCTTACAACTTTACAAAGCTGGACTCCATTTGGTAGTGAGTGCTAACAAAAAGACTCATCCAATATATAGAAGAGTAAGCAACTACAAATGGCAGACAATATAGAATAAAATAATATTTTGTATCACCCAAAAAATGTGTGAAGCCTATTGATGGAACATAGGACTGCTAGGAGGAATTAATACAAAATCCATCCAAATCTTTGTCTTTAATGCTAAGATTGCTTGAGATCCATTGCAGATATGGAGAACATTGACATGAATGGTTCTAGTTGGAGAAGTTAATGAAGTAGTTGAGATTATACTTCCAACACTCCTCCTTAATCTCATTTATGAATTCCAATTACTTTCTTAATCTTATCCAGTGATGCTTCAACATCTACAATCTTCAAATTCTATGGATCAAACCTAGGAAATCCCAATTTTCTATTGGGATGTTCTAACCACGAGCTATGGCCTCCTTATCACTAGTCCATGGTAGGTTTAGGTGTGAAACACTTATTTTCTTCAACACCTCCCTTTGATTGATGCTATTGGTGCTCGAGGATCCTATCTTCAGTTGGCTCTATTGGCCTTATTCACACAAATACAAAATGTTATCCTCCTTGGATTCTTTGATCTCCTTCAACAACTCCTCCTTTCACTATTCTGGTAGCTTCACATTCCTCCACATTCTCAAACATCCTCCTTCAACAATTGTGACCAAAAGACTATGGTTGTGAACTTCCTATGGAGTGATGATGCCTTTAACAACTACAACTGTGACATTTCTGTACCTCTTTCAAAAACTACCCAATCTCTTTTATATGATCTCCTTGGCTTATTACTTGCTCAACAATGACCTGTGCAATAAAAATTTTCTTCTTCTTTGTCAAAGGACTTGTAGCTTTCTTGAGACAGTGCAGTGACCTCTTTTCTTATTGACCCCCTTCATAAATTTTTGTGAACTGCCTTCTGGCAATAGCTGATCAATCTTTAGACATGATTTTCCAACTTACTTGTGATTTGCATTTGGGGCAACCTTCCCTTCCATTGTATTTTCTTTTCTCCTTCGATGACATTTCAAATCTATGGCTTTCCTTATTGCCTATTCTTTTTTCTTCAAACTAATTTATTTTGATTTAAAGATGAGACTAGAGTCTACCTTAGACGACAACAACACTAGACTGCAATTACTCTTCTCCTTCCAGCTTTGTCAATTTCTTCTAAATAACAAAACATCCTCCAATGTGCAGCTACTAGAATAAACCAACAAACTAGCGATGACTCTCCTTCTATTTTTGACTAATGGCTATAGCGAAGTCTTCAGACATATTTTTTTCTCCTTTCTTCTCATGCTCTATTATTGCTTTCAATTGCAATCTCTTTTTTCTATCTTGGGGGGCAACTTCAGACCTTTTCCTCCTATAGCAATCTAGTCTCCAAATTTTTGCTTTGACTAACAAGGGAAACCTCCTTTCTTCTCCTTTTCCAATACAACTTTGAAAAAATAAATGATCTGACTTACATTTGATGGCTTCACATTCTTTGGTAGCAACTAAAAAATGTGGGCAACAACTTCAACCATGATTCCTCCTCGAATGACATATCTCTCTTACTCGGCCCTTTTAGTGGCCTTTGATTGGGCAATTTTTTCAATTCTTTCCTCCAACAACATTTTTGTCCCACCTTCAGCTGGTTCTCTCCTTTCTTTGATCTCTTTTGGATCTTCTTAGATTTCAACTCCTTTCTTGAACAACTTCCAAACTGTGCTTCTCTTTCTCTTTAAGTCTTTAACGACCTCCCATTTCTCTTTCACATTTTCTTTCACGAGCTTCTCAAGCTAATTTAATGGCCATCTCCTCTTTAGAATACAAGAAATTCTAATCTTCACTTCAAAATATTCCTTCTTACTATCCATCACAATATTTCTTAACCAAAAACTTTAATACATTTTTTGGATCGACAAACTTCTTAATGTGTTCAAAAATAGTAAACTATTCCTCTACAATTTTTCACAACATGAGACATTGTTTTGGATTGTTGTATCATTTTTTCCTTTTCTTTTTCTTCATTGTTTGACATGGGCACTTACACACCCAGGTAGACTCAACTACTATGCTTGAATGCTAGGCTTGATAGTGTTAGTGTTTTATAGCTGCGGGAGGTATTTCCTAAGCAAAAATAATCATAGGCAAGTCGACCTATCTTTTGTTAAATAAAATATGATATTGCTAGGTCAGCTCTAGAAGAGAGGTCACCCAGTCTTGCTATATAAAGGAGAAGGTGTCTCCTCATTTCATCATCAAATCAATCCATTCAAAGTTCGAATTTCTTCAGTAGCAGTTCTATTTTCTAAGCAATAGATTAACATCAAGGAGAAGTGTCATTATTCTTGTGTATTCAAGATTCGCTTCAAGGAGAAGTGTCATTATTCTTGTGTATTCAAGATTCGCTTCAAGGAGAAGTGTCATTATTCATTGTATGAGACTCGACCTCTTCTAGGGCCTGATTTTGTGTGCTATTTCTGCACTTATTTTTTTGATTTATAAGAGCATATCTTGCTGGGTTTTTCTCCCTTGAGTAGGAGGGTTTTCCCAGGGTAAAATACCATGTTCATTGTTCTATGTGTTGTATTTTCTGCTTACTTGCATTTCTGATCTAAAAAAAACTAACAGATAGGATTCCTAGACACCCTACGACTTTGATACCAAATGATGCATTTGAAGGGGGGATAAAAACAAAAATGAAAACAAACATTGAGGTCTATATTAATCAAAGAAAGCTTTACATGAACATTCTGAGCTACTACTCATTCATACAGACATGTTGATACCATTACATTCACAAAGTGTTGTTGCTACAACTTCTCATAACTCGTGTCAAACATAACACCACTACATACTCCTTAAACAATGAAGCATTACAAAGATAGATGTTCAACTCATCCATACAAACACCATTATTGACTTCTTATAGCTTTGCGAAGCTGGACTCCATTTGGGAGTGAGTGCTAACAAAAAGACTCATCCAATATATAGAAGAGTAAGCAACTATAGATGACAAACAATATAGAATAAAATAATATTTCATATTACCCAAAAAATGTGTGAAGCTTGCTGATGCAAGAGAGGACAATTAGGAGGAATTAATATGAAATCTATCAAAATCTCTATCTTTAATGCTAAGACTGCTTGAGATCCATTGCTAATACAAAGGACATTGACATGAATGGTTCTAGCTAGAGAAGTTAATGAAGTAGTTGAGATTATACTTCCAACATGAATTAACTAGGCAACCAACTTTCTCAATTAAAGGCTGCAACCGCTAATTAGCCAATCTACCTGTCTTCATTGCATGAATTATGATTAACGAATCATCTTCAATTTCAACTTTTTCTATCTTCATTTACATGCAAAGTTGCAAACCATAAATTAGGGCCAATATTCAACCTTCGTGTTAGTGCCTTCTTGTAATGGTTGTGACATTTCAATTGCCACAACACCTTTTCAGTTTCAAATTATGCACCCAACATCAGGGATCTTGAGATTCCCCTATGAAACAATTCTGTTAGTTATTTGTTAAATGAAAGGGAAAGTTGTCTCATGCTGAGAAAATCAACTTTCAAGTAGTTGAAACTCCTTGCCCCGCGCCCAAAAACAAACTTTCACTCACAACTGATATTTTCTTCTTAAAGGTTGCAACAATCTTGTTTCGAGCTCAAGAATCGAGTAGCCCCAAAACCATGATATTTTCAAATGCTTACTTAAGTGAGCGTACAAAACTTGGGCACATTGACATGTACTATCCCTTAGTTTTTTAGGGTTTTATTTTGTCAGGCTTTAAAATTATAGGGTTTGAAATCTAATGGTTTGAAATTTTACGTTTTCAAATTCTATGATTTGAATTTTTTTGGATTTTGATTATGGGCTTTAATTTTTTTAGGATTTTCTTATGCAACACTTTGTGTTGTTCCACTTAATTTGGCGAATATTGTTGCAGAGGCCCTTGTGTTTTGGATTCAATTTTCCCTTGCCTTGTAATGCATAAGATAGTAAACCAATAAAAAAAGGATTTGGAAATTTACATTATTTTGAAGATTTGTTGATTTTGTGCTATCTTTGGGTCATATAATGTGAATCAACACATATCTTTGCCTATCAATTTAATGAGTGTTGCAAAAAACATTTGTTATGATTGTATTTGACATCGAGGAGGTCTGAATGATGTTGTAGTCCATGGGATGCAATCTTCCAAATCTTTTAATGTGTGATTGCTAATAAGAGAGGATTATTTCAAAGTTCACATATCTCACCTTTCTGTGAAGTTAGCTTTTATGTGCTTCACTTGCTTCAGATGTTCACAACATTTGGTTATGTTGGTTATCCCTATTGACATTTCAAAATTAGCTTTAGTTACTTTATGGATGTTTATCATAAATTTTTATACCACATAATAAAGACTCACAACAAATCTGAGTATCTGATCTATTGGAAAAGCGTAGTCAACATTAGAGCTAGGCTAGAGATGGAACATACAAATACAATATACATTATTCAACCTCAAGCTTTTAAAATAAAATATGCAGACTAACACACCTGCCCCATCAATGCAAACATAAATTTTCTACCCCCTCATGAAATTCAAGTCATATGAGACAGTCACTAATTGCTAACATGATTTCGATATTACATGTATTAGGTGGTATTTTTGTAGTGTATCAAATTATGTAATAATGAATTAACATTTCTACGTACTTTCAAGTCAATCTTCATTGACTCATGTTATTATGTTCAAATCGAAATGATTTGTGCTCAACCAAATAATAATAGCCAACTTTTACAGCTAAGCTTAGATTCAAAATGTATGCATATACAATCATTGCACTAATGAGTAAGAGTAGTGCTCGAAGTTTAAATTACAACTTTCAACTCTAGGATATTGAGAAAAATATGTTTTCAATTGAACTTATATGTGCTAAGTGCAAACTTTTTCTTGAAGATTCTTATTAGAAAGCTGTTCAAAATCATATAAAATATTTTATAAAATACAATCGATGTAACTATTGCACCTTCTTTCAATACAAATACTAGTTATAATATCTTAAAATCAAATACCTATACTTGTTTAATACATAGATTACATACATCTCATACCAACTCATTTACTAAATTAAACATATACTTATGTGTATGCAATTACTAAAACCTCACGAAAATATATTTCCTACACTTAGGAATGTAAAAAACAAAAAAGGAAAAGAATTAAAACAAAAATCTATAAGGTCTTCGTCTAGGCTAGCCTACCCAACTAACCACCCGTTATTGTAAATTCTTTGGCAACCGGGTCCAATGCATATGATCACAACTTCACAATTTAACAGATTTCGAGCTCGGCCCCTCCAAAAAGTTCAAACAAAACAGAAAGCCATTTCGCCGCTTCGGCGGAGGTTCGAATCTCACATCTGTCACGTTCACATAACATGTCAGAGAAGACTTAAGTTCGAATCCCAGACACCAATTTCACTTAGTTTGATCACTCTACCGAACAAAAGGCAATGGACGCCATATTTGCACAGATCCAGGTGGATCTCCGTTCGAACGACGGGCTGCGCCAGGCGGGAGCCCTCTTGCAGGCCTTGCAACACTCGGCAGCCGGCAGAGATATCTCGTCCGTTTCAAAATGCGCCTGCGACGAAATCATCGCGTCACCTGCCTCCGCCGTCTGCAAGAAGCTCGCCTTCGATCTCATCCGCTGCACGCGCCTCACTGCCGATCAGTGGGAAACAGTATGCAAAGGCATAAAAAATGACTTCGATTTTCCTGACCCTGACGTGACAGCTGCCGGGGTATCCTTTCTGTCCGCGATCCCCTCCTACAGGCTTGGCAAGCTCATCACAGACTGTAGCAAAGAGATCACCAACTGCCTTGTATCCGACAGCGACAAGCTTCGTTTCGCTATTACCGAAACCCTAGGTTCAATTCTCGCCCGGGACGATCTTGTAACGCTTTGTGAAAATAATGTTAATTTACTCGACAAAGTAAGCTCCTGGTGGAAGCAAATTGGCAACAATATGCTGGACTCCTCTGATGCGGTCTCCACGGTCGCCTTCGAAGCCGTAGGAAGGCTATTTCAGGAATTCAATTCCAAGAGAATGAGCCGTTTGGCAGGTAGGGGAAGTTTTAATGAAGCACACATTATTCTTAAAAGTTATGGTATAAAGCAAGCTTTCTGCAATCAACCGCATAGTATTTAAATTGTCCAGGTGAATTTATATTTATTCTTGACGAGAACCTTTTTTTGTTTTTCGTACTTGTTTCAGATTTTATTCTTAGAATCAAGATTGATGCACGAAAGCATTTCCCGAAGCTCTTCTGGATAGCTTGCGTATAACTTTTTGCCATACGCAGGTTACGCAGTAGAGCTTCTGTAAAAGATATATATATTCCTTTAATTAATTGAGTTCAATATTCATTGTTAGAAAAGGTTTCTGGATCCAACTGCATTGGAGTTTTTGGAGACCCTGGCAGTGTTAAAAATTCCAACTCAGTTTTATAGAATCCTTTTCTAGTAATATGCCTCTGAAAGTTTTAAATCTCAGATCTTCATTTTCAAATGGCTAATGCATTTGGAAAAAAAATTGAACAATTAATTGCTAAAGTTTTCCCTGTGGGCAGGGGATAAGCTTATTCCGAGTGAAAATTCTCTGGCAATTCGATCAAATTGGGTTATTGCCACGGCCAATCTAGTTTGGACCAGGCGGAATTTGCTTATGGCCAGGTCTTTAGTGCTTCCTGTGGAGAGCTTTAGGGTTACGGTATATCCTCTGGTTTATGCATCCAAGACAGTGGCATCTGGGGTTATTAAGGACCTGAAGAAGCTTTCTGGGAACCGCAGGGGCAATGATGGAGACCCTACGGGTCCTTCCGAGTTTGATAATGCAGAGATGATGGTTGGAGTTTCGGATGTGGTTTCACACCTTGTACCATTTTTGAATTCGTTGGATCCGGCACTGGTTTTTGAGGTGGGAATCAATTTGCTTTCGTTGGCAGATGTCCCTGGAGGGAAGCCAGAGTGGGCATTTGGGTCAATTACAGCAATCCTTACACTTTGGGATCGGATGGAATTTTCTGCAGCGCGAGAGAGCATTGTACGGGCTGTGGCTACCAATCTGCAGTTGCTGGACATTCATGTGCAGGTCTGTAGAATCTGAAGAATTAGTTTTGTTTTGAGTGGCAATAGCTTATTATTTTTTGTTCTTTATCCATGTATTTATTTGTCATTGTTAGTATGTTTTTCTATCAGTATATAAGCCTAAGATGTTGTTATAGTTATGAAAATTACACGACAACAACCTTCCAGAGATTGGAAGATCTACCGTTGTCTCTAGCAGATTACAGACACCATGACAAATGTGTTTTGTCAAAGCCTGGCAGGACTGCACCATAATTATGCCTATTAAAAGTTAAAAAATAAAATGTCCAAGTGGGCTGAACAGGCTCGATAACCAGCAAATGCATACACTAATATGTTAATAGAGATGTTTTAAAGGACATAAAGAAGGTGATTAACTTTCTCAATCTGTTATTTTTCAATCCATAATCTTATGGTCAAAAGTGCATTACAATTGCATTGAACCTAAAATCAGTTATGGGATATGAGGATACATCTGGTAGTACTTGTTTACTATTTCATGTTTGTGTTCTCTGTCACATACACCCTGCAATGCAGTTTTGGTTTCCCTGATAGGTAATCTAATATTGCCTTGATCATATGGTGTCTTCCTCACTTACTCTTACTGCTGACATTTTTGCAGCCCCAAGTAAGCTTTCATATCAGAAAGATGTGGTTAAGTACATATTCTTACTGTATGTCCTCCAACTGTTGCTGAGCTATTGGTTTGGATGCTCTCTTCAACCGTATCAGGTTTCCTATAAGATCCAGCTGTTTGATATTATTGATTTTGTAACCACAGATGTGCACTAGATTCATGATTTTTTATCTCGCTATAAGATTCTAAAGTGAATGCAAGTGTGTTTATGGTGTCTGCGGATTCAGTACATTAACAGTACTGAAATTTGAAATGCATAATTACACAAGCTGACCATATTTCAGATATTGAAAGAATTTTCTAGTTAGGGATGGTTAGTATTTTCCATACTGCGAACATTGAGACAAACAATGAGAAAATCTGTTCTGTGGATTCTAATGACAACCATATTAATTATGCAGCAATGTTTTATTAGCGGGACATTAATTATTCTCTTTTTATTCACTGAATGTAAATCCTGGTACAGAGGAGGACTGCAGAATTTCATTGCACAGGGTGTTGTGCTTGAGTGATTCAGGTGCATTATTTGGGGATGAAGAATGTGGGTCCATGGTTGATTGATTGCAAAGCCCTCTCTTGCAGCTGTGTTGAAGTTCTCTATTACTCCTGAGAGATGTCTGCCTGCCTTCCTGAATTAGAATTTTCCAATTTCAAATTAAAATGTATTGGTTGTGGAAGAGAGAGATATAGGGGAGAGGGGCCAGTAGTCGTGCGGGCTAACTTCGTCAGCATGTAGCAATTGACTGTAATATCGTAGGACCTTCATTTTTTTTTTGAAATGTGGACTAGCCTCTTATCTATCTATAACTAAGGTTTGGAGGTGTGACTCATCACGCAACTTGCCACATCAACACATACTGAGGAGTGTCCAAAATTTGTCTTTTTAAAGATTCGGCCAAAACTTATTCATGGTACCTCTAGTAGTCGAACAAAAAAATATCATTTGTTGTTTGTAGAATATCATTTTTTTATTTAAAATAAAACTTATATGCAACCTAAATGGACCAAATAGCTATTGCTGACCATAAATCTTTGTTATCTCTAGCTTTTATATTCAACACAAATGGACCAATAGTTGAACACATAAAAACTATTTGTTGTTATAAAAAGTTAAAAACAACACATAATTATTTCAATTACAACTTATATCAAACAAAAATGGACCAATAGTTGAATACTAAAACTTTTTGAAAATCCTTCACATTTATTGAAAAAATACATGGTATTTATTGTGCTCACCTTTAATATTTGTGATAGGACAAATTATTAATATTAAATACTCCAATGCTTGTACATTGCTACCCCAATAGTTGTACACATAAGAACAATATTTGTTCACTATGATAACAATACTTGTTCAAATGAGTGTCTTATTTTATCAATGAGCATTTAATTTTGTAAATGACACACTTATAGTGGATAGTTTAGATATTTTATTTGAGACAAAAAAATATTTATTTCACTTGTTCATGAATGTATTTATGTTTTTTTTTACTTGAACTATTGATCCCATAATGTCACATATTTGATAATATTTTGACTAATATGTGAAATGAATATATACAAGATATAATATTAATTCATTCTAGTATTGATATGAATAATCACAATTGACTGCATGACTATTGGACCCCGCACGACTACTGGCCCCTCTCTCCTAATGAGGTTGAGATTAAGGATGGAATAAATGGAATTTATAGCAGTTCAACTTGTTGATGAGGGATGGTTCAAAATGAATAGAATAAAAATAATAACTAGATTATAACTAACTGTTCTGAGCTACATCAACAAACAATCAGATATTATTATTCCATGCTTCCAAGATGCTAAAATAAATTACCCTGTCTTTTTGTGGGACCTTTGTCTGCTACTGCCATTCTCTTCCTTGAAGTGATGGATTTATATTATGTTCTACTTTGGTTTATTCTATTCCTTCTCTTCTTGCTTTGTAAAGGCTCAAATGACCCAACAGTAAACTGTTTATAGATAATTTGTGATGCAGATAGGCCTCTGCTTGTGCAAATCAGTCTCAAGCAACAAATACTCTGTCCTAAACATCAACTCCATTAGAAGGCGCTATTCCTACGGCTCATACTGGGGGCTATAAATAATAACAAGAAATAAGAAAATTAGATATTGAGGAATTCAGTTCAGTCTATACCAAAATGATATGACACTGTTTCTATTATTTATAATTAAAAGACAGATACTAAAACTGGACACCCTAGTAGAGCTTGTCTTGACAGTCAAAACAAAAATCACTACCCGCACAGCTACCCCAACTCTAATATATCTGACCTGCTCTTCTTCTCAGATCGTGTATCTCATCCAGAAAAGAAAAAACTCTGCCCACAAAAGACAAAATTCCAATTGGAATCCAGAAAAGAAAACTGTGCTCTCCCAAAAGGGACGCCCTCCCAAAGACAAGCCCACAACAGTTGCCACTACAGGCCGTTACAAATCAAAATTCAACACAAACTAAATATAGAGAACTGACTGGAGAGTAGGAAACCCCCCCATAAAGAGGGCAGTTACATCAGTTTGCAATCCATGGCCTGTTGATCAAACCCAATTATGTAGAATTCTGTCTGCTATCCTCAACACAATTCCTTCTAGATCATGCTACTCTGGCTACTTTGGACCATAGTCTTTGCTTCCGGAGCTGTGAAGGTTTCTTGCAGGCTTTTCTTTACCTTTTGATTGTTTCTTTTCCCTTTGTGAAAAAGGTAAAATAAATAGACATTTGTGTTGTTTTTACTTGACTTGTCTGTAAAAGTCATACATCTGAATGGCATGGTGAAAAAATAAAGATGTTTACATTGACATGTCTCTTCTCGGATATTGCAGTGCACCTGAATGTTCCTGTTTGTCTTAAAAATTAAATAATGAAATTGATTCCTTTTTATCAAATACCAGAGTAACAATAAGATGGAACTTTGATTTTTTTGATGTCTATACAGGTTTCTCTTTTTAGAAGATTGCTTCTTATGGTGAGAAATTTAAGAGCAGAATCAGATCGAATGCATGCTCTTGCTTGTATTTGTCGGACAGCTCTTTGTGTTGATCTTTTTGCCAAGGAGAATGTACGTAGAGGGCAAAAACCACATACTGGAACTGATATTACTTCACTTTTTGAAGAGCGGAGGATTAAAGAGGATCTAAACAATGTCACAAGTAATAGTTTGTTTCGAGAAGAATTGGTGGCTTCTCTAGTTGAAAGTTGTTTTCAGTTGTCCCTTCCTCTTCCTACACAGAAAAATTTGGGCACTGAAAGCAGAGTAATTGGAGCATTGGCTTATGGCACAGGTTATGGGGCAATGAACTGGACAGAATCTGCATTAGAGGTTGTGGAAATTTGTAGGCCTTGTGTGAAATGGGATTGTGAAGGAAGAACATATGCAATGGACTGTTATTTGAAGTTACTTGTGAGGTTGTGCCATATTTTTGATACCAGGGGAGGTGTTAAGAAGGTTAAGGATGGAGCTTCACAGGATCAAATACTGAATGAAACACGGCTGCGTACTTTGCAACAGCAGCTTGTCAAGGACTTATCTGAGGTACATGGTTTCTTTTGTAGACTTTGTATATGGAGTACATAGATAGTCCATTTCTTGCTAGTCCTTATTATTATGCATTATCTACATCCTTGTAAAACCTTTTAATTAGAAATTAATTGGTTATGTGCTTACATCTGCAATTTCTAGTATTTTCCTTTAACTTAATAATGTTACTGAGAGCTTTCATACACGGTCTTGATAAGAATGAGCAAGATATTCTTTTAATGTGGGATATGCGAAGGAACTGAATTATATGTTTCTTAATTATTTTTAGATCTTATATTAGCCATGTTTTGCTCTGGTTGGGGTTTCTGGGAGGAGGGGTCACTAAAGGGGAGCCAGGCAGTGGCTCAAACCTGGGCCAGCGTTGGTAAACTCCCAAAGATTTACTGCTAGATCCGGCCCCAGGCCTTCAAATTAGCCGAGTTTGTTAGGAATATTACATCATAGGATGCAAAAAATAATTATTTGTTTGTTAGAGTTTGTTTAATAGGTTATTAGAATAGTGGTACGTATTGATTTGTTAACAACAACTCTGTAATGTCCCTGGCAAAATCTGACTTTGTTTTCACCTTTTCAAGCCTTGGACATTTCGTCAAACATTTGTCTTGCAAAGTTTGAACTTGCTGTTATAAATTTCTGATTGCTTTGTTTTGATGTTGCTTGATGCTAATGATGTTTCAAGAGGTTCTCCAATGATGCAAATTGACTAATAATAAAATAACAATGATATGCAATATGTTTTTGTGTTTTTCTAATGCAATTAAATGACACAACTTGATGCAAATGAGCAGCTACAGGCAAGTGACATTTCGTCATACATTTGGAAAGCAACCTCCAAAGAAACTTTTATTGCAAAATAACTTCCCAGCAAATTACAATAATGTATTGCTATGATAATTATGCAACTCCTACTCTTATTAAATGGTGTATGAACTAAATGCAAGCTGATTGTGAATGATTTGCCAAAACTCTTGGCTTACAATGACATGAATGTATGCAACTGTAGTTGCTGTTATAACAACATTATTACAATGAAATGATGCTAAAATATGAAGTAAGAAATGCATATAAAAAACCTGGGATCATAAGCTGATGGTATAGTGCCTCTTCAATGAAAATGCCCTCCAACTTTTGCCGCCCTTGCCCTTGCCTGGCAACTTTTTGTATAAATAAATGCAGCAATAATAGGTCTCCAAATTGGTGTAGAAATGATTGCCAACTCGAAAGGAGACAATCCCTCCAATACCCACAAAATTTTGTCCTCTTAGTGAAGAGCAATGAATGAAAATGCAATTCCTCCCATGGCTGGTCTGCAGACTGAAACAAAATTACAAACCTCAAATAACTCACCAAACTTCTCCAAAAATGTTCTCCAATGGTTGCAATTATCTCAATGAGAAAGATTGAAGTATCTCCCTCCACTATCCAACTAGGGTTGATATTTCACAACCAAAATTGGTACCTTAGAGTCTTCAAACCCTCAAGCCATGAAAGCATTCAATCTCTCTTTCTACCACGTAGGTATGTAAGAAGTAATAAAATCCAAGTGTGCTTGAATGACTAACAATGAACTTCTTATATACTTTTTCTAACCCATCTCAAGAAGCTTCTAGAATATTTTATTATTTTATTATTTAAGTGACTTTTTGATATATCATTTTATTATAGTCACTTTATTAAATTAATTATAATAAAGTTACCTTTGAGATATTATTTTATTAAGATAACTTTATTAAATAATTAATTTAATACTCTACTTTAATTTAATTAAAATAATCAATTAGTCATCCTTATGAAATATCAATATTTGGACATCTTAATTAATTAATTTAATTAAATTATTCTGCCTCCAAATCGGGGACATGACAAAATATTAATAGGAAATTTGTTTGAGGAGTTACCTATAAAATAAGATATGAAAATCCTATATATATATATATGGATGTAATTTCGTACTAATAAAGGCAGAATAGAAACGTGTTATTTCTTGCATAAAATTGTTAGCTTCTATGACTTCCATATAATTTCTTATATGGTATCAGAGCGGTTATCCAAGCATATCAGTCATTTTGGTTGCATTCATTCTGCAACTCCTGCCAACAAGACATTTGGTGGAGAACATTAAAAAATGAAGGATATGAGTTTTCTATCGATGCTGTCAATGTGACGGGGAGGAACCACTACAGCTAGCTCACAAGAGGAGATAGAGACGGACTTGCACTTGCCATATTGATCTTGTTCGATGTATGCTCTTGCCCTTTATTGGTCTACAGATCCATGAGTAGACATGTGTGGAAATTTATGGAGCTTTGAGGCATCAAGGATTAGCATTACATGCAAGATTCCCTACCAAAACTATTGGTTGAGATGTCTTTGGCAAGTGAATTGAGGACTGGATCAATATTTTCTTTGAAAATACTTAAGGTATTTTGATTTGCCACTGATTCACTTATAAAGGCCAGGAATAGGGCCTATACATAGCGTAAAAATTAACATTTAAAGGAGTGTATTGCATTGTTTGCATGCATATAAAGGAAAGAGTGAAGCCATCGTTGTCTCCATCGTTGTCTTCATCGCTCTATTTTCCATTGGCACCGATTTCTCCACTACTGCTGTCGCTGTCCTCAGAGCATTCACTTATATTATGTCCATGTTCAGGAAAAGGCTCTTTATTAGGTCCTAGCATACAAAGTATTGTTGCGTTGGTTTGTTGAGCGTTCGAGGTTTGAATCTCGATAGCCTCGTTTCTGTAGTAAGTAGATGGAAAGAACAGTTTACTAATCATTTTTTTCTTTTTGTGAAAACAAGCAATTCGTGCTCTAGGCGTCTTGCTTATATGTTCTGTATTTAGGTTCTTTTTTTCTATTATTCACTCATTTAGAAATTTTTTTATAAGTATACATTTGTAGATTGAACATCTAATGATAGCTTTTAGTGAAGATTTATGGTGACTGATTGCTATTGTTCCTATAGTGTCTTAAAATATAGTGTGTTGTCAAAGTCAAGTTGTATTTAAAATAGGGTCTATTTGTCAAATTTGTATTAGTGTTAAGGTGCATTATTGGTGGAGCCTGACACCTTCAATATTATTTAGATTAGGGGGGGAGTCAATTAGTGTTTCTTTCAATGGAGAAAAATAGCGTATTAATAGAAAAATTTGAAGGTATAGAATTCCATGCTTGGCAAATCAAATTACAATTGATTCTTAGAAAAGGATTTGTGGGATGTGGTAAGTGGAGCAACAACAAGGCCGACTGATGTTGATGAAAGTGCAAAGTGGACAGCAAAAGATTGAAGAGCAATAGCTTTGATTGGTCTTGCACTGTCAGATGCATACCTCCACCACATTGGCTTATCGAAGACCTCAAATGAAATTTGGGATAATTTGAATACTTTGTTTGGATCAAAAGCATCAAGTGCAAAGATGGGCTTAAAGCATAAATTGTTCGGGCTGAAAATGATGGAAGGCGAAACATTGTTCAACATATTAGTAAGTTTCGCTCCCCATTGAAACAACTAGTTGGGATAGATGCTAAAGTAGATGATGATGATTCAAAAGCTATTTTGTTAAATAGCATGCCTCCTAGTTATGGAAACATTGTTTTCACATTAAACAAAGTAGATGCTACCCCAGATGAAATAATATCTACTTTGATTGATGAAGGAGCTAAGAAAATTGATTCAATTATAGAGGAAACTGCAATGTATGGGAAAAATAGGCCAAACTATTCCTCCAAATCTAGTTCTTCTACATCAAAGGGAAATCGTTTCTTCAAGAATAGAATTTTGTGCTACTATTGCAATAAGAAGGGACACATTGTTATGAATTGCACTCAGCGTGCCAAGGATCTCCTTGATGGCAAGTTAAATACAGATAAGGCATTAGCTGCAAATGATGATGAAGAATGCCTTCATGGGGAGGCTATTGAAGACCCTCCACACAAAAATAGTGAGGAGGAATATGTTTTCTAAATCAAATCAAGAGTTTGTATTTGTGAATGGATGGGTTTGTCCCCATTCACAAGATGATTTAAGTGGTTGGTTGTGTATGTCTCCAATCACAATTTTTATTTGTTTGTGAATGGACGTGTTTGTTCCCATTCAAGAGATGGTGAAGTGATTGGAAGTGTTTGTCCCTAGTCACAAGAGTTGGTGATTATGATTGGATGTGTTTGTCCCCAATCATAAAAGTTGGTGATTATGATTGGATGTGTCCCCAATCATAATTGTTGTGAGCAGATGTGTGTGTCACTATTCATAACCTTGATCTTGGATAGATGTGTTTGTCCCTATCCAAACTTGATGCAAAACCTTGATAGATGTGTTAGTCCCTATCCTTGGTTCCATGTGTAGATGTGTATATCCCTACTCATATCATATGATGAACTACTAAGTGTGGTCATCATGTAATGTTGGTCCACTATCCCCATTTGGAGAATGATGCAATATGGGGGGGTGTTAGGAATACTGCATCATAGGATGCAGAAAACAATTATTTGTTTGTTAGAGTTTGTTTAATAGGTTATTAGAATAGTGGTACATATTGAGTTGTTATTAATAGGAAATTTGTTTGAGGAGTTACCTATAAAATAGGATATGAAAATCCTATATATATATGGATGTAATTTTGTACTAATAAAGGCAGAATAGAAACGTGTTATTTCTTGCATAAAATTGTTAGCTTCTATGACTTCTATATAATTTCTTATAGAGTTTCAACTTTCAATGTAAGATATCTTTATTTGCTCACAATGGGAGAAAGTAAAGTGTCAACTGGTCAATTTAGGTGATTTCATTAAGGGTTTGGAACTGAAGATAATAGAAAGCACATTGTAGATGTCTGCTTTTGTAGTCATGCTGAGTTATTTTGATTGTTTTTGGACATTAATATGTTTTCTTTCCTTTTTTTTCAAACCATTATGACTTACATCATCATCAGAAACTAGATTGCATACATCGGCTTGAACCTGGGCTAGCAGTGGTAGACTACCAGAGGTTTACTGCTAGACCTACCCACAGGCCTTTAAATTAGCTGAGTTTAAATTGTTGAAGATATTTGTATCTGCTCACTGGGAGAAGGTAAAGCTTCAAGTGGCAGACATTTTAAATAAGGATTTGGAAGTGAAGATAATAGAAAACACATTGTAGATGCATGCTTTTTGAGTTACACTGACTTATTTTGGTCCTTTTTGGATGTTAGTAGGTTTTCTTTCCTTTTTTCTCAAACCTTAATGACTTATTTCATCATCAGAAGTCAGATTGTATACATTTTTAAGTGACTTGACTGTCGATGCAGATGTAAGTAAATACTCTTCTAAGAGTACATAAACAGCTTACTTCAGAATAGTCTAAATTTTGATTATATTTGATGCTATGGGTTATTGTTGAACTTGGTATGAACCTTGTGCTTCCAAGGCACTTATATTGGATAGTATCATTCATATTCATGAAATATAAAAAATAATGTTAACCAGCTATGATTATCATCAAATGTCTAACACAAATACTATGTTTGGTGAGGGAAGCGAGGACTTTTTTTTTGGCTAAAGATAACTATGGTTAAGGGAGCCTAGACCCAAGAAAAAGTTGGCTCGCTGCTAACTCTCAGCTTTAATAACACTCATCACACTGTGTCAAATCCAAAAAAACAGAATATTAAAATATAATAGCATACAGTTCAATGCCAAAACAATATTCACTCTTAGTCAAAAGACTTGGTAAAATACACATACATTTCATCAATATATATCATCTGACACAAATTCCATTCAAATAACCCTGTAGAACTTTACAATTATCATATTCTTCAACTTAAGTGTCAAAAACTCCGGTCCTACACAAGTGCTGAAGTTTAAGCTGAAAGAGATGAAATTCCACACACTCAGGCTGACCATTTAAAATTGGGGTGATTGCAATAGGGCACTTGGCAAAAGGATCAGCAACAAGGGAGGCGGGATTCTTCGATGTTCCAGACACAAAGCATTAAAATCCTATGGCTAGTTATTGCAAAAGCATGTAATAGTTAAAGCCAAAGAAGCATAAATCTGGAAAAAATCGCGATTAATCGTGATTTTCATATAGTCGGCACCCAGCACGTTTTTTTCCCCGATTTTTTCAAAAAATGTTGACAATAGTCAACGACTCATTCCCCGTTTAAATCACGTTTAAATCTGCAAAAAATCGCGATTAATCATCTCACCTACCCGCTATTAAATTCCCGCCAAAAAAAAAAAAACCCTAAAACGATGTGAAATTGTATAAGTTACAGTGAAAATGCGACTGATATTAGATGAAAGCGGTGGACTTCAGAGTTCAGGGTCTTCAGATGAAAATGCGAATTTGAAAGCGGCCGACTTCACCATTTCTTCCAGCGACACCATTGCTTGTTGCAGATTTCGGTTCCTTCAAACTTCCGTGTCTCAGGTAGGCTTGCATTTTTCTGTAAATGCATTTTGATTTTATTGTTAAAGATTTATAGTTTTACTATTATAAATTTATAATTTTTTTCTATTTATTAATTTAAATACTAATATACTAAAATTTAAATAATACTAATTAAATATTATATTACTATTTATTTCTATTTATTAATTTTAATACTAATAAAACTAAGATTTACAACAGCAATTTAGTATTATTTAATTAGTATTACTGTATTGTTTTTTCAAAATCAATAATATACTAAATAAAAAATACTGTATTATTTTTAAATATATTTATTTAGTTTTATTATTATTTAGTATTTAATTAATATTGTATTATTTTTTATTTTAAAATTACTATATAACTATAAAATATAATTTTAAAATACAATCATTATTTTATAATAATCACGATTATTATATTATTTTAAAAATATTTACTGTATTACTATTTTCTAATTAATTATTTTACAAATATCATTAATTAATTTTAATTAATTATTATTATTATTATTATATCATTTTAAAAATATTTAGTGTATTAAAAAATACAGTAAATTACTAAATAGTAAAACTAAATATAATCAATAGTTCATAAGAAATTAGCTGGTTATTTTAAATTTTATCAAATTTCAATTTTATCTTAGAGAAATAAAATACTTTTGTAGATTTCATTCTTGATCAGTGATCACAATGCCATGTCAGAAAGACTTTGCGTGGAGACATTGCACACCAATTGATGGTAGTGCAAAGGTTAAATGCAATTGGTGCCAGGGTGAAGTCGGCGGTGGAATTTATCGGTTCAAATGGCATTTGTCAAAAGAACCAGGTAATAACACCACCATTTGCGGAGATTGCCCTGCAGATGTCACATATCAGGCAAAACAAGCTCTTCATTGTGTTGCTAAGAATAAGGCCAAAAAAGCAAGAACCAGAGTTGAAACAGGTTCTAATTCTGCAAGTGTGAAGAGGAATAACTTGGATGAGGAGGATGGTGGGCATGGGGGTTATAGGGAATCCGGATCAACACCTTCTTCTATAGCACGTGGCCCAAACACAGGTGGAGGAAACATTGATGCTTTCTTCCAACCTCGTAGTACACCAGGATCACATACCACTTTGGAGAGTATAGGATGGAGGAAGAATGTCCATGATCAAGCGAAGAAGGCCATTGCAAATTCTTGGTACTCCTCGAGCTTGCCATTCCATGCTGCCAGATCTCCATATTGGCAAGCTATGGTTGATGCTCTTGTAGCTGTAGGTCCTAGGTTTCGAGCCCCATCTTATTAGACATTGAGGACTAGTATGCTTAATGATGCAGTAAACGATGTCAAAGATGCTCTTAAAGAGCATCGATCAAAGTGGACTAATAGTGGGTGCACCATTATGTCAGACGGATGGACAGATAGAAGGAACCGAACCCTCATCAACTTCCTTGTCTCTTCTGATCTTGGCACTATTTTTTTGAGATCTGTAGATGCATCAAATACAATGAAATCTGCAGCTGCATTGTTCGATATGTATGACTCGGTAGTCATGGAAGTGGGGCCAGATAATGTGGTTCAATTTATTACAGACAATACTGCTGCTTGTGTTGCTGCTGGGAGACTTCTGATAGAAAAATACCCCTCCATGTTTTTCACCCCATGTGCAACACATTGCATTGATCTAACCCTAGAGGACATTGGGAAAATTGATTGGGTTAAGGAGATACTGCATAAGGCTCGCTCTGTTACCAAACATATTTATAATCACACAAGGGTTTTGAGCATGATGCGGTCTTTCACAGACGACAAGGTCCTAGTTCGTCCAGGGGTGACAAGATTCGCAACACATTTTCTTGCACTACAGACACTTTGTCAACAAAAAATGAATTTGAAACGAATGTTTGTTTCAAGAGAGTGGACGGAGACTGGCTTTGGGAATCAAACAGATGGCATGGCAGTCGCAGATTACATGTATTCTACTAGTTTTTGGAATGTGGCTGAACAAGTTGTATCATTTTCGGAGCATCTAGTAAAAGTCTTGAGGCTAGTGGATGGGGATAAATCCCCCATGGGATACTTGTATGAGGCCATGGATAGGGCCAAGGAGGTGATGAGGGGTAGGCTGGAAAATGACAGGGATAGGTATATGCCATTGTGGGACATAATAGATAGGAGATGGGATGGACAGATGCACTCCCCTCTCCATGCTGCAGGATACTTTCTCAATCCATCATTGTTCTACAACTCTTCATTTAGACAAATTGATGCTGAGATCACACAAGGATTGTTAAAGTGCATGGACAAAATGTTTCCAAACCAAGAACGATTGCATGAAGCTATGTCAAAGTTGCAATTGTATAGGCAGGGAAGGGGTTTTCTCTCTTATAGGGTTGCCGTGGAAGGCTGAAAGACCTTCCAACCAGGTAGACTCTATAAAATTTTGATAATCTTTTGATTTTTCATGTCACATGATCATTAAATGTGTCTTAGATTTTAAGATATTCTTACATGATACTCATCTCCATATAATGTTCTTTGAACTTTCAGCTCAATGGTGGGATTTTTTTGGCCACGAATGCAAAAATCTAAGGTGGATGGCAATACACATTTTGACCCAGCCATGCAGCTCATCCGCTTGTGAGCGTAATTGGAGTGTTTTTGAACACATACATTCCAAGAAACGCAACCGCTTAACACAAAAACGAATGAATGACTTGGTGTTTGTTCACCACAACCTCCGCCTGAAGCTAAAGAAAGCTCAAGGTGAGTCTTTTAATACGCTTGCAATCAATTTCAATTGTTGTCATTGTGTTTTTCACTTGTAGAGCAAAGACTAATTTCTACATGGACAAAAATAGGAACTATTGAGGAAGATGCCCCAATTGACCTCGACGAGATTGATCCTGAGTCTGAGTGGATTGCTGCATCTGATGATGATGTTCTTGAGGATGAATTTGAATATTGTCTTGAGCTTGAAGATGTAGATATCATTGCGGAGGCCAGCGTGCCTCTTGATATACTTGAAGAAGCTCAGCAGGCAACCGGTCACCTAGCAGCTTCAACATCAGGAGCGGGAGCTTCTGCCCTCTAGCACGTCATTTGCTACAATTGATTTTTTTGGAACTTTGTACTTAGTTTATAGGTTTACTTTGTACAAAGTCCCTAACTATATTGTAATAGACATTTTGACAACTGTCACCATTTGATATTTATGCAGTTGTAGTATGTTTTGTGCAATGTAATCACTAATCAGCAATATGAGGATAACCAACGAAAATCTATTTTCTATAATTCATGGATTAAACTCTATATTTTATTTGCTCTCAATGTCTGTATGCTATGGAAATGCCATTAAATTTTTAAAAAAATTACTTTCTGATTGTTTTTCTTCAATTTTTTGCCTTTTTTGTAAATCCGATTTTTTCCCGATTTTTTCAAAAAATCCTGAACTTTTGATTTGCCGATTTTTTCCCCAAACGATTAATGCTGCTATGGTTAAAGCAATAGATGCTCCTCCTTTGCATCTTTCTTTCTGGATTTGAAAAATAATATATTATTGGGTTCTATTCATGGGGCCCCTCCCAAGCTACAAAACAAACACTTCATCATATAACCATAATCCAGCAACAAGTACAATACTGAAAGATAACTGCCCCACACCTATACGGTGTAACAAACACACAACTTTAACACCTCAAGCTACAGCTAAGAACAATATAAACATAAGCTAAAAACTACCACTGAAGACCATACTAACAGGCATCCAAAGCCACAAAAAAGTGTCTGCAAACAAGACTAATAGAACTAATCCTGACCACCTACAGCATCAGAAAACAACAACTAAAAAACATAAAAACTACACATGCTCACAAGCAATGCAGCTCTCCTAGAGGCACTGTCTTCCACCTTTCTGGAACTTGATTGTAAACACCATTCCCTAAAACTGGTGTGACCTCCAACATGGGTGAAAACATCCTGCAGCTGAAATGCTTCATAGACGTTTATCCCTTTTATAATCTCTGTATGCCTCATAGCCCTAGTTAGCAGACCATTCTCCAACAAAGTCATTGTGAAGCTACTGGTCAACTTTAGAGTGCCATTTAATTGGCACCACCATATGCCTCATGGCTATTCTCAAGTCTTGACAGAACTTCTCCAATATCTTGTTATCCTCCTGCAATTGCATGGCACCACACTAGGGCTTTGATGCCTGTGGTTGCTTGAAAACACCTAGGATCTCTAGAAAACATCTCACCTTTCTTGACATCCTTATTATCCTCAGCCTGAACCAGCAGCTGCATTAAGCACTCCCTAATTTCTGTGTTCACCACTGCCTGTTCCAAATTCTCCCAAATCTCCGCTAGAACCATAGCACATGTTTTGAAATGACCATTATTGACTAGACTCTCTTCACGTAAATTAGCCTTTAGAAGCTGCAGGAGAATTGCCTCATCACAGTTAATAACTGGCTTAATAGGTGGCTAGAGACCAGGCCTTGCCTTAAAGGGTCCCACATCAACATGCCCTTCGACATAGATAAAGTGTAAACCCCAACAAACTAACAACCTTAGCCCCACATGTACCACCCAAGCCAATCCATAAAAGCCCGCCACACATATCAGGATTACACTGCAATAAGCACCTATACATAACATGACACCACCAAACATTATTACCTGGCATCTCTCATATATCCTAACATGTACTGCAGCATTCAAGCTGTCTTCTCCCTTAATAGTATCCTTCAAGACATAAGGCAAGCCCATTCATTCACAAGTGACAATGATATTGAATCACATTAAAGAACCTCCTTGCTTGGTCTATCCAAATTAATGATAGTGGCTAAATTATCCCAATACTTAAATCTCCTTTTTTTTTAATCTAACAAGTTAAAATCCTCTTGCACGGCTCCTTGATTGGCCTTCAAATCATTCACTTTGTTTTGCATTCTATATCAATGAGATACCTAGAAAGAATGAGATTTCAATTGCTACGATAACACTTCTTCTAAGATTGATGATAATGTCCAATTTGGACGTTGACATTTTTTAACTGAGTTAATGACAATTTGAGAGTCCCACAAGTAACACTTCCAAATTTACATAATTATTGGTTTTAATCCCTAGAAATGTAGAGCCACCAAGCACAAAATCACCCTAGCTGTTATGTTACACATAACCAGCTCCTGCTCGACCAGTTTACTTTTTGACACCCTGCCAAAATTAAGTTTTGATTATTAAGCCTGTTTTAACTTTAAATTAATCTAAAAGAGAATTGTAAAAAATTAAGTTTTATTTCCTGTCGTGGGATTTGTCATTTCATCTCTTCCCTGCACTTGTTCTTTCCTATTTTCCATTGAACAAGAACATCTTTCTTTCTGGTCACTACTCATTATCACTCCCTTTTTACCCATGCAAATCCAATTACAGGTACAGAATAAATATGGCAGTTCAAAAAGATTTAGAGAGTATTTTTCCCTTTATCTGAATCTATCCATTAATCTTGATAAGTAAAAATAAAATAATACATCCTCTCCCTCTCTCTTTTAGCAAGCGTCAATTTCATCATTTGTACTCACACCAAATTGAATACAGAAATCAGACACAAACTGTCACAGTTAGGAAGATGCAAACCTTTCTTTTACTCTTCACAAGAAGCCATGCCTAATGGATTTTGTATACAAACTCCTCCATTCATCAAAAATCTTTTATCAGTTGTTCTTATACTCAAGTAAAAGTACAAAGTTGTATCACACTTTCAGCCAACTTATCAGCACAAGTGAATTTAAGTATTTCTAACTAAAAATCAATTTTGGTCAAACATATGATCTTGTAAGATTCATTACAGATAATTTATATATTTCGACAACTTTTCCAACTAAAATTATTGGCTAAGTGCATATGTAGTACCACTTTGAGGCCAATTTACCAAAAAAAAAAATTATTTGAAAAACTTTATGTTTCAACAACTTCTACTCCTGTAAATTACATTTTTAAAAAAATATAAAAAATACCTTTTTGTAGATCCATAAGAGTAGTTTTCAAAATTTTTAAAATATATATATTTTAACAGTTTAATTATTATTTATATTTTCCTTTCTATTTTTACTAAAAATAGATTATTAGTAGAAAACATTAGGATGATTACCAAGTAAAAAAATAGTAAAACTTATCAAAATTTTTTGAAAAAAATATGATGCACTTGATAAAAGAATCTATATCAAGATGGCATAATTTTTTTTTTCTATTTTAGATAAATAGTTAATATGAAAGTTGACGTCGAATGAAAACAACCGTGTTTTAATACACACATTTTAATATTTATTTAAAAATATATATTTATCAAAATTAGAAAAAATATATCCATGCACTAAAGTTTCAAGTTATAAATATACACAAAAATTGAAAGAAAAATAAAAAAATTTATTATATAAAGATTTACGTCTCATGTAGCTTTCATTTTTCAGCATTTTATCAACAACTAAATTATAGTGTCAATTTATTAAAAAACTATATTAAAATATTTTTTTAATTTTTTCAAAAAATGCAAACATAAAATATATTAAAAAATAAATAGTCAATTTATAAAAAAACTATATTATAATAATTTTTTAATTTTTTCAAAAAAATGCAAACATAAAATATACTAAAAATAAATATTTTATTAGTTTACATCATTTCAAAATTCAAAACATGTCACTTTTTAGTGATTCAATTTTAAAAGTTGGATTAGTGTTGACTATTTCCTTTATAAAAGTGTGACACAGCTTTGTACTTTTACTCACTCATGTCATGCCCCAATGATAAACCATAGAACCCTCGATCACAACCTACATAGGGATTAAAAAAATCCCTGACTAAGGAACTTAAACAGGAAGTAATGCAGCAATTCCATATTACTATAAAGTAGTGCTAATAAGGATGACTTCAATCAAACTAAAGGCACCACTTACTTTATTTAATTTAAAGGTAGCGCTTGGATTAGGGAGGGGTGCATCCTTTGTAAGGCGTGCAATGATTATTAAGGTTGTGACTATTCACACCACCACGAATGATATATAGGGAGGTGGAATCATTTTGTGAAAGGCATCAATCAAGTGGATTGGAAAAGGGAAATGAGAAATTGGAATTATAAGAGATCCATCGGAATGAATATTATTTTTAGCAAGAATATCATTGGGAAGTAAGTTTAAAAAAAAATATAAATTAGGAATAACTTTGTATATATACGTATATAAGTATGTATTATAATTGCATAATGAAATGATATTTGATTAACAATTAATATAATAAGATTCCTCTAGCAATCTATTTTGAATTTATAGAAGTGTTTACAAATAGGGAGGTCAATCAACCTTCCGAGTTCATGAGATGGTAAGTACCAACTTTCCCTTCACCAAGTACGCCACCCCTGAGATGCAACGCTTGTGGGACTGGGAGGCGTATGAGTGCTCTTGAGCTTGTTGAGGGAGGCAGCCTTCATGCATCTTATCAAGCACACCACCCCTAAGATGTAGTGCTCATGGGCTAGGAGGCGTATGAATGCTCCTGGGATTGATCAAGGAGGATGGAGCGCCTTGAAGGTGGACTAAGGGATGGTGTGGACTTGAGATCTTGCCATGTTTGTGGGGTAGAAGGCGGATGAGTGCTCTTGGGCTTGAGAGGGACTTCTCAAGTACGCCACTCTTGAGATGTAGCACTCGTGGGGCCAAGAGGTGTCGAGAGTGGTGTACTCGAGAAGTCCCTCTCAAGCCCAAGAGTATGCCACTCTCGAGCTCATTCTTAGACTCGTCCACCCTGCTAGGCTTAGGAGGCAAAATCTTTGATTAGGGAACATTCTTGTGAAATGGCTTCCTTTGCTGCCCCGTTGGTGCATCCTTGGAAATAGATTTGTAATAGTGACCATTGATTTTTCCTCATTTGTAGGCTGTGAAGGCTTAGGAGAAAGTTTGGCCATTTTGAAAATCACATTTGGGCTGTGCACTAGCTTCCTTGTCTTTGGAATCCAAAGCATTATGTCGTAATTCCATCACTATTACTGATGAAGATACTCTTCTCTGCTTTGAAATCTAACTTGGATCTCTTTCCTTTGGCATATGTACATATGTCTGAGACCTGAAATCTCTGAGATGCTGCAATGATGACAACTTACCTGTCCAAACCTCCTCAAGGGTTTTGTCAGCAAGTGCTGAAGTAGGAGATATGCTAATCAGATAACAAGTTGTGCTCATAGCTTCTGTCCAATTTTTTTTATCAAACCGACACCATTGAGCATGCTCTTAGCTTTCCCCATCAGTGCGCTCCTCATTCTTTTTGCAACTTTATTCTGCTTAGGAATGCATGGAGTTGTTTTCTGTCTAGCAATGCCACTGTTTATAACAAATCTCTCAAAATCTGTAGAACGAAGCTCTCCACTGTTCTCTATTCACAAAACCTTGATCTTCTTCTCAGTCTGATTCTCCATGAGAACTCTAAACTTTCTGAATTTTTCTCTATTCACAAAACCTTGATCTTCTTCTCAGTCTGATTCTCCATGAGAACTCTAAACTTTCTGAATTTGCCGAAGACTTCTGGTTTCTGTCTAAGAAAAATCACCCAAGTTTTTCTGGAGAAGACATCGATAACTGGAGATGCATAGTATAAAATGAGCATCCTTGCTTTCTACTCTAGTTTGTTTTAGAGTTTTACCCATATTGCTCTGAAGATGTTCTTCCTTCAGCAGTGCTGTAGTGAACTGCAGTTTCCTCTGAGCAGAGAAGTGTACCTAGCAGCAGCCTTGGTTGTGTGCAGGTGGGTTAACGTGCAGTCAAGAGCAGCATCAGCATGGTGCAGCAATGATGGAATAGTTTATCTTGGTTTTTGTGCAGCTGAGAGCACAGCAGATATGTAGGAGAATGATGCCTGGTTATGTAGGGAGTCTTCTTTGAGATTAGGCACTCAGTTAACTACTCGAGTGGATGTAACTCAGTCTCAACTATTTTGATTAAATGTTGTTAGTTGTAACTTGTAAGACTAGGTTGATTGATTAGTTAGACTAGTTGATTGATCAGTCAAACTGAGTGTTGCTACAGTGAGTTGTAAGTTTCACTTGGAGCTTTACTTGACACACCATCTAGTTTCTCTTAGTTAAATTCTTAGTGCACTTTTCTATTTAATGGGTAAATATTCTAATTTTAATTATGATATATATAGAGTCTCTTTTTTAAAATTCATTCCAGTGCAGTGTATTTCTTTTCAGGTTTAATGAGAAGACAGTTGCAGGTTTGTGAGTTCAATACTGTGTATCTGCTGTTCATATTTTAAGCTGTATGTGATTGTAGATTAGCATTTTCAGAGATTATTGTTTTGATTGAAGTTTTGATGTTTAAGCTACCTAGTTTTAGGATCAGATTTTATCAGTGCAGAATTTGCTTAGTATGGTCTGAAAATTAACATTTTGTACGCAAAGTTTATCCTTTGTACCTATGATAATATACAAAGGCTGTGATTTCTGCATATGAAAAGATGTATGTGGCTCCATGCTTTGAAATTTTGTTTCCGTTATTTTTTTTTCTTCTTCTTAGACTGCAGGAATTGGGTAGCACGACCCCCTATAAACTGCAGTGCACCTGGTAAACTTTTTAATGTGACCGGCAGTGCTGGAGTGAAAAATCAAAACAATTTCCGTTATTTATCTTTGCTTTTATTTTCTACATTTCTGAGATCCAATCTTTCTAGAATGCGTTTTATAAATGGTATAGAACACGCACTATGAATATTTGTCATGTTATTATGTTTGCTTAGGAGTGCATTTTGTGTCATTTTTAACTCTCTCTGCTTCTCAAGCGTGCTTTTACTGTCTTTCTTTAACTTGATCTGCTGCTTAGGAATATCGTTCGCTTTGACTTGTCTTTGCCTGCCATATTATAATGTTGCAGTATCTTTTCTTTTATGTATATTTCTGACAGTTTTCCACTTATTTGATTTGCTATATTTTAGATTTATCAGAAATCATAGGTTAGGCAAGCCTTGATTATTTTTAAAGAATCAATTCTGAGCATAGAACAGGGTTGATTTGTTTTTGGACACCTTATAATTCCTTTTTTGTACACTTTATTTATATTCTCTTTGAACACTGCTAGGTGAATACTCCAAGAATATGTGCTCGCTTGATCTGGGCCCTGGCAGAGCATTTTGACTTAAATGGTTTGGATCCATTGCTTGCGGATGATCCTGAAGATCCTTTAAATATTATCATTTCAAATATGCACAAGGTATTGTTCACTGTAGATTCTTCAGCTCCTACAGCTACAAATAGGCTTCAGGATGTTCAAGCAGTTCTTCTATGTGCACAACATTTGGGATCACGATATCCAAGAGCAGCTCAACTTCTGGCCAAGGAGTTGGAAGATTTCCGGAGCAGCAATTTGGCAGATTCTGTAAACAAACATCAATGCCGCCTTATATTGCAGATGATAAAGTACATTACAAGTCATCCCCAGGACAGGTATGCAGCAGAATTTTAAAGCTTTGTTCTTATTTCTTTCTGGTTGTATTTTGGGGTTGCCTAGAAGGCTAGATATATAAATTACAAGGATGGTCATAGATATTTTTGCATTTGCACTCTCTAATTTACAACTAGACCAAACAGAGGAACACACAGGCATAGTTTTTTGTATCTTCAAAAGTAATCAATATTTTTTTAAACAAAATGGTAAAAACAGACATTAGAAGATGAAGATGAACACCCATGATAACGATCTATTATATGTGGATTGTTACTGTATTTGACCAAGTAGGGGAGATTAAAGAGTGTTGGTTGTGGAATTAGTATATAAAGAATGCATCACCTTCTTTAGTGAAAATCATACATGCAAAAGAACAATATCATGTATGCTTTTCCTCTGGCACATGCATGTGACTTTTTACATGTTGATTGAAAAGAACCATGCACATAAATTTTAAATCAAAGACTTTAACCATAACAAAATTTTTCCAATCATGTTGTCTTCAAGAAGAAATTCTTCTTTAATGAGAATTCTGAACTGCAGCATTATGGCGGTATACCAATTGTTAGTCATAATGTTTGGGAGTTCCTACCAGGAATTTTGATACGAAAAAATTAAATTGTTCCAAGCTTTAAGGCTGTCAAGACTTAGCATATGTATATGCTATAAACTTACAACTATGCAGCTAATCCCTAAATTGTAAAATAGTGGTAGAACAGACAAATAATAAATTTAATGATTAGCATATAAAACATTAACACTGTATAATACTACAATAGCCTATGTGAACAATATTCTCCATTCCCATACTCTATACTTGTATTTGGCTTTTCAATTCTTAAATAATTGAATTGTATCATCCAATTCTGGTTCATGTTTGTATTTTTCTAATTTTCTTGAGCCTTTTGCCTCGTGTTGCATGGATACCTTTGTCACTGATTCAGTCTGTTGGTTCTCCTCTTCTCCTCATTGATGCTAATTTCTATCATATAAGCACAGAAGCTACTCTCAGCTGATGAACATCTCCAAAAACGTTCTGGGATATATACCCCTATATTATAACTAATTTATATGTTCCACAGGATCTTGGGACAGGGGGATGGAGGTGCAAACATATATAGTACTTCAAAAAATATGCAAGGAATAACATATGAAACTTTGAAATACTTGAACATATTTGATACTGCATTGAATGAATAATGAAAAGGTCGAATATCCATATATTTATATTATATTCAAAATGATGATTTCATTAAAAAATGCAATTGGCCAATGGCCCAATGCCTCAAATCATCACCCATCCCCAAACTTTGCACCAAACTCCTCATTACTTGAACTGCTACACTTCTCGAGCTCAAGATATTCCAAAGCAATACCAAACAACCTTGTTTGTGCTACATCTTCATCAACCTGTGCTGGCTCCTTTAGCTCTACATCCCCTCGGGTTGCTGGACTCTCCTTGTACATAAGTGTATTGTAGTCAATGAGACACAACGCACTATGTATAGCTACAAGTTTTTCTGCTCTCTTAGAGGTAAGCCACTTATTCTAAACAGAGTGGATGAAACTAGTAGACCAGTTCCTCTCAGCAGTAGAACTAGAAATTTGGAACACTAGACAAATGGTTAGTTTGGTAGTCAAAGAATTATGCCCATGCATGGTCAACCATAGCGTTCGATTCTTTTGTACCATAGTCTCCCTATTCATCTTGGTGTCTTCTTAATATCCCCTAAGAGTGGAAAATTTTGCCCACTTAGTACTAATGATGCTAGCTTCTTTAGGATCATACATCTTCTGAGTGACCTTCATAAATTCTGCCTTCACCTCAGCATTCTGTATAGGAGTAATTTTACTTGGTCTTTGCACATACCACTTTGGGTTCAATGTATAGGTAGCTATGAGCAAGGGATTGTTGAGCTTCTCCCATTGGTGATAAATGATTGGTTGAATGTGCTCATTGTAGAATGCTAATGTGGGTCTTTCTCTTGCAAATAATTTAACAAATAAATTTGAACACCTAAATATTCCTGTTAGAAAATTGAAAAATAAAAAATTTGATCATTACTCATTTGTAAAACTAAAATTGAAATTGAAATATGTAACAATGTAAATTGTAAACCCCTAGGGCCTAAATTAATTACTGAATTTGTCAACTAAAATTAGTAATTAGTTACTAAATTTGAACAATGAGAAAAACAATCTATGACAGTCATGAAGGGCCAATGCCTACCTTGATGCTTGAATAATGTGTTGATTCAATGGTGGGTTGATGTCACTCTTTACACTTGCTCTTTCTCTCACAATTCCTAGATCCTAATGCCCTCACTTGCAATCTTTCTCACTCTTGTAGCCTGCTGTTACAACTTTCAAACTTTTTGTTGAAACATGGGAGTGATTTGGAATGAGGCTTAGATGCCTATTTATAAGCTTTTTGTGAGTGTTTAGGGTTTGGGTGGGGGCCCATAGGCCATTAGGGTCAGCGTTTGTAGCCCACAATTCAAAAACAATTTTTGATTTAAAAATAAATAAATGGACTTTTCTTCTTCTCACCATAGGAGACACCTGGAATTCAAACAGTTGTGAGACTCTTCAGAGTCCCCTAGATATCTTGGGGATGTCTTGGAGTCCCCAAGCTATCCCCATGTGATGAGCCTTGCTAGCTCACTGCTCAAACCCCTGTCTTTTTCTTAAGTCTATTTGTGTTTTTTTAGTTTTTTAGAGAAATTTTGTAGACAGAAGAGAAGGTGCGCATCATATAAAAGCTCACAGAATGAAAACTTGAGCATAACTAATCAAACTGAAATTGTAGAAGGTATTTAATAAGCTCAACAATGGATTTAGAACATATAAACATACCCGAAAGCCTCCAGGTTTTTTAATTAAAAAACGAAGCCAGTTTGCCAGTCTATACATGAAAATCTGAATATATTCACAATAGGATGATACAAAGTCTGAATCCAGCTGTGAAACTGAAGCCAAAGAAGAGGGAATGCCTAGTGTTGAAGATGATGGAGAGAAACCCTCAAGAAGATAGGCGTTTCTCCAAGAAGAAAACACGCCCTAGCTCAAAAACCAACGCCCCTCAAGCAAAAAGAACCAGAAACCAGCTCTGAAGGTGCGCCCAAACAGCCATGAAGTCTGCCATGGTGAAGGAAGAACACCAACCAATAAACCCTCTGTTTCTGATGAAGAACACTACAAAAAATATGTTGAAGCACTGCAGAACTTCTGAAATGAAGCTCTCTAAATCTGCACCAATTCAGCTGATCTCTCACAGCCTCACAAGTGCTCACACTGAAGAGATTTCGTTCTCCAATGGTGGATTTGCTGCAAACCTGATCACAGGATGAAAGCAAGGGAAAAAACCTCCAAGGCAAAGTTGAAATATTCAAAAGATGAGTTTCTCATTGCCTAAAACCCTTATATAGAAAAAGGTATGCATTTTCAAGAAGAGGCTGTATTTTAGGTCATTTAAATATTTTGAAATAACCTCAAGTCCCTTTCCATAGTTTTGACTTTAATTTTTGGCCCCCTCCTTAAGTGATTAAATGATATAATTTAAAATCACTCACTTTAGACTTATTTAAGTGATATAAAAATAATAAAGTCAATTTGACTTTATAAAAATACTTTAAGTTAAATAATAACTTAAATCACTTAAGTAAGCCTAACTTCCCCAAAACTCAGCAGAATTCAGTGCCGTCAGAACCAGACAACTCCTGTACTACCAAGGCCTGCAATGAGCCAATCCCGGAACACGAAAAAAGAGAACGACCAAACTCTCCAGAAGATACCACTGACCCTCTAACCAATCCAGTTAGCCCACAAGGGTCCAAGAAATAGGCTAACACTCTGCAAACAAGAACACACTGAAAAGGGGGACATTACACCCCAAATCATGGGGACATCTTGGAAACATTCCCTCTCTGATGAGGATGTCTTGGAAAAGGCCTTAGGTCTAGAGTTGAGGTTGTGGGATAGTGGGGGGATGTCCTCCCCATGTCCCCACATCCCGTAAATGAATGGGATTTGGGGAGGGGTAGGGTCGGGGGGAATGCGTCCCTGTGGAACACTGACTAATATGGAAATATATTCTGCTCACAACCTTGAATATGAAATATCCCCAATAGGATCTGCCCTAAAATTCTGATTTTTTATTTTCAGAATTCTGCCCTAATTTTCTGCACTTTTGTTTTCTGCTAAAAACCCTAGAATTCTGATCTGATTTTCTGCTTTCAAACAAGTAAGAAAAGCGAACATATATGCATCTAATATGCTCAAATAATAAAGCCATTATAAACCCTTATAATAATATCTTCAAACATGAACTCATCCAACAATTTATGACATCCAAATGCAAACAAATATAGGGACAAATCTAACTTCTGAATTAATCAGTCTGCTGCTACAAATCAGAACTTCTGAATAGGGTCAAACATGCCCAATTACATCCCAGAATTCTATCAATTACAAATCAGACCTCATGGTAGGTTTGTACATACCAAAATGATGTAGAATAATGCTTCACAAACCCTCTAGAATGATGTCGCTCGGGCTGCTGCTAGGGTTAGGGTTTAGAAACCCTAAACAATGATGAAATCACCTCCAAAAAGCTAAATCGCCCTTCTCAAAGGTGGTGCTCCAAGTTAGGGCGATGCCCTAATGCAAAATGAATATAGAATACCACCCAAAGCCTGCTGCTCTAATCTGATTCCAAAAATCTGAATATGCAAATCAGCTCCAAAACTCCAGACATCTCTAATTGAAGTGCAAGTAGGATTCTGTCACGAATCCTCCACAAGGTGAGCTAGGTTTTCTTCCAACTCCCCTAATATGCAATAAGGTTTTAATCCTAATGCATAATCCAAATCTGCTTCTAAGAAGAAGAAGTCTGCTGGAAATAATTGTTTGAATGATGTGAAATGCCAGGGGACATGACAGTCCTCCCTTCCCGAGATTGCTTGTCCTCAAGCAATAAAAAACCTGCATTCTCCAAATCTCCAAAGGCTCCATCCTCCCAAGATGCGAACTCCATCAAGGACCAAACACTAGACCAATCCGAAGCCTTGAAGAAAGCCATGCCTGTCAACAAGTGATGAAGAATGTGAACTAAGTCTCCAAGCTTTCCACTCTAATACAAGCATCAATGCCTCGTGAGTTGTGAAGCAACTCATTAAGATCCCAAAAAAATGTGTCAATGATGCCACCACTTGGATCCCAAATCACCACATCTTTGCATCCATCAGACATGAGGAGATTGAAGCATCTCAAAGTGCTATCAACACAAAACCACCCTCCAACTCCTGTAGATCTCCCATGGATGTGAGGAATACCCAACATAGGTGCAAGGAAATGTATAACAGCTCCTCCTAAGTTGCTGATATGGAACAAAACAGCAACCTCATGACTGAAAATCAGACCTATGTGGGAGCAAATAGTATTTCCAATGACGTAGGAGATCATCCCTATTCCACTCTCCAAGGAGGAGAAGATAATCCAACACATTAGCATAAGCAATTTAGATGTTATATGAAAGATAATTAAAAGTGTTTAATTAAAAATGATGAAAACTCTGTGAATGATGGATGATGCAATTTATTGTTACTGTATGAGCACATTTTCATAGCATTGCACACGCTAATTTGCTAATTGCATCAACTTCTCCAACGCATTAGCATAAGCAACAAGTATTAGAAGTTTGGTCAACATATTTCATCACACGGTCTAATCAGTTGTAGCTTGTTAACCTTATGCATTCCTAATTTTGTTTGTGAAGTTAACATTAGTAATATAGCCATGAAATGTTTGTGCAATGTATTTGTGAATAATTAGTGTTGATGGCTTGATTTAGGTCTTTAACTACTGCTTGGTTTTTGATCTGTCTTAATTTTATGGAGGGTTGAATTAAACCCTGCTGCTATTTGTAAGTTTTTATTGTGTTATCTGAGTCTCTATTGGCTGAAACTATTTTGAAAAGAATACCATTCAAGTAGCACTTGCAATTTGTATATGGATTTGATTCTACATCTGGTCCAAACACAGCTTTTTTGAACCATGTTTCCATTGTTGTTGTTTCGAGGATGATATGCACATATTTGACCAGTTTGTTCTTTAATAGATGGGCAGGTGCTGTTGAAGCTAGAGGAGACTATCCATTTAGCCACCACAAGCTTACAGTTCAATATTCTGAAACTACTACAGCACAAGACAGGAAACTAGAAGGCTTGGTCCGTACAGCAATTCAAGAGCTTTGGAGGCCACCACCTAGTGAGTTGACTCTACTTTTGACAAAGGGAATTGATTCAGCTCACTTGAAGGCCCCACCTTCTGCATGCACTCTATCTGGAAGCAGTGATCCATGCTATGTTGAAGCTTACCACCTAACAGATGCAAATGATGGAAGATTAACATTGCATTTGAAGGTATGCTTCTGATTTTCACTGGAACATTGTTTATCCATCTTGTTTTCTGTTAAGTAAAGAAAGTTTATATTAATTCATATTTCATAACTAAAATTGAAAGCACATATGAAGCAAGGAAATGCTGCATCCCATTTTACAGGATTGATCTTATGTATAAAAAGATATACCCACTGTACACAACAAATCCCTTCATGACTGTGTCTATGTTGAAAATGATGACAAGTGAGATTGTACATAGATAAAACCAAATATAACTTTTGTTTAGTAGTCAGTATTTTGGTGAAGGTAGGATACCCTTAAAAGTAATCTTGGAGAGAATACAAGTGAATTTGTTGTCAAGCAACTGGATATGACTCTTCATTTAGGCAATTTCTGATAAATTTCAATATTATTTAGGTATTATCTTTTACTATGATAGCCATATTGGCTGCCCAGAGGTGGTTGGGGAGCCTGGTGGTGAAGGCATGTATGTTCCAGAGAGGAGGTTATGAGCTGGAATCCAGAGTTGGGTAGAGTTGTACACCCTGTTGAACAATATACAAGGTAATTAAAAAAAACACCCCCTGTTGCCTTCCACAAAGGGGGTCCCATACACCAAATTGGTGTCTTGCTTGGTGGTGTGACCTCTAAAACTTCATTTACTTTACCAATAAAGTTGTAATAATTGGTCCCAGATTGGTAAGATCAATGAATGCTGGAAATGTCCTGTAGTGAACCCAAATTGAATGTTTTATTCCACAATGATTTACCTGATACCAAGAAACAAATATAATACTACATTCTTCTGTACAAGCACAATCATTTGAGAAGGTGAGAAAAGATTTGAAAATTTTCTGTGTTGGCAAGATTCTCCCTTATGATAAAGATGAGTGGAAAATGTTACTGCCACTTGGTCTGTTATCATTTGGCGATACTCCATCCAAGCATTAAAAAGTGGGCCCTATGATTTTGCATCTCGATGCAGGAGCATCTCAGGGTTTGGGCAGTCACCATCAACCATAAAATAATTTTCTCTTTATTTGTGTCCATGAATAAGCTCCTACAGTGCAGAAAATCTGTAAGATTTCTTTTAAAGTATTTTTAATATTATCTCTCGTCATTTGGAATGTTCCATTTGGTGGGAATCTTGGAGATCCTCTCTTGCCACTCGCATGCCGGTTCATGACAAGTTATGATTCCTCTTTCAATGTGGGGGTTCCCTATGACAGCATCTATGGCATCTATGACATGTCTTAAAAGAGTAGTTACATGCAAATGGCATCTTTGACTTCTCGAAATTGATCCTTGGGAACGAAGCACTCCAATTGGCTAATTTTAGTTGGGTGTAAGAGAAATCGATGAAGCATCTATAGCATATTATAGAGGGCACCCCACTTGGCTATTTTTAGCCAGTGGATGAGATTCCTTTGCTGGAGGGGGTTATACTTTTGAACATGTATGAAATTTCGAATTTGGGTCTCAATTGAAGAGGAAAACTGTAAATAATGCTTAGAGATTGAAGGAGGCTTGGCTTGCACAGAGAGGATTGGCAGGTAGCAAGGAGGTATATGGATATCATCTGTTTTTGCAGGTTGCTAGGAAGCTCAAGTGTAGATACTGAAGGTAGTTGGCATGTGGGTTTTGTTGTAGGTGTTGGATGAGGTGGTGTTATATGTGTCCAGTTTATTTTGCAGATTGCAAATGATGTTTTTGAAAGTGGATTATCTGTCAAAGTCTCCCCAAAAATCTTGTTGCATGTTGTTGGATAGATATCTGAAGTTTAGTGAGGCAACTATTAGTAATGGATTATGTATGCTAATTTTTGGTGTTCATCGATGTAGGTTTTGTTGGGGAAAGCCTATTGCATTTTTTGTAGAATTCATGCATGTATGTTTATCTGGAGTATTAAAACCATAGTTCGATGGAGTTTCCTGATGGGGGGACATGGGGATAGGGGGACCAAAGGGTCTAAGTTTGGGGATGGTTGGGGGACGACGGTGGGGTGGGCGGTGCTGAAATACATTTAGTACATGAAAAAATAGTTATAAAAAGATGTATAAGAATAACAAATGAAACTTTGGAAAACTAGTTTTAAACATTTGAATATTGAAGTGAACATTAACAGATAACAATTTGAATTTGACAATGAACAATGAAAATGCCGAATTTGAAATTTATATTATATTAAAAAATTCATAATGACGATTACAATGACAAATGTTCAAAATAACAAAATGGAGTGAAGTGAGGCCTCTAATCATCCTCAAACTCTTCATCACTAGAATTGTTGGGCTCCATATGGTCAAGCTCCTCCACACTAATACCAACCTTGTTTGTGTAGCATCCTCATCCATGTGTGCTAGCTCCTTTGGCTCTACATCCCACCAAAATGCTGGACTCTCCTTGAACATAAGTGTCTTGCAGTCAATGAAACACAAGGTATTATGTACAACCACAAACTTCTTTGCTCTCCTAGAGGTAAGTTTGTTCCTCTTAAGGGAGTGGATGAAGCTATAAGTAGACTAGTTCCTCTTAATAGCAGAAGAACTGGAAACATGAGATAGCAAACAGATGCCTAGAGAGGTAGTCAAAGAAGTCAGCCCATGCATAGTCCAGTATAAAATTGGTTTCTCCTGTGCCATAGTTTCCCTATCCATCTTGGCCTTCTCAAAATAACCTCTAAGAGTGGAAAATTTTGTCCACTTAGTATGAATGATGCTGGCCTCTATAGGAACATATATCTTTGGATGGCTATCATGAACTTTGCGTTCACCTCACCATCTTGTATGGGTGTAACTCTACTAGGCCTTTACACTTATTACTTGGGGTTCAATGCATAGGCAGCCATGTGCAAGGGAGTATTGAGCTTCTTCCATCTTTGATGAATGATTGGCTGAAGGAGCCCATTGTAGAATGCTAATGCGGGGTTCCTTCTCTCGCACAACAACCTTCATTTAGTTTTGTTGGTGTTTAAATTAGCACCTCTGGAGTGCTGATTGTAAACGTTCAACTATTTCAAATGTTTTGCAACACTTCTTCATTATTTAAAGAGGAGAAGTCCCTCTCTGCTGAATGCAATGCGTAAGGAAGGGTATGGTAAACTAAGGTCCCAATCTTTTTGTACTCAACAGTAGGACACAAGGGTGCACAAACACAATGCGCCGTAGCTAAGCTTTTTCTCTGGTTTCAGCAAATCTTAACTATGACTGTTCTAGCTTTTAATATATCCAATATCGTCAAGGTAAATAGAGCATGAGGGTATAGGAGCGGAAATGGATTGGTTGGATCACCTGAATTCGCCGTCTCTTGAGAATATGGCCAAGGCTTTGAACTCTCAGATATATGCTGGGATAAGGTTGGTACAAGAAACACTCTTTACGGTAAGCTGGATCTGAGACCTGCCAAGGAGGAGGAACCCCTATCCGAGGTATGGGCTAGGAAACGACTTACAACAAACAACAAATTACGATGTCTTGGTCGACAAACTTGCTAAGGAGGAGGAACCCCTATCCAAAGTATAGGTTGAAGGACAATCCATTAGACAACAACAAATGATAATTGCCAATGACAAATATCCAAGGAGGAGGAACCCCTATTCGAGAAGGGAAATGAAACAACAAGCTATTTGAACACAAAACGTAGAAAGAACTCAAATAGGTAGATCAAAATGCAAGCACCTTATGATATTCTTCTTCAAGCTTCATCAACGAATTACAAAGATTGGGACAACAAAGGCACAAAATCATGCACAATTACGATCAACCAATGAACTCTCATCCAAGAGTGAACAAATATTCGCTTTCAGAGCTGTTGGCAACAATGGCGCAGCAATTTTGCATAGCAAGTAAAGGTTGAACAAACAATGAGCCCAAGGCTCTTATTTATAGAACTCAAAGGAGTAGGTAACCCTAAAATCTCCTTGAGTTAACAATGAGTTCTTGCCAATCAATTAGCAAGATTTATTCATAAAAAGGGGGAACAAACAGTTAACTTGAAATCTACTTCAGTTAACTAAAACTAAACAAAGAGTCAATTGGAAACTACTTCAGTTGACTGAAAGTAAACTAAAGGTGAACTTTAATGTAATGTATACCTCCAAAATAGACATCCACGTTTAGTGGAGATATGAGATCCACAAATTATGGAAGTCAATTAGACATCCTTAATCAGTGGGATTTGACAACTCATGATTTGTGGGATGTGGAGTTAACTTGGAAAGGGGCATCAAGTTAACTCCAACTACATTTAATGCCTTCTTGAGTTGATTTGGAATGAGGCATCAAGTCAACTTCAAGTATCATAAATGCCAATTGGAAGGTAGGACGTCCTTCCTAGGTGTCTTTTCACACTCACCACTTCCGGTCAACAACTCCTTGATCCATGTGTTGACTTCTTCCGTTTCCGGATAGTCAATGCTTTGATGACACGACATCTCCTCTTCTTGTGCAAGCTGTTGCTCTTGGTAACTTTGGCGGCTTTGTGTTTGGAATGACCTCTTTGTAGTTGGCAAGCCAAGGTGCTTACTGCCATGCGGGAGGTGGTAATATTGGTCTTTCTGTTGCAAGATCAGCCTTTCTTTCTTCTTCGTCCAGAGTAATTGCTGCGGCTCTCCACTGAGCGTGAGATGTATTCTTTTCAAAGATAAAGATCCGCAGACTGCTGATGATGTCCGTTTGCGCTTTTTCCACCTTGATCTTTACTTCGACAACCATTTCTTGGTATCTTCGTCAACTGCCTCTTTTCGCTTTGTCGACAATTGTCGGTGATCAACTCATCAAATAATCTTGCTGTTTGTTTCGTTGTCGAGCCAGCAAGCGAACGCCAAGGATGACTGCCTTGGATGATTCAACAAGCTGCATTTGACCCTTAAGAATCAAGGGTGCCCCTCTCTGAAAAGGGCTCTTTTTGCATCATGGACTTTTTCTCCTTTGTAACGTTTCCAGAGTTAGTCAAATTTTGGCCTTTTTCAATTTCCAAAATCTCCTTCAAACGACATCTTTTTATCTTTTGTCGTTTTTTTGGATGTCTCTTTATAATAGCCTCTTCGCACTTTGTTGACATTTGCCGGTGATCAGTTTATCAGATGATCTTGTTGAATGTTTCGTTGTCGAGCCAGCAAGAGAACGTTGAGGATGACTACCTTGGATGAATTTGGTGACTACATTTGGCCCCTGAGATTCAAGGGTGCCTTTCTTTGAAAAGAGCTCTTTTTGCACATTTTGAACTGACTTCTCCTTGGTAGCATTTCCAGAGTTAGTCAAATTTTGACCTTTTTCGGAAACGAAAATCTCCTTCATTGAATAGCATCATTTTAAACCTTTTCCGCCATGGTTGCATCGTTGAAGCTTTTGAAGTTTAGCTTTCAACACTTGGTACTGGCCAATCTGCCATTAATGGCTGTGGAGCTCCTAACTTTGTTCCTGAAAAACAAAAATAGACCCACCAGAGTAAAACGTGTCTTTTGATTATTCTGACTTGATTAGTGTGATTGTGAAGTCATTTAATCCTATCAAAATCATTTTCAATCATTTCCGGGAAGGTCCTATTTTCGAGGGTTTCCCTGAAAATAGGGGCGTAAAACCCTAATTTTCAAATTTTCAAAATTTTGCACATGTGTTCCTTGACAGAAACCCACAAAGCCCTTATGTTTGGTTTGACCTAAAATAGACTTTTTGACGGCGTTTTTACATGATTTAGCTCAATTTAAGTGGAATGCCAAAAATTTATTTTGGGTACAACATTAGGCTCTGTCTGGTGACCATGTCGGATACCTACAGCATAGGAGAACCGAGAATCTCAAGTTTTGTAGACCAGTATATTTTATCAGTTGGGTAACGGAGTTAGGACTTTATTTCCTAATACACCTAAGAATTAGAGTTCATCTATTTATTGGGTTCCCCAATTTATTCACCTAAAACAAGACAACTAAGAAATCACCTAAAACATAACAAAACATCACAAAATGGGGAAAAACATAACAACATAATGTTAAAGCAAAATAAAATTATTTACAAAGAAAACACTCCACCCCCAAAGGGACGAAAATGTTTCAAATATTGCTGCTTCATGGCAGCGTGAAGAGCCTCCCAACAATGCTGCTTCTGCCTGAAAGGCTTTACTTCTTTTTTGATGGGAATTGCAGGAAACAATCCCTCTAGGATGAAGATTCTCAGGTATTCATATATCCAAGCAAAAGCACTATGACAAAAGTCAGAATATGATGCAAATGGAAACGCTGATACCCCTAAGGCATTAGTTCTGCTATAGTTTACCCTCGGGATGATGAACTCTTCAAACCATTTGATCGAGTTCCAAACTCGATTTCTATAATGTCATAGATGATCTTTGTTGACCTGAAAATATCCTTTGATAGGCTCATGGATCAACTCCAGATCACCTTTAATACATCGGAGTTTGATTCCCATGTCTTTGGCATCTTTGAGGCCTAACAAAAGCACCTCTTTCTCGGCTTCAATGAATTCCAATTGCACAGATGGGTCCAACTGTCCTCTAGGGGAGATGATCACTTCCCCTACTTCTGAACTTGTATCTGAACAACCTCCATCGAACTGTGTTGTCCATGACCTTGTGTCTTATGTCAGTCTCTTTTTAGAACAAGCAATGTTCTGATCTTCAATTTCTATCTCTGCCAAAGTCACATAATTACCGAGACCTGTCTTAGGCTTTGCTCCTATTGGAATAGATGACTTGAGCACAGCTTGCTTTTTTACAATATTGAGAATCTGATCTACTTGTTCTAGATGATCCTGAAGATATTCCAGTTGAGAGATTTGTACCTTAGTCTTCATCATGGAAGCTACGATGTCAAAATCTGCTGAAGACGTCTCTTGAGCAACTGGCATAGCGTTCTTTTGTGAAGACCTGGGCTTGGAAGTGGAAGGCACCTCTTCACCCTTTTCGTTTGATTTCCATCTTTCTTCCTCTTCTTTCTGTGCTTTGAAGTGTTGAACACGTGTAGTCACAGGCGTTGAAATTTTTTCATGATTCACCGCAAGAGAATATTGACGATATGCTTCTTTTTCTTCTTTAATAGCGGGTTCGAAGTATCCCGTTGCGGAGTCGCCATCAAAGTTGTTCGTCTGTGGTAAGACAACATTCGAACTTGTTGGTACAAAACTAGAGCTGGGAGCAGCTTCAGCGTATCCCATGATTTTGGTCATTCTTAGATTCTCAGGACACGTGGATTCGGTATGTTCATCATTGTCATGGAAACAACAAAACACTGCATTATGTGCAACTTCAATTGTTGGTCTTGATGGAGGTGTTGGCAACCGTGGCTGAAGATTGTCTCTCTTTGGCTGGTATAGTTGTTGAACTAGAGATTTGATAGAATTTGTTTTTATCAAGCCGAAAGTGATCATATTATCCTCCAACCTAATGGCGTGTTCTTGCACACTCTTCAACTCTGTTTCTTTCGCCATCTTCAGGAAGAAGGCTATCTCTGATGGAAGAGCATTTATGAAACAACTTATCAGAATCTTTGGTGATGGATCGAGAGTAGAAGAAATTCTTGTAACAAGACAATTAAATCTTGATACAAATTCCCTCATGTGTTTGTTGCGTTCCATCTTTGAATTCGCAAGCTGGGCAAACAACATATGATTGTCTTCAGCGGGCTTGAATCTCGCCAAAAACTTCTCACTCATAGTTTCCCAGCTTGTAATAACGCCTGGCTTCAGGTGACTGAACCGGTCAGCAGCATCCCCAACAAGAGTCTCCACAAAGAGACGCACTGCGATGTCTTCATGTGGTACATGCAAGATGGCACAAGCCGTTGTGAATGCAACAAAATGTTCATCTGGGTGTCGACTTCCATTGCCGTGAAATTGGGGAAAGTGCTTCCTTGACCCTTCAGGTAACTCATGATTTACCTGAAAAGCCAGAGGTCCAATACTATTGCCCCAAGGCAATGAAGGCAGACGCCTCTCGCTAGCATTATTGTTGTTGCCATCCATTGCTTCTTGTATGGATCATGCAATCGGATGCCAGAGGATCATTCCCGTGACATAAAAGCGTTAGCTTTTTTATTTTTGAAGTTTTGTGCCTCGTTGCCCCACGGTGGGCGCCAGAAAACTGTTGGTGTTTAAATTAGCACCTCTGGAGTGTTGATTGTAAATGTTCAGCTATTTCAAATGTTTTGCAAAACTTCATTATTTAAAGAGGAGAAGTCCCTCTCTGCTGAAAGCAATGAGTAAGGAAGGGAATGGTAAACTAAGGTTCGTATCTTTTTGTACTTCAGCGGTAGGACACAAGGGTGCACAAACACAATGCGCCGTAGCTAACCTTTACTTGCTATGCAAAATTGTTGCGCCATTGTTGCCAATAGCTTTGAAAGCGAATATTTGTTCACTCTTGGATGAGAGTTCGTTGGTTGATTGTAATTGTGCATGATTTTGTGCCTTTGCTGTCCCAACCTTTGTAAATTCGTTGATGAAGCTTGAAGAAGAATATCAAAAGGCGCTTGCATTTTGATCTACCTATTTGAGTTCTTTCTACGTTTTGTGTTCAATAGCTTGTTGTTTCATTTCCCTCCTCGAATAGGGGTTCCTCCTCCTTGGATATTTGTCATTGGCAGTTATCGTTTGTTGTTGTCTAATGGATTGTCCTTCAACCTATACTTCGGATAGGGGTTCCTCCTCCTTAGCAAGTTTGTCGGCCAAGACATTGTAATTTGTTGTTTCTTGTAAGTCGTTTTCTAGCCCATACCTCGGATAGGGGTTCCTCCTCCTTGGCAAGTCTCGAATCCAACTTACCGTGAAGAGCGTTTGCTTATATCTAACCTTATCCCTACATATATTCGAGAGTTCAGAGCCTCGACCATATTCCAAGGAGACGGCGGATTCAAGTGATCCAACCAATCCATTCCCGCTCCTATACCCTCATACTCTATTTACCTTGAGGATATTGGATAGATTAAAAGCTAGAACAGTCGTAGTTAAGGTCTGCAGAAACCAGAGAAAAGCTTAACTGCGGCGCATTGTGTTTGTGCACCCTTGTGTCCTACCGCTGAAGTACAAAAATATAGGAACCTTAGTTTACCATTCCCTTCCTTACGCATTGCTTTTAGCAGAGAGGGACTTCTGCTCTTTAAATAAGGAAGAAGTGTTGCAAAACATTTGAAATCGCTGAACGTTTACAATCAGCACTCCAAAGGTGCTAGTTTAAACGCCAACAAGTTTAACATAGAATCAATGCGCTCATACACCTCTCTAATGAAATGATAATTGATATTCAATATTCATTATTTACAAAGGAGAGGAAAACTCCTTATATAAAGAACTACAAGATGATGTTTCTAAAAAGAAACAATCGTTAACTAAAGCAAATAACAAAAAGTTACTAAAAGCTAACTGGAGCAAACTAAATTAATTGAAAGTAAATTACCAACTAACTAAAAGCTAAGATGACCATTAAATATTACAATAATACTTTAATACCCTCCCTTAATGGTCATCCTACTAACTACACCAAGTTTATCCTGAAATTTTACAAATTTATCCAGATTGAGAGACTTGGTGAGAATGTTTGCAGTCTGATCCTCAGTTGGAACATATTGCAACATCATAGATCCATCTTCAACAAGCTGGCGGCTGAAATGACAATGAAGCTCAACATGCTTGGTTCGCTCTGGAAGATTGGATTCTTTGCAAGTTTGAGAACCCCTTGATTATCACAAAATAGGGGTGAAGGCCCTGCTTGAGACATTTGCATGTCAGCAAGCATCCTTCGAAGCCATATTGCCTCACATGCTACCTTAACTGTTCCCCGATACTCTGCTTCGGTTGAGGAAAGAGCAACTCCCTGTTGCTTCTTGCTTGTCCATGTGACTGCACCTGTACCAAGATTGAAAACATACCCAGAAGTGGACTTCTTGTCATCAATTGAACCTGCCCAATTTGAGTCTGTAAAGCCACCCAACCTAGGATCTTTGCATCATCTATATAGAATGCCAAAGTCAGGTGTCCCCTTGACATATTGCAATACTCGCTTTGTTGCAACCCAGTGTCCCACCTTAGGGGCAGTCATGAAACAAGAAATGTAACTCATAGAAAAATTGAGATCGGGTCTAGTGGCAGTAAGATAGATGAGGTTTCCCACAAGTTGCTTGAACGCAGACTCATTTACCACTGACGAATCTGATTTGGTTGAGAGTTTCAACCCCTTCTCCATAGGAGTGGATGAGATTTTGCAATCTTCCATCTTCAATTTTTCAAGCAAACTCCTGCCATACTTTGATTGAGAAATGAAGATACTGCCACATGTCTGCCAAACTTCTACACAAAGACAATAGTGTAGGAGACCCCAAGTCTGTCATCTCAAATGCCTGACACAAATTTGACTTAATTTGTTCAATCAAATGTAATCTATTGCTAGTAATGATGATATCATCCACATAGATGACAAGAAGGATGATATCATTGTCAGTGTTCTTGACATTCAAATTTGCATCTGAGGGACTCTTGTGAAACCCATGTGCAACTAGGTACTTGTCAAACTTCAGGTACCATGCCTTGGGTGCTTGCTTTAGGCCATAGAGAGCCTTTAGCAATCTGCATACCTTGTGATCTTTTCCTGCCTCCTTAAAACTAGGAGGCTGCATCATGTATACCTCTTCTTCCAAATCTCCATTGAGGAAGGCACTCTTCACGTCCATCTGGTAGACCTTCCAACTAAACTGTGCTGCCATGGCTAGGACAAGTTGGATGGTGCTCATCTTTGCTGTGGGAGCAAAGGTTTCCTCATAATCAATACCTTCTCTCTGCGAGAACCCCTTAGCCACAAACTGAGCCTTGTATTTATCCAGTGTTCCATCGGCCTTGTATTTGACCTTGTAGACACATTTGAAGCCAATGGGTTTCTTCCCTGGCGGGAGATCTGACAGAACCCATGTGTTGTTTTTCAAAAGACTACGATGCTCAGAATCCATAGCCTTTTCCCATTCAAGATTACCCTTGGCCTCTGAATAATGTTGGGGCTCATAAATACTTTGAATGTTGGCCATAAGAGCAAGGTTTACCGTGTTCGTTTTGCTCTTGCCTCTAGACAATCGTCATTCAACAAGCTCATCATCATGAACATTACCAATGAACTTCACCCACCACTTAGGACGAGGAGGAGATGTATCAGCTGCCAAATCAAAATGAGCATCATCATGACTTGGATTGCCTGGAATAATACCATCTGGATGCTGATCTAGATTATCTTGAGGAAAATCTGTTGATACAGAATCTTGCCTAGGAGATTCTACAATGTTAGAATCATTAGATTCCCTCCCTACTGGTAGAGGATCTTGCCTGGGAGATTCTACAATGTCTAAATCATTAGAATCCCTCCCTTTAGGTGGAGCTACTGAAAGCTTAGCTCCCAAATCCTTGGTCTTCAGAGGTTGATTATTAGGACTATTGATGGGAGAAGAGAGCAAAAAGGGCCCACCTTCCTCATCAAACACAACATCCCTTCTGAATGTCAAACGGTCAATAGCCACATCAATCAGCCGATAGGCCTTGTGATTGTCACTGTATCTTGTTAGCATCAACTTCTAGCTCTTGGAATCCAGCTTGGTTCTCTTGGCATCTGGAATCCAAACATATGCAGTCGAACCAAAAGCCCTGAGGTGGGTAATTTTTGGTTTCCTCCCAAACCACGCTTCCTCTGGGGTCATCTTCTTGATGGCCTGTGTGGGAGACCGGTTAAGAAGGTATACTACAGTGTACACTGCCTCAGCCCAAAATTTCTTGGGAACATTTTTGTTCTCCAACATAAAATAGGCCATTTTTGTGATGCTACGATTCCTTCGCTCAACAACACCATTATGCTGAGGGGTATACGGTGTGGTAAGCTGGCGTCTAATGCCATGTTTTGCACAAAAGTCGATGAATTGGTTGGAACATAACTCACCCCCACTATCTATCCTAAGAGTGATGATTTGACATTCATGCTCTTTTTCGACTAATGCTTTAAACTTCTGAAATTCATTAAATACTTGTGACTTCGCCTTGAGAAAATACACCCACATTTTTCTGCTAAAATCATCAACAAACAGGAGAAAATACTTGGCACGAGTGACCGATGTAGTATTCATTGGTCCACAAACGTTTGCATGAACCAGTTGTAGAACCTTGGATGCTCTCTAGGACTTTCCATTTGAAAATGGAGTACAATGTTGCTTCCCTGCTTGGCAAGCTCCGCAAACACCATGTGTTTGCTGCTGAATCTTAGGTAAGCCTTCTACCAAATTCTCTTGAGCCAGCTGAGAGAGGTAGGCAATATTGAGATGCCCATACTGCTTATGCCAAAGAGTGCTGATGGATGAACTCCTCGCAACCAGCACATGCTCTAGAGGATCTCCTGTATCAAGCAGTCGATATAGACCATCATCCTTGAGCCCAACTGCCACAGTTTTCTTGAACTCCTTATCAACAATTCAACACTTGTGTGATCTAAAAATGATGTCCAACTTCGGACTGTGTCTCATAATTTGACTCACGGAGAGTAGATTAAGCTCCATGCTTTGTACATAGTATACATTGAGAAATATTAAATTTCTCCCACTAGATGTGATCTGGACGTTGCCCTTGTCGACAACTGTATACTCTTTGCCACCACCAAAGATGACGGAATCAAATGAAGCCATATACTCCGTGAATCAATCTCTCATGTTTGTAAAATACTAAGAGGCTCCAGAATCGAAGTACCTATTGTACCCAAAATAAAAATTTTGCTTCAATAAGGCATTTTGGTAAAAATGGTCTAAATCTTGTAAAATTGTCATCAAAAGTCAATTTTAGGTTAAACGAAGCATGGGCTCTTTGTGGGTTTATTGTCAGGAGGATACTTGCAAATTTTGAAAATTAGGGTTTCAAGCCCCCTTTTTTAGAAAAAACCTTAAAACTAGGACCTTATCAGAAATGACTCAAAATGATTTTGATTGGCTTATTCCTCATCACGATCACAGTGGTCTAGTTAGAATCACGAAAAAGTTAGTTTTGCTCTGGTGGGTCTACTTCACTTTTTCAAGAGAAAAGTTAGGACCTCCTAGGTCGTTAATGGCAGATGGCTAGTACTAGATATCAAGATCTAATCTTCAAACGCTTCACAAAGGAATTTATGGCGAAAGATGCTCAATGCTAGAGGGGAAAATTTCAAAAGTTGAAATTTGCTAAAAATATTCTGTTTGGAAAATGCACACCTTACTACAAAGGAGATGCCTTGGCAGTCAACGCCTTGGTCAAACTTTTTCAAGTGCCCGTGCATGCGAAATGACGAAAGCCATCACAACAGTGAACGTGTTCACGTCAACAACAACGATGATCATCCCAAGTCAACGACACGGTGAACGTGAAGCGCGAGAAGAGTAAAATCATTGAAAATGACTGCCAATTGGAGCCAGAAGCACCCCTGCAAGCCAGGGGCGCCCATGAATTCAAGGGGCCAAATGCAGTCGTTGAGATTTGCAAAATTAGTCATTCTCTTCAGAATCTTGCCAGCTTCACGATGAATTCAGCATCTTGATCACAGGATTGGTGAAGCGCTCACAAACAAGGATCAAGTGGGAAACGCTGAAAGTCAGCAAACTTGAAATTGATGGAGTCCAGCAAGGAAAAGCGCCCCTGCAAGCCAGGGGTGCGAAAGAATTAAAGCACTAAGAAGTCAGTTTCAGAGTTTGCAACCTCCAAGCAATTCATCTCGATTTCAGTTCAGCTCCGTAGTGAATCTATCTGCCAGCTCAGAAGACCTGTCAAATGCCGACAAATGAAGATCAAATGGACATGTAAAACGAAAGAAAAGTTGAAAACCATGAAAACTAGCTAACACTGAGCAGAAATGCACCTTGCTAGCAAAAGGCGCCCAACCTTTTGAGACATTAAACGCAACTTTCAGGTGTCACAGCTCCTAGGAAGTCCTCTAAAGAAGGTCAAACTGGAACATTCATCAAAGGTGACAAGGTGAAAATTGTGTCTCAGAAGCACAAAAGTGCCCCTACAGGCCGGGGGTGCCTAGGAATTTGAACCCCCTACAACAATTTTTTGAGCTTGTGAAACCAGTCATCTTTTCCGGAATGTTTACAACTTCGTAATGGATCAAACATCTCGATCACGAGATTCGTCAATCACCGGCAATTGTAGATTGAAGCACGAGAGGTCAAATTAAAGAAACTGAAAACCATCCAAGAAAGGTGCCTAGAAATTTGAGCCACCAAATTCAGTTTTTTAGGGTTTGCAGCCTCCAATAACATCTCTTTAGAGTTGATCTAGCTCCGCAGTGAATCTAACAGACCAACCTTAGGATCAATCTGGAAACCGGAATCAGGGATCAAATAGAGGCTGTTTATCAAGCAAAAGTTGAAATTTTTCAAAAATCTTCTAACACTAGCAAGGTGGCGTCCAAAGTCAACTCCAGTTAAAATATTTTGAAGACTTTCTCATGTCTAGGTGTCCCAAATTTGGGGTAGATTCTTTCCGTTAACTCACAATCACGCGAGATAACTCCTCAATCAAGGTTTTGGCACCCTCACTGATGCTTCCACCTCCAAAACCTATTTATCAAGCATCTAGGCGTCTTTTCTCATCATTCTTGCAGGTTGACTCCAAATGCCAAACATAGAATTTCATTCTTTACGGAATTTGAAGGATCAAACGATGAAGGTTTTCAATGTTTTTCATATTTTCAAGAACAGGTTGTACAGAAGGATGTTTTTCAAGACTTAATATCTCAAGACGTCATTTTTCAAAGGCAACAGTTCATATTTCCAACTTTTTCCCCCAAATTCTTCTACGTTTGTCTTAGGTTTTCTTGCATGTTCGAGCAAACTCCATTTTCTCACAGATATGACCTTTTGGGTTCATTCAACACAACATTGGCCACAAAACCCACATGTCAGAATTTTTTAGAAAAATTGCCTTGTTGCCCCCATTTTTTAGGGTTTCTGCAAAAAGTCATCTTTTCCAAAAACAGACAAACTGGGTTTGATCAGCTCACAGGCGCCTACAAAACCCATGTGTCGGAATTTTCCAGGAAAACTAGCTTCTATAGCCTTTGCCTATAAGGGGTTGTTGCATGTCCAAGAAAAAATCGTTTTTTTGAAAATCTGACATTCTGGGTCCATCCAAAAATATATTCTCAACAAAACCCATGTCTTTGAACTTTTCATAAAAATTGCCTCTCGAGGAAGCAATTTTTACCTCTGCGAAAAAGTTGTTCAAGTATAGGCGTGTGCCCAGTCATTCTTCCAAATTTTCAATTTGCAGTTCTCTCAAGTTGAACTCAAGACCAAATTGGTCTTGCTTCATGATTTCCTGAAGACAACTGACACCGATTTACATCGAGCACACCCAGAAGTTGATTTGGACAAACTAGAAGGTGTAGATGGGATCATAATGCAAAATATTGAGCAATCCAGGTTACTTGTGGCAGCCTCATTTCCCATCTCAGCACAGGGCATTGAATTTGTAATCGCTTGTGTAAAGCATTACAACCCCACTTCGCGAGAAATCCAGCCAGTTGATGGGCAAACAATTTGCAGTCTCAAGCCAAAGGTTATTGAGAGATGCTTTGCTATTCCACGTTGTGCAAACAACTTGGTCATATCAATGGAAGGGTGTGAAAGAGTGTTTAACAGCAGAAAGGAACAATGTCAGAAAAGAATGGCAGAAAGGTGGCTCAAAGAGAAAAGAAACAACTTGCCAAAGAACGTAGGACGTGGAGAATTTCGTGATGAGTACGCAATCATGATCACTCTATTCTACTGTGTCATGGGTCAAGCAGAAGCAAACAAGTTTCAACCTTGGATGTATTACATCATGTCTCAACTTGTCAATAACAAAGAACATTACGATTGGCCCATTTTGATCAGCGACACTCTCCACAACTAGACGACAGGTTTCTTCAAAGCCCACGAATTCCATATGGGTTCATACCTCATATATCTGATAGCCTTTCAAGGCCAATTTAGAGGGTTAAATATCGTTGGAACTCTAGGTGTGCAATGAGTTCACGAGCATTTCTCACAGCTTGAATTTTCAGAGTCAGAACGACACTTCTAGTGGGTAAATGACCTGTTCCTGATGCACACAGTGAGGGACCTTAATCATGAGTTACATATACACATTTCACTAGAAGCCAGATTGGCAATGGTAGATCGGGCCAATTGGTTCATCCAATTCCCCATGTTTACCTACATTCGCGTATATGGTTACTTAGGTCATCCGACCATGTTACCTCGTTATCCATTGGATAAGGTGGTATTCATGGAGTTCTTACGGCAATTGCATGAAGTCCACACCTTTTTGCGCAATAAATGCAAGTCAGCTGCCAACTTTCCTTTTGAGATGGGAATATATAGGTGCAGATCAGTAGCTGACACCAAGGCTATGAGCAATGAGATGACAAAACTTAATTATAAGTTTCTCATTGAAAGATACTCATATGACACTTGAGGTCACTTGGCAGCTCACCTTGGCTACCATTCTCACATAAACCTTCCATGGAGGATTATTGGTTTAGGTGTGAAGACGAGTTCGAAGTGCATAGGCACAATTACGACAGATTCAGTCTTCCACAGATTGCTGGTTTCTTGTCAGAGGATGTGGAAGGTTTGTCAAATGATGATGGTGAAGTCATACTTCCACGTATTTCAGAGATCAAATTGACTCGCAACCACTTCAATCCGTTGATTAGTACGCCAAGGAAAGCACATCCATTGAGGAAAGATCAAGTAGGGTTGTAAGGAATAGTAGGCTATTCCTGGATAGCAAAAAGATGCAGAAGGTAGTTATTCCAAATACAGAGCCGCCACCAGTTACTACCACACTACCTTCCACTTCCAGATCAAAACCTAGGTCTAAGGCAATGGCTAACCCTCCTAAGGGAAGTAGAATGTCGGGGCATACAAAGGAAAAGATGAAGGTTGCTGATGTAAATCAGTGAGAATAACAATTTGTTGCAGTCACAAATACTATTGAAACAATGCCAGAGGTTGAAGCAGAACATCCCATTCTTCCGCCACCACTGCAGTCGTCTCCAATTCACATTGACTTGGAGCCAGATACATCAACTTGTGACCTCTCAGCACAATCTCACTCATCAGGAATTGATGGGACTAGAACTAATCCTTCCGGTGAAGTTACCTGAGACTCATTGTCTTGGCTTGAGAACCTCCTAGGTAGGAAGAGGAGAAAGCTGTCCTACCAATTGAACTTTGCAGAATTCGACAATGTCTATGAAGACACGTCAAAAAAGAAGCTCAAAAAGCAAGTTCATGTGGAAAAGAATGCCGACAACGAGATTGTCATTGAGATAGCCGCACCACCTAAGGACAAGAATGTGGATGAAGTAGAGGTTGACGACTTTACTTTGGTGAAAGCCAACCTTGGTAAAAGCACATGCCAGGCTGATGTAGATCTCTTTGAGGTTGCAGTAGTAAGCATGAAAGAAATAGTTGTTAAAGATGGTGAAGACAAGGCAGCCCTCAAGGTTGAAAATCAACAGTTGAGGCAGTATATCTCCAACTTGATTAATGGGACTTCAAACGTCATCGCCTTGCTTCCCCAGATGTTGAAGACATCCACAGATAAAAATCAGCTAAGTCGGTTGGTTATATATGGGAGACACCTAAGAGATTGGGTGGAAGAGTTCATCACCAAGGGCCGGTTCATACTTGCAGAGTTGTACCAGTTGAGGTACAATGCCCACGGCCTTCGCTCAAAAATTCAGGATTTAGAGCTAAGCATGGTGGAAGAGAAACCCAGGGATGAGATCATCATTGCCAACTTGAAAATGGCATTTGATATAGTCACTATAGTGGAAAACAAAGAGAAGCTTTTTACTTGGAGAGAACAACTCCTCTTCAAAGTAAAAATTTACGAAACAATGTTTGTAGAAATGGCCGAGTATAGAGAAAAAGTTGCAAGTGCCATCAAGTTCATAAGAACTTTCGTGTCACAGATTCCTTGCCAGTATCAATGTGAGGATGGCGAGTATGTTGATCTCGGTGACGTGCAGTTGGAGTTTCAAAATCTCATTCGTAGCAGTTTCAGCGGTGACCCTATTGACTGCAGGTTGACTCAAGTTGCAGCCATGCTAGCAAAGTTCAATGATGCAACTGAAAAGGGATGCCAGTTTCAGGCTCAGATCATGGATGGCGAGGTGATGTTGAAGAGGCAGTGCATCGTGTTGAAGAGTATTAGTTGTCCGAATGCAGAGATAGTTAATAGCTGGTTGGAGGACTGGGTTACTCAAATTGCTAAAGTATGAACTACCAGTTAGGATGTCCTACCTTCTCCAAAAATAGCATTTAAAACAGCAGTTAAACTTGATGCCTTTTCCAAGTTAATTTGCTGTCCCACCTTTCATGCATGTCTATTTTTGGAGACACTTTTGTACAATTAGAGTTAGTTTAAGTTTTAGAATCAGTTAATTGAAGTAGTCTTTCTAGTTAACTGTTAGTTACCTTTGTTTAGACATAGGAATAAATCTTGCAGATTGGCAAGAACTATTTGTTAACTCAAGAAGATTTTAGGGTTCCCTACTCCTTTGAGTGTCTATAAATAAGAGCAACCTTGCTCATTTTATTTTAACCATACTTGTGATAAAAAAACATTGAGCTATTTTTGCTAGCTTTCTTGTTGGTCATGTACTTGCGTTCAATCTTTGTCCAGTGTTATTTGGTTGATCGTATGTTGTATGATTGTTTTCTTTCATGCAATTTGCTGTCCTAAAAGTGTAATCATTGATTGAGTTTGAGGAAATAAATCAAAGGTACAATGCATCTTTGATCCAAAATCTCAAGATCTTTCAAATATTGTTGTTTCTATAATCTTTGGTTTGATCTACACCTCGAAAGAGCAATGAGCCTTTGAGGGAATTTGGAGATTAAATTTATCGTTTGATGTTGTTTCTTATAATCTTTATTTCAGCTTACACCTCGAAAAGAGCAATGAGCCTTCAAGGGAATCTTGAGATCTAGTTTATCATTTGATGTTTTGTTTTTATAACCTTTATTTCAGCCTACACCTCAAAAGAGCAATGAGCCTTCGAGGGAATCCTGAGATCTAGTTTATCGTTTGATGTTTTACTTTCATAAACTCTATTTCAGTGTACACCTAAAAGAGCAATGAGCCTTCGGATGCGTTCTGAGAACAAGTTTTTCTAAGTTAGCCAAAATCATTCCCCGTTTACTTCTAAATCCTCTTGCTTTGAATTTACTTGAGGAGATAGAAGCATTATAAATTTAGGCCTAGCTGTAGTTGAGATTACAAAACCAAAGAAAACCTCAGCTGCAATGGAAAGAGTTTTATAAACCTTGTGTTCTCAACTGAGATAAAAAAGATAGGAATTTAATTTATTTTACTTTTTATGCATAATCAGCAAAAGGGGGAGCTTCCCCTCTTAATTTGAAGAGCAGTTTATCTATGCATAGCTGTTTGTTTCCAATACACACTCTAGAGGTGCGAATTGAAACGCCAACAGTACCATGTAGATGATTTGACATGATCCACTGGTCTTTTAGCCATAAATGCATTAGAGGTAGACGCCTGGTCAGACTGCGTAGATGCCATCCCTACCGCTTTCCAAAAGCATGAAAAACAAGGTAAAGTTTGTGATCAGCTGGCACTAAACCTTGGACAATTAGCTAGCATAACTCCCACAATTTTTTCAAAAATCATCTAAAAAAGGAGGCTTAGAAACTGTAAGATTTTTCAGAAAAACCTTCGAAAACTCTAAAAAAGCAAGACTTTTTTAAGAAAAAATCTTCAAAAAACTTTGAAAAGCAAGATTTTTTCAAAAAAAATCTTCAAAAACTTTTGAAAAGGCAAGATTTTTCTAAAAAAATCTGCAAAAAACTCCAAAATTTGCAAAAATCTGCAAAAAAGCTCCAAAAATCTGCAAAAGTCTCCGACAATCTGCCAAATCCTGCCAAAAACCTGCTTCAAAAATCAGCAAAAATGTTGATGATTGTAGCTTCGGGCTACATACTTCCGTCTCATTGTGAATAATAAATTCATATGGCCTATCAGCTATTCATTTATTGAGATAATTAAAGTGAAGAGGAGCTTCACTTAGGCAATAATGTAACTTCTATTTGGGCCGACCTTCATTGTATTTAGCATCATTTATTGTAATTATAATTTTTATATGTGGCCGACCTTGTTCATGAAGAGGTGCGACCTCTTCTCCACTTTGTATATATGTGAGTTCATTCCATTCACTCATGTATCAAGTGGAGTTCGTCTTTATTCATCTGCAAGTATAAGTTTCTTCTTCAGTTGTGTGAATTCTTCAAGGAGTGCGAATTATTCTGAGTATGCATCAATGTGTGGTGCTGGTTATTGGCCTTATGATTGGCCTCATTGTAAAGAGACTTGTTGCCATTATTTTCAATATATGTGATATATTTTGTTGCTGGGTTTTTCCCCTCAAGTTGGAGGGTTTTCCCAGGGTATATTGCTGCGTTATTTGTGTTCATTCTGCTTATTCTATATCTGATCATAATAAAATCAACAAAAAAAAACTTATAATTTTAAAAAAAAAATCTTTAGGTAATCAGCCACGAATTTTTGTTGCTCAAATTTTTTTCCCAAAATGAGTCTATGCCCTGATACCATGAAATGATAATTGATATTCAATATTCATTATTTACAAAGGAGATGAAAGCTCCTTATATAAAGAATTACAAGACGATGTTTCTAAAAAGAAACAATCCTTAACTAAAGCAAACTAAAACAACTAACAGAAAGTTACTAAAAGCTAACTAAAGCAAACTAAGTTAACTAAAAGTAAACTACCAACTAACTAAAAGCTAAGATGACCATTAAATATTACAATAATACTTTAATATCCAAGGCTAGGTGCATTGGCATTTCCATATCTAATCACATGGAAAATTGTAGTATTGATGGAGACAATATATTTTGCATCACCCCAAAAAATATCACTCTTCACTACATCCTTCACCCTCTTCCCTTGCTCTGTATTGGACTTGGGCCATTGATTCCATTTTGCTGTCATAACCATTAGTTGCAATGTCTCTTGCAACTCAAGCATCCTATCTAAGAGAATGAAATATGATGCATATCTAGTCTTTATAGGTCTCAAGAATTCCTTCATAGAGAAGGTCTTGAAGAGTGCATGTGAAGTGTGGTGGTTGCAAATAAACATCTGCACGTCTATAGCATCATTGACCACTGCTTCGATCCAATCAATCTTTCCTATGTCCTTGAGTGCATTATTCATGGCATGCACACAAGGAGTCCACCAGATATGTCTATAAGCTCCCTCAATTAACTTCCTTTCAGCTTTTACACATGAGCCATCCTTGCGATGCCTTGAACAATCAACTACCTTAAGAAAATAGGGGTCCTCTAAACATGTAACCATGTTGAAAAGTAGGAGTATTTTCCATAGCATGTTAAATTGTGATATTGCTATTAGGATTCAACCATGTAGTTTTACGAGTCAAACTCATTGACCCATGTTTCATGAGTAGTGGTTCACAAGAACCAATCTCTCATGATAATGAATGGTCCACTTAGCACTCATTGCATCTAGGTGATGCTCACAGAGGCGAAGCACTGGGCCTTCTCAGGATGTCACCCATCCCAGTATTACTCTAGCTCAAGCGCGCTTAACCACAGAGTTTTCCCCATGGTTAATCCCACTTAGCTTGAATTCCCATTTGCAAAACCTTTAGCAAGTGTTGTGCGTTATGGATCATTGATTATAGAGCCCCTTTAGCTCATCAATTGATAAGTAGGAGGTATTTTCCACAACGTGTCAAATTGTGATATTGCTATCAGGATTCAACTGTGTAGTTGCTCATCAATATGATGTAACCATGTTATTGATGAGTGGATGATGCCTTCAATGATTATGCCACATCCGTTTGGGACCAATAATTCCTTCATTTTCTCCATTAACATATTTATCTTGGAATATTTCTTATCCGAGATTGTGGTCCTAAATTTTGTTGGTGGCACATATGATGGTCCTGCCCTTGCTACCTTTGCCATCACCTACTTATAATAAAGAGAACACGAAACATGGAATGGAATGCCATTGGCAAAGAAGAATTTTCCAATGACGTCATTTGCCTCACCCTTCAATTGCACATTGAATAATTCTGCTAGTGGGTTAGGAGCATCACTTGCCATCTTGCATTTCCCCCTAGCCTTTGCTACCTTTGAAGTAGAAGAAATTGGCATATGTGCAATTGGCCTTTGCAAAGTAGTAAAACTAGAATCATGTCTCTGATGACCTCTTGACCTTAGAGACAAAGAAGAACGTGTAGGTGCATTGTATTCACCACTTAGACCACCCCATAACTTATATATCTCAGCCCTATAGTTCAATATTTCTGCCAACATTTGTAAAAAGCCTCGCCTGAGATAACACTTCCAGAAACAAAATTAACTAACACAAATGTTGACAAAAATAACACTTCTAGAATTTCAAGCAACAAGTCACGGAAAATCATACACTCCAATTCCATTCACTGAATCTTGATCCGAGTAACTACAAAGCAATAGCTGAAAAGCTCAATCGAGCACTTAATACAAAACAACGAACCACCTGGAATCGATAATTTCTGTACATTGCAACAGTGCGATTCCATGAGTTTAGAGAAGCCTGATGTTGCTCAATATACTGATGTTCACTTTGGCAGCCCATTCCCATGATGTCTTTGTGCAATCCTCCAATGGACGTGATGGTTTGAACAAGCTTGGTGTCTCAAGAATCTTCGTGAGAACTGAGGATCGGGTGTTGCTCTGTGTCTATTGGTGGTGTTGTTGTGACCTTTTTCACACATCGCCCCATTGCAAATGGGGACCCCCTAATTTTTGATTCGTCTCGATCTTTTGGCTTGATTTCGGTTAGTTTTCCTGTTGTCTCTCTCTTGTTTTGTCTATCTTTCCGGGGATGTGCCCGTTTGTGAGCTTAAACGTGAAATTTTGGCCAAGTCTGTAGAATTAGGGTTCGTACTTTTCTGGTCAATTTGAAGTCAAATGAAGTGAATAAATTGAAATCTGAGACTAACATTGATGTCAGTATGCTTCCAGCAAGTTTCCACTGAAGTTTCATCAAATTCTGGCAACTTACTATTTTTAGTAAGTGTCCAATTTTGGGTGTTCTTTCAGCATTTTTGAGGTTTTGATCATCACACTGCATCCAGAATACATCAAGCTACTCATCTGCAAATTTTGAGCTGAAACAAACAACTTTCTATTTTTAGAAAATTCAGCTCTGGAGCAGATTTTAGGGTTTGCATGTCAAGGTTTTCTTTGCATGTCTGATGATGCTTTATGGGTTTTTCAAGACCTTCGCGACGATATAACATGCAAAGTGAGATAATGACTTTCAGAGTTCAGCCTTTAAAGGCTATTTTTTAGGGTTTGCATGTTGGGATTTTCAGCGCATGTCGAGTGATTCCTTGTGGGTTTTTCGAGAGCTACGTAGTGGTGTGACATGCAAAGCGAGATAACTAGTTTTTAGAGACTTACTATTTTTAGCAGGTCCGTTCCGACAGCTGCCCAACACATCAGAATCACAAACGGGGCGCAGTGCAACAAAAACGAGGTCAAACGAAGGTCGTTTGATATACATGCAAGTCAGATTAGGGTTTCCAGCTTCGAGACCCAAAATGAGGGGTAAAAAGTCAGAATTTTCGAAAACCGGTGTATCCCATTGCGATCAGCGTTCTTCAAGCTATCCATCCGTAAAATTTGAAGGCAATCAGAGCGCTTACTATTTATAGTAAGGCATTCCAGAAACTGGCTAAAAATAGTAAACCAGCATTGGGCACCAGTGTGAGCGGGCAGGTCATCCGATGAGGAGCACGCCATTCGAATTTCAAGTCAAACGGAGTTGTGGAGGTCTCAGAAACGAGCAGTTACTATAAATAGTAAACCACCTTCAGAAGTGTGCTATAAATAGCAGGTCAGCTCGAGATGGCAGTATGAACAGGCTAAGTAGGTCATGAAGATCCTGTGCTTAAAATTCCGTATCAATCTAAGCTCCAGAGGAAAGAAAATCAAAGAGCTTACTAAATATAGTAAGGCACAAGCAGGCAGATGAAAATTTTTCTAAGTTTGGAACTTTGTCCTCCTGCCTATGCTAAATGCGCCCTCTTCAAAGCAAGGTGATAGAAAAAATGGCTAAGTCTGGACTTATATCCGCCTTACCCCTCTAAATGTGCCCATGCAAGGTGGTAAGAGTTGCTAAAAGTTTCTAAGGCATGAGTTTCATCCCTCACCATATGTGAAATGCGCCCACTTCAAGAAGGTTGGTAGAAAACGGCTAAGTATTGAGGTTCATCCTCCAGCACATATGAAATGTGCCAGACTAAGCTAAGAAGAAGACAAAAGAGTTGACTTCCACCTCTACCCTTGAAATGCGCCCAAGAAGAGAATCTAAGGTGAAGACAAGTGAAAAGTTTCTAAGGTATGAAGTTATATCCACCTCCATACCTCAAATGCGCCCTCTTCAAAAAGTCAAGGTGTTATAAAATTCTAAGTAAAAGTTTCATCCTCCTTAGCCTGCTAAATGCGCCCAAGAACAAGCTGGAGGATTAAGATTTGACTAAGGCATTAAAACTCGAAGCTCACAGGTCAAAATGCGCCTTAAGGAGAAGAGGAAGGTTGAAAAATATTCTAAGTCTTTTAAATTTGAAGAAAACTCCTTTGAATGCGCCCAAATGAGGACATGTGAAGACAAGACGTGTGCATGAAGACAAAACTATATGCATGCAAAAGAGGAAAAAGACAAAACGTATGCATGCAAAGGCAGAAGGTTCTAAGGCGTACATGCAAAAAAGGAATCTAGGATGTCCAAGGTGGAGGTAAAGATGGAGGGAATTTACTAAGGCATGGAAATTTGAAGTGCACCCCTCTATGTGCGCCCTTGACTCATGAAGACTTAAAAAATATTTTAAGTGTCTAAATTTGAAGCACATACCTCCAAATGCGCCTTGACTTGTGAGGAGAGGGTGATAAAAATATTCTAAGTATGTTAAATTTGAAGCTTGGCCTCATGCATGCGCCTTAGCTATTTAAGGAGGCCTTGAGGAATCTTTAAGTCATTCAAAGTCTGAAGTGGGTCCCTTTGATTTGCGCTTTAACTTGTGAAGAGCTTTGGAAATGTCCAAGTATGGAGAATGTGGAGTGGGCCCCTCTTAGGCATCTTGAATGGTGTAAGAATTGGAAAATATTCCAAGGCGTCCAAACTTAAAGCATGAAGGCTTAAATGCGCCTAGACTAAGAAGAAGAACATGTTGAAATTATTTTGAGCTAGGTGGTGAAAAATAAAAGTTGGACCCTTGATGGCGCTTAGACTGAAGACATGAAATGTGATAATATTTTCTAAGTGTTAATATTTAAATTCCCTCCTCTAGAGGAAAATGCGCCTAAGTCTGATAAGGTGGTGAAATTTGCTAAGGTATGCATGAATTGGCAATGGAAGTCAGAGGATGCCAACTTCACGAGGTTGATGAGAATTTTCAAGACAAAGCAGGAAAATACGCCCAAAAATGAAGAATTGGATTAAATTTGATGAAAATGGTTTTTTCTATGGTTTAAAATTCAAAAATTAAATGTACCCCTTCGTTGTAGACCCATGAATTCGACGCATTCTGAAGGGAATTTTCTTCTGGGTATTGAGGATCTTCGACAAAGAATGGATTTTAGAGTCCTCTACACTCTGTCGGAGCTTTCAGGATGAGGATTTTGATGAGCACTTAATTATTGGAATTTTCTAAGGGGAGAATTTAAAATTTTCTAAGGCAAGGAATAAAATGTGTTGTTGACATAAAAACGCCTTGGCGAATGAATTTGAAGTTGGGCACCTAGATAATTTTTGGTCAAATTCCTGATGAAAACATTTTTTCTTGAGCCAGAGTTGATACCAGAGTTAACGCCTCAGCCGGTGAAATGAAAACGAAAGCTCAAGTCTCCAAATGCACTCTAAGGGGGGGATGAATGATAATGTTGAAATATTCTAAGGCATGAGGAATTTGAAGGCCAAAGTGTGCTAAAGAAAAACGATGAACCCTTGGAAGTTAAAGCATGAAAACCAGGTAAGTAAGGTGAGTTTATATGATGAGCTGTTCTGATGCTCTTCCTTTTGTCTGTTTTGCAGGAGGAACGTCGAGACCAAGCGGTGATGACTTGAAGTGATGAAGCAAATAGTCCAAGATGATAGAATCATGAAGCAAGTACTTGGAAGAAATGGCTAAGCGTTGGAATTTCTCCTCAAAGACCCAATATGCACCAAACACAGTCAGGCGAATGGCAGGCGTGAATCCAAGACAAGAGAGTCTTCCAAGTTCAGAATGAAAGAAAAGATCAAGGCTCGGGCGTTGTCAAACAGGTTAAAAAGTTACAGCCTTGAAGTTTTAGATCGAGAACTTGCCTACCATACTAGTCCAGAAAGAAGAACAGTGTGAACGCGTTTACAAACGAGAATCTTCTAGAGGATGGTGGCCATTAATTGCTCATTTATTACCCCACTCCTCTTTGTGGCGGTTTTTAAGGTGAATCTTGTTTAGGGCTGAGGTGGCACGATCTAGGCCATCCAACCGATTGTAATCTGAGCCGTCCATTGGACTTGGCCAGCTATATAAAGGGGCATCCCCCCTCATTTGTACTAGTTAGACAATAGAGATAAGAATAGAGAGACAGCTAGGTGATAGCTTAGAGGTAGCTTAGTATAGATTGATAGGATATTTGAAGAAGAGGGAAAGTTTTCCCTTTGAAAACTTTGTAAGAAATTGTTGTGAACACTCTCTCAATAAAAGAGTTTTCATTGATGGTGAATTTCGTCTTTTGTTGTGAGTAGCTAGCAAGGTTTCTTTGTCCTTCTAATTCGAATAGTAGCTTAAAGTAGAATAAATTTCATTTCATGCAAGTAGGTAGTAATAATAGAACGTGGTGTTTGACCTAAGCAAGCTTCTCTTATCCATACCACTAGCGGGTTCACTGATGGTGTGTTCGCCTTGTGTGGTCAACTGAAAACGTTGTGGACATAACTTCAATCACAGTTTGAATGATGGTATGCGTCGTTGTGATGGTATCTTCATGTCAAGTGGTGGTTTCAATATCTTTAGTCACCTCCCCCTGAAGATTGCACCGACTTCGTGGAAGCTGTCTGATGTGAGGCAAAGCGAAGTCTGGTTGAAGTTTGTTGAAGTTGAGCTCCATATCCCGCACTTAGAATAGATTTAGACTCTCTAAACCCTGCAACCATTTTAAATTCAGTACTTTCTAGTTAGTATAGGAAACCTGTGCTTCATTGATAAATTTGTCGATCTGCAAAAATCCCTTTCTCTACTGTTGAACAATTCCGTAAGTCCCCTTGAAATACTAGCAAATCACATCGAGCCAACTGAGACTATTCGCACTGAAGGAACCTTGGAGTTGAACGCATGAACTCTCTCGCAATCTTAGTGTGCTGGATACTTTGATCAAAAGAGAATAGGGTAGCCGTTGGCAACTTTATTTTGCGTTGGTGCGGTCACAAAAATCACATCAACAGGTGTAACCGGCGCGATTGAAGTCTCAAGGAGGTCATTGTTACTTTGTTGATCTGCGCGCAATGTCTTCCTATCCCGTGCAAGACTTGTCTATGTCGCTGCCAACAGTCATGTTTGCCTAGCTCCTTTAATACGCCCAATTCCCTGGTGTTGTGGCTTTTGGAAAATTTCATGAGGGTGCTCGAGAGGCTGAGGTGCTCAAATGAGGAAAGTCAGCCAAAGCCAGAGGCTTGGTCAAATTGTGCAATCGCAACTGTGCCACCAAGGACGACTTGGAAATGGTTGAAAATATGTTATGAAACGTTTGTTGAATGTTAAGAGAATTAGACAAGAAATCACAGGCTCTGGGGTTTGGTCCAGACCTGTGTGCCCTTGGCGTGAGACTACGTCCACCCAAGTAGCAAAGACAGCCGATGCTTCCAATTTCATGATGCTCTCATTGAAACCAAGAAATAGCATATATACTTAGCCTCCCAAGAGGTCGGCCCAAAACAAAAATAAAATAAAATTCAAATTACAAACTTGGCACCAACTTAAGTAAGTCGGCCATATTTCAAACATTAATTTAATTAATTATTTTTAAATTAGTGTTGAGAAACACTCTTGTGAAAAACTCGAGGCTTGATTATTTGTTGGCATTTGGGACATGACATTCCCCTCCTCCAGATTGTTGCTTGTCCTCAAGCAACCTTAAGTTAGGGTGCTCAAAGATCTCCACCCCTTCCCAGGTTGTGTCTTCAGCTGGAAGGTTCTTCCACTTTACCAAATATTTCGGTATCACCTTATTTCTTAATCCTTTCTCTCTCACATCCAACACTGTCTCAGGCTCCAATATCAGTTTATCTTCGTCATCAAGTGGTGGCAACTCCGCTGACGGAACAATCTGCTGTCCCAATGCTCGCTTTAGACATGACACATGAAATATGTTGTGAATTTTGCTGCCTTGTGGTAGCTCGAGCTCATATGCAACCTCCCCAACTCTTCTTGTGATCCTGAATGGCCCATAGAATATTGGCTTCAACTTTTCAGCCCCATTTCCTTTGAGGGATGACTGTCTATAGGGCTGCAATCTTAAGTAAACCATGTTGTTGACCTCAAAAACTCTCTCAGTCCTTCGCTGGTCTGCATATAAATTTTGCTGGTTTTGAGCACGCTGAAGATTTTCCTTGAGGGCGTTCATGATATCCACATTCTGCTGCACCATATCTCTAGCACTCGACACTTTGTTGTCTGCAAGGATTAGATTCATAAAGGAAGTGGCATCATATCCATAGAGTGCTTTGAAAGGAGATACCGATGGACATGTGGTATGTGGTGTTGTAGCAAAACTCCCCTAGATGTAGCCATTTCACCCAAGCTGATTGCTGCACTGTCACGTAGTTTCTCAAGTACCCTTCAATCCACTTGTCCACAATCTCCGTTTGTCCATCCGTTTGAGGGTGGTAACTAGTGCTGGGAGTTAATTCTGTGTGAGCCAAACAAAAGAGTTCTTGCCAAAACAGGCTGATAAACCTGCTGTCCCTGTCACTCACAATGTTCTTTGGCAGCCCATAAAGACTTCTCTAAAAAAAGATCAGCAACTTGAGGAGCCTTGATTTTTGAGGTAATGGCATAAAAATGAGCATATTTTGTTAGCCTATCCACCACAACATAAATGCAATCTTTACCTTGCACCTTCGGTAGCCTCGTAATGAAATCCATGGATATGCTTTCCCATTTTTGATTTGGAATGGGGAGGGGCTGCAACAAGCCAGCTGGTAAAACATGTTCTATTTTATTTTGTTGGCACACCAAACATTCCCTAACATGCTACAATATATCATTCTTCAGCCCTTTCCATGAGAAGCAGTCCCTTGTAGGTTTTGTAGAAGCCTGGATGTCCAACAAGAGGGGTATCGTGGCAAGCTCTCACAATCCTTCCCTTGACCTTGGAATGTGGTACAAGATATACTCGTTCCTTGTAGAGGATGAGGTCTTCAACCGCCTTGTACCTGTCATCCATTACTTTTCCTTCTAGAATATCATTAGCAAATGAATCTTTGGCATATTCAGCTATTATAGCCACTCTCCAATCAGCAGACATATTGGACATAGTGCAATGGTGGTGCTTCCTAGAAAGTGCATCAACCACCACATTGTTCTTCCCTTTCACATATTCAATATCAAAATCATAGGCTTGTAATTTTCTTACCCATTTATGCTATCTATCATTCAAATCACGCTGATTGAGGAAATACCTCAAGTTGTTATGATCCGTCTTCACCACAAATTTCCCACAAACCAAATACTGTCTGAATTTTGCGAGGGTATGCATGATAGCCAACATCTCCTTATCATAAATGGAGAAGACCTTCTCTGAATCTGTGAGTTTTTTGCTCTCATATGCTATGGGATGCTTATTCTGCATCAACACCACTCCAATACCTTCTCCTGAAGCATCACATTCAAGTACAAAAGGAGATGAAAAATCTGGAATAGCCAAAACAGGACACAAACTCATTACCTCCTTAAGCTTATCAAAAGTCTGGTGTGCTGTGGGACTCCAAGAGAACACTCCTTTCTTTGTCAAATTGGTTAAAGGTGCTGCAAGCTGGGAGAAACCCTTCACAAACGTCCTATAGTAGCTGCAAAGACCCACAAATCCCCTCAACTATGTCAAGTTCTTGGGTCTAGTCCAATCTTGAATAGCCTTGATCTTCTCCTCATCAATGCTAACCCCTTGAGCGCTAATCTTATGGCCCAAGTATAGAATCTCAGTCATTCCAAATTCACATTTCGCCATCTTAGCATAAAATGAATGCCTCTCAAGAATATCAAGCACCTCCTCTATATGCTTCAAATGATCTTCCCACATCTTACTATAGATAAAGATGTCATCAAAGAAAACCAAGACGAACTTTCTCAGCTAAAGGATGAATACTTGATTCATACATCATCAAGAACTCATAGTGCCCATAATGACACCTGAAAGCTGTCTTGTGCACATCCTCCTCCCTTACTCTAATCTGATGATACCCCGAACGTATATCAATCTTTGAAAAGTATATTGCACCATGTAGTTCATCTATCAATTCATCGATCCTAGGAATGGGGTAGCGGTTCTTGATTGTCTTCTTGTCGAGCGCTCTATAATCGATGCACATCCTGAGAGTCCCATCCTTCTTTTTGACCAACACCACAAAAGAGGCAAAAGGACCGAGCTTGGACGAATATGCCCCATATCTAACATCTCTTTGATAGCCTTCTCAATTTCTTCTTTGTACATTCTAGGATGTCGATATGGGGTGGTGATAATTGGTTTAGCTCCTTCCTCTAGCTCTATAACTTGCTGAAATCCCCTATTAGGTGGAAATCCAGATAAAATCTCTTGAAACACCTTACACTTCTTGTTCAAAATAGCCTAAATGTCAATGGGGTAAGTTCTTCCTTCTTTCGACGGGCTAGTATCTGTGATTAGGCACTTTGCTGCCCATGCCACTTCATCTCTACGAAAATATCGCTCCATTCTTTTTGTTGAAACCACCATAGGTCCATTCTTGGAGAGGCCTTTGAGGACAACCTCTTTGCCATCATGTTTGAATTTCAGCTCCATGGTTTGGTAGTTGGTAGTGTACTCTCCCAATGAATGAAGCCACTGTACTCCTAAGACCATGTCCGTATCACCAATGTCAACAACATAGAAGTCATCTCTCATCCTGTGTCCTCCTAGGGTCAGCTCCATTTGCTGGATCCTACTAGTTCAAGAAAGGATATTTCCTCTTGCGGCTGCAACATCAAACACTTCAAAGTCTTCTACCTCGAAGCGTAGCTTGGCTACCCTCTTCTTGTCGATGAAATTATGAGTGGCCCCACTATCAATCAACACTGTCACTTTCTGTCCTCGGAAAACTCCTCAAATAGGGAGGGAATGGTATCGTGGTGCTCTTAAAAGTGCCACAAGGGTACCCCCCCATGGGACCTCCTTCTATAATAACCTCTTGTCCTTCCTCATTAGTGGCTCCCTCATTGTCCCCCGCTTCGGTTTCGGCTTCGGCTCCATCATCAGAAACTACCTCAATGTAGTAAACTTGACCTCTCCCTCGACATCTATGATGCTTGTTCCATTTTTCTTTGCAATGGTAGCACAAGCCCTTCTGATGAAGTTCATTCCTCGACATGTCCAATCCATTTGGTCCTGGAGGAAAACACTTAGGTGGAGGATTTGCTTTAGGGAAAGGCTTCCTTGGCTGCCCCGCTGGTGTGCTCTTGGCAATAGGTTTACTTTTCTTGGCGGAGTCTTCTAGACTCAATGCCCTTTGAATAGCTAATAGCTTCCTCTAATGTTGTTGGCTCCAAAGCCCTTACCAGGCCACGAAAAGAATCTGATAGACCTTTAATGAAAAAGAACATGAGCCTCTTATTTGAAACATCTGGTACCATCACAACTAGCCTTTGGAATTCTAAAACATACTCATCCATTGTACCCAGCTGCTTCAGTCTTGTCAACTCCTAGAAGTACACTTCAGGGTCTTTCCTATCAAACCTCTCCATTAGCTTTTGCGTAAAATCTTTATATGTAGTCACAAGTCCAAACCCCTGAGTCACGATACCATGGTGCCACCATTCGTGAGCTAGCCCTTCCAGGTGCAAGATGGCAAATTTGAGAGCTTCATCTTCAGTCATGGGGCCGAGAGAGAAATATGTATCCAATTTTTGCACCCATGCATGTGCAATCACCTTTCCTGAGCCATCAAATGTAGGGAGTGAAAGCTTGCTGACCTTGTGTTGAAGATATTTATTCCCTCGATATTGTCTCCCCGCACTTCTTCTAGCATTGTAGAATTGATCAAAGGGAATTGCAGCTTGAGCTTGAGTGTCCAATTTCATATAATCCTGTACGATGCTGCCATAGCTAAGCTGATTTTCTTCTTCATGATGTGCCTCTGTCCTAAGCAAGAACTTGGGCTGAGAGGGTCTGTGAGTAGATCCCTTTGAGGTCCTGCTATGTTCCCCCCCTCCCAAACATTCCAGATGGCCTTCTTCAGCATTTTTGGATCCAAATTTGTTATTGTTCATTGCAGCAGTAAGGGACTGTAATATTTGCAGCAGCGTTTGGTTCATTTGATCTTGTTTCTCCATGAAAGCTTTGAGCTCATTATTCTGATATTCCATCTTCTTTTTATTAGAAATAGATGTAGTTCTTGTTTAATGCTTCTCTATATTCTTTCAGTTATGTCTAATCACGTATCCATGATTTTCTCCTTTTCTTTTTGTTTTGTCTATAATCACGTAACCGTGATTATTGGATCTTACCTTGTAAATCTTCTGCTTTTGATTAATTGAAGATCATTACATCTGTAATATGGTATCAGAGCGCCAAGTTAATTGATCTTGTTTTTTGTTTTCTCTGGTCGATTTCCGAGAGTTAACTTTTTTTACCGTTGTGCATTTGCGATTTGCCAGTGCGTCTGAGTTTGTCGACTCTTTGTGATCGACACATTGGAGTGATTGTGCATCCGTCTGGTGTTTGAATCGGATATTTGAATATCCGTGTTCAAGTGTTAGCACGTCTGTGTTCGATCTCTTCCTGTCATCGGGATTTTGTTTTTACGTCAATTCCTATTTGGAGCTTTCCCGTGTGCATGAGTTTTTGGTTGAACGTCTTCAACAAATTTCTTCGGTTTCACGTGAGACGTGCGTAGTGACGGGTGTGATTTGCATCTTCCTAAGTGCGTGCATAGACAGGATTTGGTTACCTCTAAGCATTGTGCGTGCGTGTTCAATGGTTCCCGTCTACTTGTGCGCGTAGATTTGCTCTTTGTCGTCGGTTTCAAAATGAGAAATCTGTGCATCCGTTTTTTGACGTGAAGAGCTTGTGCGTCTTCATCCCGTGTGAAGAGCTTACGCATCTGTTCAGCTGAAGACACATTTGTGCCGGCTTTGTGTTTTCTGTGTGCGGAAGTTTCATTTTCTACAAGTCGATTCTAGACTTTTTGCCTTTTCTAGGAGTTAAGTCTTATTTGTTTTGTTTCTTGTGCGTGGAAAATCTGGGGAAGCCGTTTTCACTTCTGCTTCCGTCCCTGCCCAGGTGACGCCGTTTTTATTTTCTCTGCCTATGATTAACGGATTTGACGTTCTATTTTGTTCTTTTCCAGCAATATTTGTCTTTTCTGACAAGTTTATAGCTCTGATGTGGTGGGCCCCACTACTCTCAATTTTCAGTATCAATATTTTCTAAAATTTTCCAGCAATTTGGAAAACTATATTTCGTCCACCAGGTGCTAGTTCCTTGAAATCTGTGTTCGGATTTTTTCTATTTCTTGGAAACAGGGTTGTTGTCTTGAATTTTGCACCATCTATTTGTTTGCGTCATCTTCATTTTTTCATGCCTCAAAAAGCGTGAAGCATGGCCTCTTTGACCAACATCATGTTGGACAATAGTCAAAAATTCAACGGTCGCAACTACAACACATGGAAGCAGTGTATGATGACGATATGAGTATCGATGTCTTGACCAGATTGTTCTAGGCACCACAATACGACCTCTCACAGTTGATAAGGATCAGGTGAAGTTTGATGAGCAGAATCGGGAAGCCATTATGCTCATAAAGTTATCAGTCACTGATGGCCAGTTACCTCAGGTTCCTTCAGGTAAATTAGCGAAGGAGATTTGGGATCTTCTGAAAGGTCTTCATGAGACTTCCGACAAGAGTTGTGTGTTCTTTCTGAAGAACATGTTGTTTTCCATCGTCATGGATGAGAATACACCTTTGCGGGCACACTTGACCAAGATCAAGGACATTGAGATCAGCTCGAGGTTATTGGTCGAAAAATGGAGAAAGAAGATATGGTGGTGATCACTCTGAAGAGTCTGCCACAACCGTATGAGCACTTTATTGAGACACTCAACATTACTGCGACTAATGTTGACTTGACGTTTCCAGATCTTTGCAATAAACTTCTACAGCAAGATCGTTGGAAACAACAATTTGGTACTAGTGCCACTTCATCCTCTTCAGTGCAGGCATTCCCTGCAAAGACATTTCAGAAGAATAAAGGCAAGCCTTCATCCTTTCAACAATACAATCAGGGGCAATCTTCAGATTCTTCAAAGTCGAAGAATAATTAGTGCAATTATTGTCACAAGTTTGGCCACATGAAGAAGGATTGCCGGAAACGCTTGGCCTCTGCACAAGGCAAGCAAGGAGAGTCTCAACCGCAAGCACATATGGTGGAGCACACTGAGCAGAATGAGTCTGCCTTCTTTGCACTCATGGCAAAGAGTCCTGCAGATCCTGCAAACTCTTCTACTTGGTACATTGACTCTGGTGCTTCACGCCATTTCACGCATCGCCAGGATTGGTTCATTTAGTACACGCCTTTTAGAGATTTAGTTATCTTTGGAGGTGGCGCAAAGTATACTGTTGTCGGCAAGGGCAACGTTCAGATTCAATCTGGTGGGAGAAATTTGATATTTCTCAATGTATACTTTGTACCTGGCATGGAAATGAACTTACTTTCTGTAAGTTAGATTATGATTCACTCTCCTCAGTTGGACATAGTCTTCAGTATGCATACATGTAGTATTGTTGATAGAGAGACACAGACTACCATCATTCAGGGACTTGAGGATCATGGTCTTTATAGACTTGTTGATTCTGGTGATTCTCAAGAGCACGCTATGGCAGCCAGGAGCACTTCTATTAGCAGTCTCTGGCATCAGTGTTATGGGCACCTGAACATGAACTATCTCTCTCAGTTATCACGAGATGATCTCATTGGCGGTCTACCTGCGATTCAAACTCAAACTCATGGAGTTTGTAAGGCTTGTCAGGCTGGAAAGCAACATCGGACTCCTTTTTCTGATGGCAATTCATGGCGGGCTTCAAGGGTTTTACAGTTGGTCCACGTTGATGTATGTGGTCCAATGCATACACCCTCCGTCACTGGATCCAGGTATTTTTTGAAGCTTAAATCAGAGGTGTTTAGCATATTTCAGCAGTTTAAGGCCTTGGTGGAAAAAGAGTATGGTTCTATTATTACTCTTAGGTCTGACAATGGAGGGGAATTTTGTTCTAAAGATTTCTCCACATTCTGTGCTGCACATGGCATTAAGCGCCAATTCACAACACCTTACACCCCTTAGCAGAATGGTGTAGTCGAGCATCGCAATCACACCATTACAGAAATGGCACGTTCTATGTTGGAACATAGACATGTTCCTAAGAAGTTCTGGGCTGAAGCAGTGTATACTACTGTATATCTTTTGAACAGATCTCCTACTCATGCTGTGAAGAAGATGACTCCTGAAGAAGCTTGGTTTGGACGTAAGCCGAACATTAGTCACCTGAAGGTTTTTGGCTCCATAGCTCATGTTTGGATTCTTGATGCTCAGCGCATTAAGTTGGATTCCAAGAGCCAGAAACTCATGTTTACAGGTTATAGTGAGAACCATAAGGCATACAGACTGATAGATATAGACACAAATCGTCTAATCTTCAGTCGTGATGTCATGGTTGATGAGAATGGTGGGCTCTTCTATTAGTCTTATTCTGTTTGTTCTGAGGATCAGCCTCAAATAGATTCTGATTTGAGTGTTTATCTTCCACTTGGTCCACTTTATGGGAGGGATTCCATAAAAGTGCAAGTACCTCAGCAACTGCTTCCACCACCAGTCCCTATTCAGCACGATTTGGATGTTCTTCCAGATATTATTAGTTCCAGCTGATCCAATAGAAGTAGTTCCTCCTAATTCTGATATTGGTTCATCTACTCTATGGCCTAAATGGTGGGCTTCGATGATTGGTGCTCTTCATGATGATGAGTTACTAGAGGGTAGATCTACTTGGAATAAGAGCAAACAACAAAATACAGTGAATTTTGCTCTTATGGCCAACCTACATAGCATTTCAGAGCCTCAAACATATACAGAGGCTAAAGGCACACCTGAGTGGGAACAGGCTATGATAGCTAAACATCAGAGCCTCATGCAAAATCACACTTGGGAGCTTTGTGGGAGCTTTCAGATCTTTCGCATGGGAAGAAACCCATAGGCTGCAAATGGGTTTATAAGGTTAAGTATAAGGCTGATGGAACCCTTGACAGATACAAGGCTAGGTTGGTAACATTCAAGAGGGCATTGACTATGAGGAGACTTTTGCTCCTACAGCGAAGATGAGTAACATTCGGCTTGTCCTCTCGATAGCAGCTCAGTTTGGATGGAAAGTCCATCAAATGGACGTAAAGAGTGCCTTCCTCAATGGTGAATTGCGGGAAGAAGTTTACATGATACAACTTCTTGGTTTCAAGGTTGCTGGTAAAGAACACCAGGTATGCAAACTGGTGAAAGCACTCTATGGACTTAAGCAGGCACTATGGGCTTGGTACATGAAGATTGATCAATACCTTATTGATCATGGCTTTCAGCGAAGTCCTTCTGACTCTAATTTGTATTTCAATTGAACTGGTGATGATATCTTGTTTCTAGTTGTCTATGTTGATGACTTAATCATTGTTGGCAGTTCAGATCATTTGATTGAGGAGATCAAACATAATCTCAATCAATCATTTGACATGACAGATTTGGGACTCCATTATTGCCTCGGTATAGAGGTTTGGCAGTCTACTGGCAGTACCTTCATTTCACAGTCAAAGTATGCCAAGAGCTTGTTGGACAAGTTCCGGATGACAGATTGCAAACCAACATCTACACCTATGGAGAAAGGGCTAAAGTTATCAGCTCAGTTGGATTCACCTGTGGAGAACGAATCAGAATTCAGGCAACTTGTGGGCAGCCTCATCTATCTTGCTGCCACTCGACCTGACCTTAGCTTTGCAGTGAGCTACATCTCTCGCTTCATGTCAGCCCCTAAAGCTAAACATTGGGTTGCAGCGAAGCGTGTGCTGAGATATGTGAAAGGCACTTCTGACCTTGGCATTTTATATGGGAGGTGCAAAGATCCAAAGTTGATTGGTTATACAAACTCAGATTGGGCAGGTTCTGTTGATGACATGAAGTCTACTTCAGGGTATGTATTCAGTTTGGGTATAGGTGCAGTTACATGGACCAGCAAGAAGCAACAGGCAGTGGCTCTCTCCTCAATCGAAGCAGAATATCGAGGAGCTATTAAAGCAACTTGTGAGGCAGTTTGGCTTCGAAGGATGCTCACGGACATGGAAATGTCTCAAGCAGGACCTTCCCCCTTATATTGTGACAATCAAGGGGTGTTGAAACTCACCAAGAATCCAGTCTTCCATGAACGAACAAAGCATGTTGATCTTCATTGTCACTTCATTCGCTAGCTTGTCGAAGACGGACCCATAGCATTGCAGTATGTTCGGATAGAGGATCAGATTGCAGATATTCTCACCAAGTCTCTGAGCCCGGATAAGTTTGTTAGATTTAGGGGGCATCTTGGTGTAATTGATAGATTAAGCATTAAGGGAGGGTATTAGAAATAGATGTAGTTCTTGTTTAATGCTTCTCTATATTCTTTCAGTTATGTCTAATCATGTATCCGTGATTTTCTCCTTTTCTTTATGTTTTGTCTATAATCACGTAACCGTGATTATTGGATCTTACCTTGTAAATCTTCTTATGTAAATCTTCTGCTTTTGATTAATTGAAGATCATTACATCTGTAATACTTTTTACCTCTGCCTCCTATTCCCCTATTGCTATCTTGCGTAGATGCTTCAAGTTTTCTCCTCTCTTGATGGCCCTCAAATCACGTTGACTCAATTGCATCAATCAAAGGTCACCCACATGTTGGCAGAATCCAGCGCTTTGATACCATTGTAAAAAGCCTCGCCAAAGATAACACTTCTAGAAACATAATTGACAAACACAAATGTTGACAAAAATAACACTTCCAGAATTTAAAGCAACAAGTCACGAAAAATCATACACTCCAAATTTATTCACTGAATCTTTATCCGAGTAACTACAGAGCAATAGCTGAAAAGCTCAATCGAGCTTTTAATACAAAATAACGAACCACTTGGAATTGATAATTTCTATTCATTGCAACAGTGCGATTCCATGAGTCTAGAGAAACTTGACGTTGCTCGATATATTGATGTTCACTTTGGCAGCTCATTCCCGTGATGTCTTTGCGCAATCCTCCAATGGACGCGATGGTTGGAACAAGCTTGGCGTCCCGAGAATCTCCGCGAGAACTAAGGATCGGGTGATGCTCTGTGTCTATTGGTGGTGTCACTGACGTGATTGAAGTCTCAGGGAAGCCATCGTTGCTTTGTTGATTTGCGTGTAATGTCTTCCTATCCCGTGCAAGACTTGTCTATGTCACTGCCAACAGTTATGTTCGCCCAACTACTTTAATACGCCCAATTCCTTGATGCCATTGCTTTTGGAAAATGTCGCGAGGATGTTTGAGAGGTTGAGGAGCTCAAATGAGGAAAGTCGGCTAGAGCTAGAGGCTCGGCCAAAACGTGCAATCGCAACTGTGCCACCAAGGATGACCTGGAAATGGTTGAAAATATGATATGAGACGTTTGCTGAATGATAAGAGAATTAGACACGAAATCACAGGCTCTAGGGTTTCGTCTAGACTTGTGTGCCCTTGGTGTGAGACTATGTCCACCCAAGCATCAAAGACAGCCAATGCTTCCAATTTCGTGATGCTTTCATTGAACACAAGAACTAGCATATATACTTAGCCTCCCAAGAGGTCAGCCTAGAACAAAAATAAAATAAAATTCAAATTACAAACTTGGCACCAACTTAAGTAAGTTGGCCAGATTTCAAACATTAATTTAATTAATTATTTTTAAATTAGTGTTGAGAAACACTCTTGTGAAAAACTCGAGGCTTGATTATTTGTTGAACGTTTGGGACATGACAACATCTCACATATTTATACATCTTTTCCTCAAATAAGGAGGTGGGCATTAACACTAGTAATGCTGCCTTGAAACTTAAGCTTACAAAAGTGGCACTTCCACAACCTAGTGCCCCAGGATACCCTAGGCTTGAATTGTAATTTTGTTGCAAATTGTCTTAGAGGAGACTTAGAATCAAAGGAACCCTTAAGCAAATTTTACAAATACTTTGGAAGGGCAATTCATATTTGCACTCGCAATGGAACTAGTGGTATGGATTTCATGGTCACCTCTCTTGGTTTTGCATTTTCATCATTGTGGATTCTATTAACATAATGACTATATACCATAGTTACGAGACTCGAACTCGGCTCAGACTTGGTGAGGGTGACTCAACTCGGCGACTCAGGACTCGGACTCGGCGTAAATTCGGCAAAATGAAAAAAAGTTGAAAAAACCCTAGAAATTGAGAGATTTTTAAGGATTTAAAACTTGTTTCAAGCACCCTTTATTGAATACAACACAAATTAAAGCAAATTTGATGACATGCACAAGTATACAACGATCACATAAGTATAAAGTACCCAAATTGTAGTTGCGCTGCTGAAGGAAATAGCATACTTAGATATATAAAATTAGTCAAATGTATACAAAACTCATGGAATATGAAATCCATGACATCAAATGTTCCATACAAATATGAAATATCAAAAGTAAAACAATAGCTATAAGTCTATGACTCTATGGCATAGTGGAGCCAACATCCTTCCTACGAGGGCGTCTAAGGGTCCTGGATGATGTTGCAGCTGCAGCCATAGTCTCTGCCTGTGTCTGACTCTCCATGTCATTCTCACCAACAGTAGCTATGTCTCCTCGTGCTCTAGCCTCCTCCTCAGCCATGGCTACAACCTCAACCTCTCTCTCTGCCTGGTCCACCCAATCAAGGTCCTCGTCACTAAAGACTGCATCTGTAGCCTCAGTGATCCACTCAGACTGTGGATCAACCTCCTCTAGATTGATCGGGGTTTGTTGTGGTCAAAAAGCTTCCTGTATCTGAGCCGAAGGTTGTAATGAACATATACCAAGTCATTCATCCTCTCCACTGTCAATCTATTGCGCTTCTTGGAGTGTATGTGCTCAAACATACTCCAATTGCGCACACAACCAGATGAACTGCATGGCTGGCTCAATATACGAATGGCAATGGATTGCAGGTTCGGTGTATCAGAACCAAACATCTCCCACCATCTATCTAAGATGAGAAAAAGAAACAAAATCAATCTCATTTCAAGTTTCAAGTTCAAGTTCAACATTTAATAATAAATTATAATAAAAAGATGAAAATTATGCCCTTAAATATATTTTTACCTGGCAATAATGTTGTCCTGTTATCTTTGCACATTTGACGTGCAAAGAAGTCTCCCCGTGCCTTAGTGAAGGCATCTATCTCCTGCACTATTAGTGTAGTAATAAAAAGAACGGCATCAAAACCTCGTCCGAGTAGAGCCAGAACCTCTCTATGCCACGGAAATCCGCGGTGAATTGGAAGGCGGATTTGAGAGCATGCTGCATGGATGGGCCTATGAGAGTTGGTTTTGCCTCTCCTCAATGATATCCAGTAGGTGCTTCCTCCTCAGCTCTTTCACCATAGATTGATCTAATGGCCTCTTTGGCCCTATCCATGCCCTCATATATGTAGCCCATTGAGGGCTTCTCCCCATCTGCAACTCATAGGAGAACTAGCAAGGGCTCAATAAACTGCAAAGTGCAAACATGTTTCACAAATAAGTGTGAACGAAAATAAACAAATAAAAGTAAGATATGATTAAAAATTAAAACATAATAAAGAATTAAATTTTACCTTCACAATCTCGTCCACTGATGTCCAAAACCCTTGCTCATAAAAAATGCAATCAGCCACAACAATCCTTGCAGTGCTTGTAGAAAAGGACGAGGAAGACCACTCCTCACTAGTAAACGTGCGCCTTAAAGCTGCCTTTGACCGAATCAAGGATTGCATCGTGATAAAATTTGTTGCAAACCTAGTGATGGTAGGATGAGACAACTCCCTCAACCTCGTGTATTGCCTCATAAGGTTAAGCACCCATGTATGATTGTATACAAATTTGCAAACGTTTTTTGCTGCATCCACACATGTTTTGATCCATGGGAGCTTGCCAAGATCCTCCAACATGAGGTCAATGCAATGGGCGGCACATGGAGTCCAAAATATAGTAGGGTGCCTCCATCATGACCTACCAAGAAGAACATAATTTGTTGCATTATTCCGCCACCACTTGCACTACATTCTCTTCCCCCACATCAGCTATCACCTCCTCTATAGCCTCACACAGGTATGTGGCATTTTTGAATTGGGTAGAAGCATCAATGGACTTCATGAAGACGGTGTCACCTAAAAAAATAAGCAAAACCAATAATTCAATAAATTAAAAAACATAAATCAGCCATATTAAATTATTAATCACTAAATCAAATTCAAATTTCAATGCATTGAGGGAAGTACAATTACCTCCGGAGGAAACTAGGAAATTAAGTAGCGTCCTATTTCTC